>CAXIVR010000001.1:139065637-139665637 GCA_964035755.1 Teleogryllus oceanicus | reverse complement strand
GTATTCTATGAAGGGTGTTAACATTATCGTTAGACAGCGCCTCTGACCGGGAGGTCCTAGGTTCGAGTCCTGACGGCAGCAGGATTTTCGACACTAGCTTTTCAGCTAGGTCGAATTCAGTCGCTGTCTGGTGGAGCATTCTAGCGGCCGGCTGCTCTGATCGGTAGATTTCCGTGGTTTCTCCGATCAACACCAGGCGAATGCCGGAGCAGTACCCTACCAAAAGGGCCACGGACCGCGCGCGATCTTTCCTTCATCTTCCTTGTCCTGTCCTATCCTATCCCCTTACACACACACACACACACAGACACACACACACACACTTACACTAACATGCACTACATTAACACATATTCCGGGAGACCTGTCGGGAGCTTAGAGCTTGCCCCGGCTGGGGCGGTGCCCCGCTGGTAGGAGTGTCCTGGTTAAGAGGAAACCCCGCTAGTCGACGGTAGGTCGGCGCCGGATCTCGTCATCCAGCGGGGGAAGATCACCGCCATCTCCCGAGAAAAAAACATGCATTACACTAACGGGACTAATCACCAAAGCCCGGAAACACGAAAAATCAATCAATTATCATCTGAAGAATCTAGCACAAAAACGGATCTATGGTTGTAGCAGGAGGCACTGATACAGTTCTAAATACATCAATACAATTAATTGTAAGAAATAATTACATACACATGTTTATTTCGGTAGACATTTTTTATAAGGACCGGCACAGCTTCTTTGCTTCAACCCCGAATTTTCTCTGTCCATGTAACGGCCCTGACTTCAGTAGCATACACTGTAATACATGAGAATCCCAGATTGACTATGTCGTGACATTTCCCAATTTTGTTTGTTCTTCACTGAATTGTTTGAAATAAAAATGTAGTTTTTCGGGTAACATGACTTTTCTTCCTGTATTAGTCAAATTCATGCATCATCAGATATAAAGCTATATTTTCCTTTCTAAATTACCGTCTTGTGAACAAACAAGTGGGTACAATTTATAATATTATAAAAAATATTATTAACATTAAAATTATTATTAAAAGTATGAAAATAACTTATGGTATGAGATTTTTTAACATCATCAGAAGCAACTTGCCCTTTCATCGACTCTTCATTTTTTAAATCATATTCATAAAGGGAAGATATTTTATTCATAAAACATTTATTCAGTTTCACACATTTCAAAAAGTTATTATTTTGCAGGCACTTGAACTGAGTCCGCGGCTGGGTAGTTCAAACAGTGACACAAAGGAAGCGCCGGATGGAAAGGTGTCCAGAAGAGGATTTGGAGGCACTTCAGCTCCGGCAACATTGGAAGGGGAACGACCAGCATCTATGACAACGTCCCCGGTTGCTAGCCTCTCTAAGGCTATGGGGACGGACTCCGATGCGAAAATGTCCTCTCCTTCACTACGAGATTCAAGCGAAAGAGAAACTTATCGGTCACCGAACCACTCCGAATATCGCCCAGAAAGACCAGAGTCTTCATGCTCTCCAAAAATGTCTTCTTCTTTTAATGGCAAAACCAGCAATTCTCCTAATCTCCTAGGAGCTTCTGGTCACTCTATCACTGATCATTCGGAAAATTCAAAATTATTTAGTAGCACCATGTTGCCTAATTCATCCTTCAGCAGTTCAAACACTCCCTTCTTTATACAAAACGTGTCTCGAAGATCAGGGACCTCAGAAAGTGCAACTCGAGCAATGGATGTCCGTCCGATTAACTTACCTCACGAGGATGTCGCCAGCAGTAGGAATACTCGGAAACGCCTTCCTAGCATGGCAAATGGATCTGTACGTCACAACCAACCGTAAGTATCACTTTCTTAATTAAACTAACATAGACGAAGCGCAAGAAATGTGTGCAAATAAAAGTATCCAAAGTTTTTTAAGACAATCATTTATTTCAGCAATTGCACAACGTTTCGTAACTAGTTTTGTTACATCATCAGGTGCTTAGTGAAAGAACTACTCTCCCATTGAATTACCTCTGCAGTAGAACCATCGAGGAAACATTACGAAATTAACACACTCTCAATCAGTTGATATCACATAACTGATATTTGGATACTTTTATTTGCAAACATATATTGACAATCAAGAAAAAATATTGATTTACGCAAGAAATGTGACTCATCTAAAAATTCTCCGTTTTTAGTTAAATGAAGAAAATGTTTAAAAATAGTATAATTTTACTAATAAACTTTCATGAAGACACTTCACAAGACAGCCGGTAATAAGAGTGAACACATGACCTCGGTTACATTAAAACCGTTCGCTTGCAAATTGGCATATTTTTACATCTCTCACTTTGCATGTCGACAATAGGTCATCGGTTCACATTGATGATGTGCCCAACGCGTCAAGCAAACAAAAAACATTGTCTGATCTCATTTTTACTTCAAATTTATTGAATATTCTCGAGTTTCTATGCAAAAAACGAGAAAAACTCTGCTCGCGCAGATGAATTTCCTTGCGCAAGTCAGGTAGTAACAATTTAGAGATTGACAGAACATAACCAGTGAAGTATTATAGTAGGCAGATTAAAAAGGTTGTACACAACAATGTATACATAAAGCTAGAGTAATAAATAAGTGGCCACTTGGGTATTATCTCTCTTTGGGCCAGTGGATATTGTGCAGTGGAAGTTAACATCAATAAAACACATCACTTTCGACAACAAATATTTCTTCCTTTAGTTTTTCAAAAATAGTTTCACAAAGCTACACCAGTACCTCGGTACTAATTAAAACAAGAAACACTGCACCGAAATAGGGCACAAAACGTTTTTGGACACTTGAAAGTAAATGTTTAGTAACATGCGTTACTTTGTAGAAAATGGGGAAGTTTGTGACTTAATTCATTCTTCAATATTGCTCCACCGACACCAGCTGTCTGTCAATTGTCGTCTGAGCTCTGCAGAATCACTGTGGGAAACGGTTACGAGGTGGAAATCTACTGTTGAAGAACAGGGCCGGATTTAAGAGTATGCCACCTGTAGGCTAAAGTCCATTTGCCGCCCCCTCTATTGTTCATAGTTGCATAATACATTTGTTTTATACAACGAACGGCAGAGTTCATTTTTGTTTGCATCTTTCGTAGGTAAAGTAAAATTACTTAATTATTTTTTTATATATTTTTTTAAATACATAATAAATTAGTTATCTACTTGTTTTTAACTAACGTCTTTCAAATCGTAAAAAATAAAATGGGTTTCCAACTTAATTAATTAATTTGTTCTTGGAGATCAATGATAACTTTTTTTTACATCTTTTTATACTTTAATGTTAATGACTATGTTTTGCCTAATTGAAGATGTGAGTTGAATTTGAAATGAGTTGTTCGACATAGTGAACAAAAATGTAATTAATTACTGATTTATTTGTTGAAAAATATACAGACTACTCTAGTAGAAAGATTCATATATATAAGGTGGTGTCTCGTGGCTCAGAGCGAAGTCGCTCACATTTCATCAAGGAGGTCCGGGTTTGATTCCTAAACATGCTCATGTGAAAGTTGTTCCTACAAAACGAGTCTGCCTGCTTCACCGGGACTAGGCCAACTTCAGCGAAGTGTCGTAAACCGTACCCCTATCCTTATTCCTTCCCAATTCTGGTCGCTGAGTAGTGATGCAGGAGCGCGTGGTCGAAGGCGCGTACACGGAGATGCTACCTGGCGGTCCTCTTGACAACTGACTGACGAAACGCTTCTGCGCATGTGCAGTTCAAGTTTCGCATAACTTATGCATCTGCGCATGCACAGAAGTTCGATAGTGCTTCCATTATGGCGTGCACAAACTCTCTCATGGCAGAGCCGAAACTAACGTTGTCAGATTGAATCCCTGGGGTTGCGCCTTCCGCCGTATCAAATTTATTATTAATTAATAGAAATAGTTCTATATTTATGATATAATTTAATAATTATTCCCGAGGTACTGGAACGCCGTTCCGTCGTGTAACGCCAGAAATCAAGCCCTGCTTACAAGTAAACACTATACAGATCAAATTTACGTGAAACTGTTCAAATAACCCCAAAGCAAGCAGGAGACTAGGCCGCAATCCTACGATCCATCTCAATCTGCCCTTGTGAGCCTCAACTCATGCTCCAGCCATGCTCCCGATTCTTCACATTTCTGGGCAGCGACAAATTAGGTCGCACTTCGACTCATTTACGTGGACATTCTTGCGCACATTCTGCGTCGAGACATACTAACTGAACCTAGTATGGGGTGACGGTGATTTGAAAAGTCTTTGACGTGAACTTCAACAGGGTTTTGCTCGAGCATGTGCAAAAGACAAAACTCATATCGACTAGGGGTCGTTCATGAATTACGTAACGCTAATGGGGGAGGGAAGTTGAGGCAGTGTTACACAGCGTTACATGAGGGCAGGGGGTCATACTTTAGTGCGGCGTAATGCTGAAATTATTTTTAAAATCTTTCAACATTGCTGAAATTATTCATTTTATTCAGTCATTACATATTAACACATTAATATATGAACAAATTAAATTAAAAATATAAAAAATTAAAGAAGTTCTCATGTATAAATTTTTACAATAAATGGAAATATTTTTCATCAATGATATATTCATTGAATATTTTAGATTACGAAGAAAATATTCAAAACTGATCTATTGTATATTCTATCATCCTATTAAATTAGTGCAGTAGATTCGGAGCTTACGCGTCATCCACATGCATGTGCACATCTTGCTGTCGGAAATTATCTCGCCATCCTTATACGCGCCCTTCTTTCATTCAAACGTTGTCCCCAATCTTATTGTTATGTGCAGTCCGCATCGCCATCTAATTCTCACTTAAATTATCATACATTTTATTATACAACACAGCCCAAATACAGTTAATACTCATTGCTCCTAATTTATAACTGATTTTTGCTTATTGTAATGGGAGGAGGTCTTATCGCAAACGTTTCGCAATTATTAGAGGGGGTTTTAAGCGTGCGATACAGGTACGTTACAGGTTGCAATACAGGGAAGTAATTTATGACGGTCCCTTATTCGGGTGAAGCATAAGCGTCAATTCTCAATGATTACTAATCACCGCAGTTTGTCTAAGAAATACAATTTTTGAAAACAGAGAAAAAATCAGTTTTGGCAGTTGAATTGTGAGAAAATTAGAGAATCTGGAAATTATATATGACTGAATGGGACTCATTGTAGACAACACCTGTGCAATAAATACAATGTTTTAATATGCATATCTTCAGTTCACAGAAAGACTTTGCCGCATCAGAAGACCGAATGGCGATTGAGGAAGGAAATCAGACGTCTTCAGTAACAGCAAAGTCCTACAAAGGGCCATTCCCCAATAAACTGAGGCCACTGTCGCGTCCACGAGATTCTATGCTACAGTGCTTGCAACTACTAGACAATCCGGAATGGTATGTTTCCTGCTGTAGCCAATGCTCTGTATTCATTGAATTATAACGTAATTTTAGTAGTTTCAAAATATGTTCTAGATTCAAAAACGTGCTCTAAAAAACGAGTGGGATTTGCATTTCATAATCAGGGGAATAATGAGGCTGAATTTGAAACGACATTCTGACGCAGGTCTGTTGGCGATCAGAAAATTTGAACAATCTACTCTTACGTGTGACTAGTTTCAATACAACCAATGTGGGTATATTTTACAATTTTGAAGATGTCCTCACACGAGCCATTCCCACATGGTTGAAAAATTGTTGAACGTAAAATACGAAAGAAGTTTGTAGCATGAAGTCGGTATTATCCGTTACCACGTTCTGAGGACTAGAGCGAACCCAGAGGCACTCGGTGGTATTGCCCCTGCGAGTTGGTCAAAGGAAGAGATGGACTATTACAATTTTTTGGAGCATTATATAAAACATTCCAAACCTTCCAAAGAAGAACGTGATATATATATATATATATATATATATATATATATATATATATATATATATATATATATATATATATATATATATATATATATATTACGTTAGTGATGCAATATTTTATGATGTAATCAGTGGCACTTTATGGTTTAGAACAATCTATCACTAGCAACTGAAATTAACTAATAATGCTAAAATAGCACATTTTTATGCATTATTGGAAACTTTTGCAATTTTTTTAAAAATTCAAGAAGTTCAACGAAAATGAGACCTTTTAATTTGCTCTATCTATGGAAGAAATGTAAAGAAAACTTTGGACTTCTTTTTTAAAAAATGATTTTTTTATAAATTGCTTTAACTTCATTTACGCAAAAACTATGTTTTTTTGTACACGAACTTATTAAACGAACTGACTTAGAAGAGATTTTATTAAGAACAAGTATCTATCTTAAATATTGTAGTTGTAGGATCTTAGTCTCGGCATTTTTTGTAATGAATTGATAATAGAAATATGTTTTTTGCATTGTAATAACAAAATTTCATTTGTTAATGTTTAAATATCACTATTGGGTACATTTTTATCAATGATTTTACATTCAAACGGTATTCGTAGCGAAATGTATTTAAGCGGTTTTGTATCTAATTTGTACTCAACTATTTATCGTAACCAACCAACTATTAAAGCTTACTCACTCGCAATCTGCCTTCCATGGTTTCTTTTACATCGATAGTTCCTGTTTCTCATTGGTTAATTCCAAAATTTACGTATGTTTGTATATTTAATTAACTGGACTTAAGTATGTATTCTTATATTTCAGTTGCTCTGTCTGTGAGGTTATATAATATTGGATCCGTTTATGATGTTGATTATAATTCTAGTACTTGAAGAAGTGAGGTGATAGGCATCCAGGAAACGTGGAGACCAAATAACTTAACATCCTGGTGTAGTAATTAACTTGCCATCTATTCCACGTCAATTCATGAAGGAGAATTTTGGGGGGGGGGGTAAAATTCGTCAGATCTGGAAGCAAACGAAACATTTTCCTTCTCTTTAACACGCTTTAAGGCATTTAAAGGTCCAAACGTAGGTACTAATGATGAATGCTATTTGCATTATTCTATTCATAATGCTGGGTAATCTGATTAGGTTTATTTCGTTTCTCTAATTCATTTTCTATGGTACAGCTACTTTTCTCTTCAAGATTTGGTTTTTATTGTGAGTTTTCAGTTCTGCTGATATTAAGAATCAACAATGAAAAATCGTTGTATGAAAATTTGATAGAAAGATAACAGTAAGTAGTCGGTATGAAGCTACTGATACTTCATATATGTCACTTTTCAATTAATTAATTACAATTTGTAAGAAATAAGAAATTGTTAGAAATAATAGATGATGAATATTTGTTTCATAGACTACATGTAGGAATTGCGAGAATTTAAGACTTATAAAACGCATTCGTTTTCGACAGTCACAAGCCGCTACAAACATAACTAAAATTATTTTACATCAGAGTTGTATTTTCAGAACCCGAACTGATACTGGACGAGTAAATTTTCTAGCTGTACCCGAAATGCATTGTTAAACAGTTTTCATTGTAACCAGAAAGCGTTCTTAAATTGTACAAATCCTGCCGTAGTAGATGATTGATTGACTTGTGTGTAACACAGAAATTACTATCGAATGAAAGTAAAAAAGTAAGACAGTATTCTAACGTCACCCCATGTAAGAAAAACGAAACTTCCTTGGCGACAGGCGAACAGAGTTAGGAATATATGGTACACAATGAACTAAAAATCTTAGGTATGGTACACTCCACACAAAATCTAAAACAAGTCTCATGTCGGGGGGGGGGGTTCTTGTACATCGTATCCCACTTCGGCCAATGAACTTCAGGCACCAGTTTGCGTCTCAGTATTAGAGGGAATACAGGCAGATGCCAAAATTATCACCTTTCCACAAGTCATTGAAGCAGATGTACGAAGCATTTCTTTTATATATTGCTTCTTTTTCACCTTCATCGTGTTATTTTTGATTGGTTGCCGTTGAAAATTGTCACTTTGTGCCACTTTCAAAATGTTTCTCAATACTTCTCGCTCTCCATGCTACATGGCAGCCAGCGGCTTCTCGGGCTATTTAAACGAAGTGCTCGTGCTGCAGTCACGTGATTCGTGACGCAAACTGGTGCTGCGCAGAACGAGCAAAAATTGGTGCGCCGGAGTAACTCACCCATATGTTTCCACCTTGCTCATGAATATCTCTTAGTGACTTTTTAATTTAATTGTTTGTGTGCTTCAGGGAAAAAACTATGCAAGGATTGCAGACATTGGTGTGCCTCCTAAAGTTCCACACCATGCTTCCAATGACATATGTGCATTCTGTCATGGTATTGCTGGCCAAACAAGTACGGAATCTTCGTTCACAAGTGTCCAGAGCAGCGTGTATGGTATCTTCCGAGCTTTTTTCTACTCTGGGACGAGCTGTAGAGAACGTAAGTAATAAGTTGTATTTTTCACAATAGAAAAGAACATTAAGACAGTATACGTATGTTTTATTTGGTTCGTCTGTTTCTTATAAAATATTGTGAAGGTGAATATTAATTTAGAAAGCAACATGTTTGTATTTTCATACCAGGTTTGGAGATAATTCACGTATTAACTTGTCAAATCGCATTTAATTGCATCTGCTTGTCGTAGCAAATGATACACTTGCACTTTTTAAAAATTTTAATTCAAATAATAAATAATTAATATAAACTGTTCACTATCAAATCCGACATTTATGTCCCGTTCTGGCAAACCCAAAGGAAAATGTAAGAAATAAAAATGTTAGTCTTCAAAGTGATATTATGCTTGATTGTATCAACATGCCGTTAGTTTCTGGGCAAAATTGCGAGAATGCAAAAAACGAGTCGACTAGAGGGAATTCTTCTCTCAAAAGATATTGCTCTTTTCAAGAAAATTGTAACTGTATTAATAGTAAAATTAGTAATAATATAAACATTTTAATATATTAATTTATAATATATAATATAATATAAATTAATAATATATAATAATATCATTAAGTAATGCACAATAAGATAATGCATTAATAAAATTAAATAGAATTGGAATGAACAAAAAAATTCGGCAAAATAATTTTATTCGCGATTCATTTGGCGAACGTAGCTTTTCAGAAATAGCCGACTTCCCGTTTACGCTTTTTCATTAATTCGCTCCTGCAAGACTAGCAGTGTTTATATTAAAAATGATTAGCACGTAAGTAAAATATGCCTTAAATTTTCTCAAGACTATCTGCATTTTTGCACAGGATTTGGACGAATTAGCAGGGCCGTTATTTCATCGATCGGCTGATACAAACAAATTTCTCAGAGCAGATTGTAACACTGCTTTGGACAGCATGGTGGAAGCGGTTTCTCCCTCCAAAGCAGTATCTGTTATTGTTACAAAAGGAGCAAGGTAATTTAATAATCCGTAATTTACTTAGCGATTACTGTCAATCATTGCAATTCATGATATTTCTTATATCCTTCAACATTCAGTTGCATATTTCAACTTCGCAGTAAAATATTCTCGAACTGATACTCTTGCTAACAGAAAAACGCACCAAGAAGGAGCAGTGTTAATTATTGTGGTTTAATGTGTGTGTGTGTGTGTGTGTGTGTGTGTGTGTGTGTGTGTGTGTGTGTGTGTGTGTGTGTGTGTGTGTGTGTGTGTGTGTGTGTGTGTGTGTGTGTGTGTGTATATATATATATATATATATATATATATATATATATATATATAAAGTTGCTCAATACTTATTAAAACGTATTTGTCCCCAAGATTCTCATAATATTGCATATCATATTCTTGGCATGTACAATATTACTTCAGAATCTTCACACGTAAAAAGACATTGAAAGGGGAGATGGGAGAAGGCATCAAGACTAACATTACAGAACATAACGTCTCAAGCTGCATCGGATGATTAAAAAGAGTTATGAGCCAACATATTTGTAATATCAAAACAAGGATTGTCATTGTAAAAAGAACTACGCCCAGCTATGTCTATTTATCTGAAAAAATGCCTGAATCAAAGACAGAGTCTAGAGACACATAAATGTATTTGTTCAACCTGGGTGTTGAGAAGTTTTTATGTGTTGAAGTCTGAAAGGAAACATCATTCTGTATTAACTCTTGAAACGCAGTTTATAGAAATCACTAATTGCCACACTCTCGCATCCTTAGCATCAGGAGTAGAAACCAGAACTTTTAGTATTTTTACCTCCTAAATACTCCAAACACACACTCGAAGAAAAATCTTCCCTCATCCGTGTTCTCCACGTCCCTTTTCTGAGCATTCGTTGACTGGACTATTTTTTTATTGCTATCAACCTTTGGCTGCGTCTGCTCCTCTAAATCTTGCTACTGAAGCTGTCTCCTGATATTGTCTCAGCCATGTTCTACGTGCACTGTCTCTGACGATGGAACTGGGGAAAATACTATTGCAATATCTCTTGTAACGATCAAAATCCTTTTCCCCTTATGGGTTCTTCAAAGCAAAATCGAGAGATGACTTACTTTTGATTATGGAATACTTGTCCACAACATTTTATATTTATTGTCCACCCATCGATGTGTTTTATTATTTTTATTTATTGATGCATTAAGTGAAGTAAACAAGGTCGTTTTGGAACATATTGGGCGAAGGGAAATTGTAATGTCTTTTATGTGTACAAAAGACTACATATTTGTAGATTGTAGTGAAAGAAATTTTAGATTACAAAATGTTACTATAACGGCAACTAATATTAATTTGCAGCCATCAAAACGCCATTGTCCGTACTACAGCAGCGAGACTCCTGTATGCAGTTGTGTCAAAACTTGGCACAGATCGCGTCATGATGGCCTCACAAGATATGCGCGACAAGATTATTCTAACCGGTGCAAATTTGTTGACTGAGGGGAGTCTTGATACAAGGTATTGTGAACATTGTCGATATCTTTGGTCTTCTCGAATTTTATGTTTGTCAATTGTCATTTCCAAAATTTCAATGACCCTTTTTTTTCAGATGCCATGCGAAGCAAATTTTCCGTTGCTTATCGAAACATGAAAATTTTAATCATATACTCCAGGAAGTTCTACCTGCATCTCTGTTGCGGCATATAAAAAAAACTTTACAAAACTTGAAGTAGCTTTTTAAGTGTTGTGCATTACATGCGACATTTCCAAATTTTGTAACAGTGTTGTTTGAAGCTACATGTTAAACAGAACTTTACTCTATATTTCTAACAGATATATTTTTACTTTAGACATTAGAAATGCTGATAAAGAGAATTTATTTAAAAAATTGCATTATACGAATGTTAATCAAGAAGATAGTTTGTTGGTGTACATCTTCATGGACACTAGACAGAACATGCCCTGTTTCCTAAGTGTATGTTAAATGATATTCTTAATATGTTGAAAAATAGATAACGTCCTTCATTTGTTGTTGATAAATTATTCCAAAAATTACATGACCTTTTGAGTGAGTACACATGCTTAGATGAGTTTTAAAGGAAATCATAATTCTCTAGAGCTCTCAGGCATAATCACACTGTGTTGAGCAAGCACTACTGCATCGCATCTGACTTCAATATTGGAAAGACATGTATGTAATTAGTTCCGCACTTGTGAGGCGAGCTCAAAAGACCCAGACTGCCAACCGCTTTGTGGAGTGAAGTCAGAAATTAATGTATTGAAGAAAATAGCTGAGAATCATAAAATAGTGGATTTGGCGCTTGTCTCCAGATAACGTTTCAATCGAGAAAAATCTTGGCAGGCAGATATTAGCCTTTGGTATGAGATAATGAATGCCTCACTTTTAAGGATTCGCAATTAAAACGATGTTTATTGGATCAAAGTCAACATTCGATTATCAAGACGACGTCGCAATTCTACTGAAGCTGATAGTAGACTATACCTGAAGAGAAAAGTCGGAAACATTGAAGTCATGTTTAATGATAGTGTACACGGAGAAATACACAACAAAACACTGTTGCAAAATAATTTTAAAAATGTTAAATAAAATCCTAATGTATTTTATGATTAATAACGTATGTCAAGCACATTCTTCACATGATAGACATTGAAGACACAATTATATAACACTTTTGATTTGCAAGTTTCCTTAATTAAAAAAAAAGACAATAATTCATTTCAGAGTTCCAGGAAACAAAACATTTTGCATTAATATAATTTAAGTTGTTCAAATTCATCAGTAGATCATTAATATAACTTTTGTAAGAATGTAATTTTTAACTTGTTTTGTAATATTTATTTACTGTATTGAAATGCTGAAAATAAATGCACATTTCATAAACAAATAAATTAAATACTGTGAAAATGGAAAACAAGTTGTTTTATTGATAAGTACTTTTTCAGTTATTGCTTGACAGCAGAGGAAAGAGAAAATTAAAAAATAGATTTAACACATATTTGGAAAATTTGTAGTATACCTCAAATGACTAATTTTTTTTACCTTAAACAAAAAAGAATTGAGAAACAGAATATCAGTAGCCATTATACATGAATATCTTGAAGAACTAACTCCTATCTTTTTGTGTACTTTTACTTTGTATAGTTTTGCATTAGAGTAGTTGAAATTATTTCTTCTAGTTTGCTAACAATTGCGGCTACGCTTGTTAATCGTTCAGCCTCAGTACCTGCCTGGGGTACTTCCTAACGAAAAACTCAACGTCCGGGACACACCCATTAAGAAAATCCCTTAGCAAATCATCAATACAGATAATAATAAAGTGACTGCCTGTGATTTCGAATTTTCCGCTTGCTTACTGGACTACTAAAATGAATCTCATGTCAAACCAATTGCTGTCCTCCAGTTATTAGGCCTGTACAGACATATTTAACTAAAAAACTACACAATCAAACAACAAGAAATTTGAAAACATGTTAGATAATCCCCATGACAATTTAGTTTTTGTTTTACCATTATATCTCAAACGGTTCCGAAGATAAAACTTTTTTATTGATTCTTCTCTGCCCTGTGTCGTGGACGATTAGCGCGAAACTTGCAGCGTCCGAGAGGTTCTCGAGGGACCTGGATCTGTTCTTGCCCTGCTGTCTGGGGTCACATAAAGCTGTCAACATAACCGCGTTGCTAAGCCTAATGGCCTCTACCTGTTAGCGCTGGCAATTATAAACTTCATCTTCTTCACGATTCCGACTGTCCCTTTCTATTTTTAATCATAATAATCATAATAATAATAATAATAATAATAATAATAATAATAATAATAATAATAATAATAATAATAATAATAATAAAGTTAAGGCCAAAGTTAAATGATGGGATAAATTTCTAACCCCTTTAAAATCCAAGCAGGGGTAAGGGAAGGCGACGGACTCTCGCCTCTGCTTTTTAATTGTATTCTTGTGAAAATAATAACGGAATGGTGTAAACAAAAAATTATCCTCAAAATTGCACAACCAATCACATTAGGGAGAGGAAAAATAGTGGTAGACTGTTTAGCATTTGCAGACGGTTTGGCAATCCTGACACCTGATATTCAAATAGCACAAACAGATTGAGCTCCTTAAAGAACTGACAGAGAGAGTTGGTCTTCAGACATCATTTGAAAAAAAACGAGCGTCCATTTTTCATGGATCTAAAAGCTATTTTTATCTCACTGACTAAGGTGACGTAATGTTCTGTAACAATCTGATTGAGTATAAATTCTGACGATCTTCAGTAAAGCTTCTGATATATTTTCACTCTTTTAAGGAATAAGACTTATGAGCATAGTCTCTTTTCTGTTTGTTCTAAGAAATTTTAATATTTTTCCATGCTTCAGTGTCCTTTCTATATCCCACATGCTCATCAATATTCTTACATTTTTATTTCACATTTCATTTTTGGCTTTCGTTACTTCTTATTTTCGAACCAACCCTAGCATTAAAATCCCCCAGCAAGATTACTTAATTTCGGCTACTGATGTTGTCCAAACTTTGGCCCAATAGTTCATGTTCATTCTTAACGGCAATGGTATCATCATTTGATGGTGCATATACCCCAATGACTACGATATTATATACTTTTAGTAGAAGCTCTATTTTAATAATTCTTTCGTTTATAGCCTCCCAATCTTTGATATTACTTGCCAATTTACTTTTCAACAAAATGGAAACCCGTGCTTTAGCCCTTTTAGTTTTATCTGCTCGGTTATACAAATGTGCAAAACCATCTAAATCTTCGGTACCTTTTCCTTTCTTTTTTGTTTCAGTAAGAGCGACAATATCCATTTCAAATTTCTCATTTCCTGCAAGACTTCGACCTTTTTAGTTCGAACCTTGAATATTCCATGTGCCAATATTCATTGTCAGTTTTCTATCGCCAAGTCGTCGTCTGTTGAGTGTCAGGCTTCTTCTATTGCCATGTTCCGAAGTGGAGAGGTGTTTTGCCAGAAGCAGGGGTGCTAGCCCTACGTCTCAACCCTTAACCTGAAGAGCCAGGATTTACTTACGGGGCTTTCATCCCTAAGGGGATTTTGGCGACATATTGCGGGGTTTTCTCCCCTAAGCCTCCTCTTTGCCTACAGAACCCCCTCCCCGGTTCACTTTTTAGGGAGTCTTTAATTCCCAAGGTGAGTGATCCAACACAAAATCACTATTCGCTCATCCGCCCTCCAATTTCGAGGCCGTTGGCGGATAGGGGATAGCGTATCCAACCTCCAAAGAAGAAATAAGACGAAACGAAGAAGGATAGCAAAAGAAAGAAGTAAGTCGAGTAACAGTAGGAAAAATGTGAAGATTAGAAAAGGAATGACTCCCTAGCCCTTGAAACCTAATAGCGTTGAGGTCGAAATCACAAGGGGTGAAGAGAGAGCAATTAGGAAAGAAAATAGAAGTGTGACATAAGTAAGTGGAGCACTAGAGACCCATCTCCTTTCTCCGGGCTTGGGATCGACTGTGTTCACTGTCGCCAGGCTACTCAGCCCATTCTGGCCGCAAAAGCATCGCAAGTACGCTGAACAGACAGGCAAAATCCAGAGCAGCACAGGCGGACTTGAAAAATAATATGCACGAATGGATATAGGATAGAGCAGTGGTTCGTAAACGCGACCCCCAGGGGGGGGGCGAAAACCTTTAAAGGGGGAGACATATTTTCCTGAAAACGTAAAATCGACTGCGCTTAATAGAAAATACCGAAGGAAAAAAGCAAATTTCTCAGTAGGACAACATTAAGATTTTTCCTTTTCTTCGGAACAAACAGGACGTCGTTCAGCTGAGCATCTCTCCTCTGCGATTGTAACTCGTTATCTTATATTATTGCATGCATATCGTGCGCAGAGCAAGCTTTGCCTCGTGTAACACGACTCCTTAGTCTTTCGTTAATCGTGAGACAAAGTCGACATGGGGACGAAGTGGTTGCTGATTGGTGACAGAAATGAAGACACCAGTGCTCCATTATCTGAAGGAGGCGAGGGTTCCATTCTGAAGGCGAAAAGGAGAAGATATGATGAGAAAACATTTGTCGCTAGGCTTCACGAAAACTACGGTAAATGGTGAAGAACGTCCGTAATGTGTAATTTGTTTAATCATTTTAGCTGCTGATAATATCAGGCCTTACAGATTAAAGAGGCATCTTGAAACCAAACATTAACAGAATTAACAGAAACTGAAATTAACTGAATTAACAGAAAAACTAAAAGATTGATTGATTGATTTTTCGTGATTCCGGGCACGCCAACTACTTCGGTCATTAGTCCCGTTAGTGTAGTGCATGTTTTTTCTCGGGAGATGACGGTGATCTTCCCCCGCTGGATGGCGAGATCCGGCACCGACCTACCGTCGGCTAGTGGGGTTTCCCCCTAACCAGGACTCTCTCACCAGCGGGGCACCGCCCCAGACAGGACAAGCTCTAAGCTCCCGACCGGTCTCCCGGAATATGTGATAGTGTGGGGCATGTTAGTGTGTGTGTGAGTACACCATGGGAGAGGATAGGACAAGGAAGAGGAAGGAAACATCGTGCGCGGTCCGTGGCCCGTTTGGTAGAGTACTGCTCCGGCATTCGCCTGGTGTTGATCGGAGAAACCACGAAAAACTGCCAATCAGAGCAGCCGGCTGCTAGAATTCTCCTCCAGACAGGTTGTGGTGGAAGGGACGAAATTGCGAGAGGCCTTCCTTCCTTCCTTTCCCTCCTTCAGATGGGCCGCACTCGCCCCAATCACGATGTGACCTCTCACAGGCCGTTGTACAGACGCCGTTCCTGGCACCCTCGGGAATGAGCCGCGGACCGTACTTACACGGTTATGAATGATCCGCTATGCTGCGGTCTTGGACATCCAACCTGCTGCAACCAGTTTAAATGGCACTTGTCTGTACATCATGGGTTGGAGAAATCACAGACAAGATGGCTTTGGAGTTTATTATTATTATTTACTATTAATAATATATTACTATTACAGTTAATTTACACATATATACATAAGTGTCGTGCTATTTACTACAGGAGCATTTGCTCCCCGTTAGCATCTGCTAACTATCGAATGCACTGTTAACATGAGCATGGCGCTCATACCCGCAAGCTTGTGACCTCCCAAGCACACAGGCGTCTCGTGAAGATCTCGCGACACAAGTTCGAGGAACAATGCTGACCCTTTTCAGGGCACACCCACCTTTATAGCCTCGCTGACCGCGTCGCCACCCCCGGGTGCAACTGCCTGCTCTTGCGACAGACACATCTGGCGTAAGTGTGACACGTACTCTCTGGAACTGCGGTTTTGGGCTCTGTCTCCCTCGCTTCCTGCCCGTTGTGATGCATTTTGCACGTGTCCACTCTGAAAGTGTCCTCGATGCCCGCTGTGCACCACGCTGCCGCGTGTTTCAGTAACGGAGGCCACAAATAGTTGACGCAGTGGCGCGCATTCTATGGCGCGCGAATGAGTTCTCTAATACGTTCCGTTGTGACCGGCTGGTAGCTATTTCAAGTTCGGAATATTTTTGGCTTTTTGAAAGTGTTTGATATACGCGCGAACTTACATCATAATACAATGTAAGTATAGAGTACATAATAATATCGAGAACGTTTATCTTAAGTTAAAACATGTGTTCTAAAAAAACTAATTCTTTGTGTCCGTTCTGCAGTTCCTCCTTGCGGGAAGGGAATGCATTGGCAAACTCATTCCGCGCAGAATCATGGCATCTAGCGAGGAAAGTGGAAACCAGGCAGGGAGCCAGAGGGGAGGCACGTTGACATTTAGGGGGCCCTTCCGGTCCCTCTCCTGTCAACTTTTGTACGCATCGCAACTTCCAGTTGCTGGTCAGTGACGAGAAGCGACACTGAAGGAAAAATTCTCTTGTGCTTTCGCCCTTTTCGTTGTTGTTTTGAGCAGTGGTATTGTGAGTAGTGCTGTCACTTTAATGTCATTAAGAAAAGTTGGACGCAAATAAAAGATTACGTGACAAAGAAGAAAGAAAAATGTACGTTATCTGAGGTGGAAAAGCTCATGAATGAGGCTGTGGAGAGGACAACAGCAGAACAATGGCGCAATGAGGTAGGTCATATAAAAAGGTAATTTCGAAGGCATGGGAAGACGAAGGAATTGTGGAACAAAATTTTGAAGAAATTATTTCTCTTCAATATTCGAGTTCCATTTCTTCTTAACAATCATCTGAGGGAAGTGACTCTGAAATAAGTGGAGTATTTCCTTTACAACAGTAATTTGTTTGACCATTAAAACTGTGGAAATAGTGTAAATCTAGTAGAAATTCTTGTGTTTGTAATGTTTGGACATTTCGGGGTAAATTAATGCGCTTCGCGAAGTTCGCCCGAGAATTTTCTCTTACCTTGTTTGTAGACAATATAGCTGTAGTTTATAATTTTAAGAAACGCGTGATACACGCACACGATCCAATGTTATGTTACATGGCTCATATAGCCTTCAATTTTTGTACCTTTGTAATAGAACATGTACCATCAAAGCACAATAAAGCAGATGCCCCATCACGCCTGCCTCCGGCGGATCTGCGGGCCCCTGACCAATCAGGAGCCGCCGTTGCGCGTCCCTACGCAACGGCGAGCTCTAGACCGGTTGGGGGCTCCGTCAGTCGCCTGCCGGAGCCCAGGGTGAGTGGAAGCATCCAAGAAGAAATCTGCGGGCTCGGTAACGTCGCTCCCCACCACAGCCCGCCCTCAAGTCGGTTCTTATTTTAATCGGACCACAGGCACGATCAACTGTCAAACATTACTGATATTTCGAGGAATCACCGTACACAAGAATTGCAAACGTAAGTTTGGATCGTATTCGCCTTTGGTCTATTATGGGATGAATTCTCCCAAGATTGCCGCGAGAGTTGATACCTAAAATAGTACAATACTTGCATTCAGAGCAAAAACAAGAAATACAAGTTGCAGGAAAGAGAACTAACTAGACATGAAATTTGTCCGAGGAATTTAAACAGCAAAGAATTCAGAGAACATGAAAAATGCAAGAAATCAGTATCATGCCCATCACATCCATTGTTTGTAAAGCGAATAATAGCGAAAAACATTATTACTTAACTGTATACATGCATTTTCAAATCAACATTTACCATATATGAAAGTGTATGCCCTTATTTTCCATTTTATGAAAGAAAAAATATTCTTTAATGCACTGATGGATTTTATAAATTTATATTAATAATTTTAAATAACAAAGTACTCGATAAAATAAGGTTAAGAATGTAAGTCACATAAATATCGAATTATATTTGTTTATGAATTTTAGAAAGCATTTACGCAACGAAATTTTCTCTGAGGTCCGTTTTCTCCCAGGCGATCAGTTACGTCTCTCTGATCGCTGCACAATCTTTTCAGAGCTTTGTATGCAAAGGTCTGACGGCCATGTAAGTCGTCTTCAATATTTGAGATAAATGTATCGCAAGAGTGCCGTTGGCTTTTCCTCACTAAACTCTGAAAAATGTCTTTGACGATACAGCTCTTCATTTTCTTTTGAAGGATTATTAAGATATCCATCTATAAGAATCATTTTTTTCTTAAATTTCTTACTCTATTTCCTCTGTCCATATTTTAAGGCCTTTCTTTTTTCCTACATTTTTTCTTTTTGCCAAGGACTTCATAAGATATCTTATGCACAGCTTCTTGTATGCTCTTCTATTCCTCTTGTTTCCTGTACATTCGATTTCTTTAGTTACTCTTTGAATGGGCTCCTCATTTAAACGTTTCTGATATAGATAGAGAGTATATCGAGCTAGTAATAAATGAACTTTATAAACTTCATCTGCTTGTTTACATTTTCTTCTATGAGAAACCCGCCACTTTTTATACGTGTTAACTTGAGAAATTACATGGAAATGATCAGAACCAATATCATCACCTCTATACACTCTAACATCAGTAATCTGGCCAGCCAAATTCTCATTTGTTATAATATAATCAATAATTGATCTTAATCCCCTTGATGACCAAGAAAACTTATAGATATCTTTCTTTCTAAGAAAAGTGTTTTTAATTTTTAATTTATTGAAGCTGACAAAATCCCTTAGCAAATATCCATTATATATATATATATATATATATATATATATATATATATATATATATATTGAAACGCACCGCGTTTCTGCCTAAAGAAACGGCGATACAACAAGTAAGCACGCGGCAGAACGGTTGCCAGAGGGCGCTCGCTAGCCACAAGAAACGGTTACGGGCGGCGAAGTGTTGTCGGTTGGCCGAAGGCGTGGGAAACGACGCCGCGAGGCTTCAGTGTCCGGCCGGTCGCCGGTAAGGAAGGAAGTACCTGGGGCTGCTCCGCGTTCGAACAAAGTAGAATAGTGTCGCGAACGAATGAGCGCTGAAAAGAAGTGATTGGCGGACGATTTGTGCTAGATATAACCATCATTAGTAGCTCGGACGTAGTGCCAGAGTGACAGCTATTATCCGGGGTAGTACTGATCGAGAGAACTTGTGTGCAGAGGAGTACACCACGAGTCTAGTAGCCTGGTGAAATGGTGAGACACGTACTAGCAACTGTACCTTGAATAATTAGTGGCGTTTATCAGCTCGCGGAAGGTGACATCGAGTAGATCTGGGTGAACTGGAAAGAAGTTCAGCGGGGAGGCGCAGAGGCACCGTGGGAAGATTACGCTGGAGAAAGTACTTCGGGAACGCAACGCATCGCATCGGCTGGCCCCCAGTGGGGCGGGCATAGGCGGACAGCGAAGGAGTACGAGGCAACCCGAGAGTCCCCGAAGCCGCTGACGCTCGAGGGGGGAGTAGTAAACGGTAAATATTTCCTCGATCGATGTAAGATCAAAAGAACTAACAGTGATTCTGGGTGAGGTAAAGAAAAGGATAAAGACCACCACCGATATTTGTAATCAATAGTGGTTTGTGTAGAATAATAAATAATTCATGTTTTGACTAGAAAGTTCCAATTATTAATTTATAGACAGTCAAATTATAAATTTTTTTTATTTATTATTACATATTAAAAACATAAATCGTTACAAGAATTTTCGGCAACGTTTCGGAGGTGAGGTGTACCTCCATCATCAGGCCGTGGCCTTACATTGATGTTACATACGTTGGGGAAACGTTGACTAGGAACTAAAAACCAAGATGGTTGACACCATTCCGAGGTGTACCCATCATAAAATATGTATGTAATTATTAAAGTTAAAATTGAACTATTGAAAGATTAAAAACAAAATATATATGAGGTAAAACAATAAAATGTTAAATGATGTTAAAAAAGTAAATAGAACAAAACAAAAGAGGCAAGTGCACAGATGAGAAAGTCCAGTACTCACAACAAAGAAATCACCTACTGCTGCTGGAGGTGCGGGAGTTCCTACTACGGAGGTCGTAACGGCAGGAATGACGAGGTTGTGTGTGAGTAATGGGAGGGGGAATGATGGGAAGAAGGGGAGGGGGCGGGGGCTGGGTGGGGGGATTGTGAAGAGAAACGGAAGAACGGCTACGTAAAAAATATGGACATGGCGGGTTCTTAGGATTTAAATGAGAAGGTTGAATTTGGAGTACAGAAATCCCATTGTTGGTATCGGGTTTTGTCAAGGTTTTGTTCGCGAACGAAGCTTCCATCATGAACACTGTCAGTAATGACAAGATCAGAATATCTATTGGATTTATTTTTGAATTTAAAGAGTATTGAGTCATAGCTTTTAGAAAAGAGGTTGCATTCTAAATTGGAATTCATGGATGAGTTTGTTTTAATGAAAAGTGATTCGAGTATCAATCTGGAGTTCCAGTTGGGTTCTATGGCTAAGATGGAAGGGTTATCAAAATCAATACTGTGGTCATGGTTGATGCGATGAGCTGTTAGGGAATTTTGTTTTTCAAAAGGAAGTCTTATGTTATTTTTGTGTTCCTTGACCGGTCACATAATCTCCTACGAGTTTGACCAATATATGCTAGTTCACAATGTGAACATTGTAAGGCATAAACGGTGTTGAGTTTGTGTAACTTTGGTATAGGATCTTTAAGATGACGAATCAAGTTTGATTTGTGAATAATGGTATTAACGAATTTAATGTCAGGAAAATTATTGTGAAGTTGTCTTTTTATTTTATTATTAATGTTATGGACGAAGGGTAAGGAAAATATTACCTGTTCTGAATTGGTGGAAATGGCTTGGGTTACATCTACAGGAAGAATGGCATTGACTGAAGAACTTTGAGCAAGTTGTTTAAGTTTTCGACAAACAAATTTGGAAATAAAATCAATGGGGTAAGAGTTCCTAAGCAGAAGTAAAAATATCTTGTGGATAATTTCCGGATAGAAAATTGGATTGGACAGATTAATTGTTCTTTGTACAAGATTCTTAACCAAGGCAATTTTCATTGAGGTGGGATGATTGGATTGAAAGTTGAGAATGATGCCCGCATATGTGGGTTTGGTGTACCACTTAGTGAGGCAAAAATTAGGAAATCTGAATATGGTAATGTCGAGAAAGTTGATGGTGCCTTCAACTTCCTGTTCAAGCGTAAACTTTAAATTTGAATGATAGGAGTTAAATTTTTGAAGTACATTCAGAACTTGGTCATGCTGCACCAAAAGCAATGTGTCATCAACATACCGTGTGAAAAATTTTAAATCCAAAGATGAGAGGACGTCAGTTTCTAATTTTCGCATAGTAATTTCACATAAGATAGAGCTTAGAACGCCTCCAATAGGACATCCTTCATTTTGAGAATACAGATTATGATTAAATAAAAAGGTTGTATTGCGTAAGATTAATCTGACTGCCAAAATAATCTCAGTTTTGGGTAAATTGGAGGTCTTGTATTTTACTTGGGATGTCAATAACTCTTCTAAAGTAGAAAAAATTAGTTGATGGGGCATGGACGGGTACATTTGGGCTATGTCCAACGAAATGAATGTATCTTGAGGGGTTAAATGAATAAGTTTTAATCTGTTGACAACATCACTACTATTTTTCGCATTATTTTGGTAATCCGGTTGTAAAAAGGTTTTGAGAACATCATTTAGAAATTTAGACAATTTATAGTCTGGAGAGGAAATACTGGAAACAACAAGTCTGAAAGGAGTTCCGGGTTTGTGGACCTTGGCAAAGCCATATGCTCTGGCAATGCCAGGTACAGAGGGATACAACGAACGATAGGTAGAAAAGGTGCACTTTTTGTTCAGCCATTTCTTTAAGACATTTTGAATTTTAGAGAGGTAGATTCTAGAGGGATCTCTAATAATTTGCCTAAAATTATCACCTGACTTTAAATTTTCTTCAACCTTGGCGTAATAAGAAGAGTTTTCAATGAGTGCGACAGCGCCTCCTTTGTCTGTGGGAATGACAACTAAATCTGGATGGTTCTTGAAAAATTGTTTAGTATGTAACAAATCTCGGTGTATAGCATTTTATTGTTGATTTAACTTGACGGGATTATTAACATAATTGGAAATGGAATTGACAAGAATGTTCCTGACTTCTTCTCTTTCGGAATGTGTAATCCGTTGTAAGTTGGTTTCGACAGATTTGATAAGCCGAAACGAGGTATGCTGTTGGTCTTTGTTGGTAAGAGGAAAAGAAAATTTTTGACCTAGAGACACTGTTCTTTGGACGGCTACAGGAATTTCGATTGAAGTTAAATTGTAGAACTTAGGGCCGAAGGTTTCCTCGGAACCTTGTTGATCATGAACGGCAAAGTGATATTGATGTTTATTCAAAAAATTTAAATATAGATTTTTGTTTTTGGGATTCAGTTTGTTTAAAGTGATTTGTAGTTTCTCAGTAAATAATACTTGTCAGAAATAGTTAAATTCAATAGCTGTCTGTTAAATTTAGTCATGTGTCTATAAAACTGTTTGGTATATTTAGAGGAATTAAAATTCACGATTTTTGTGCAGTTTGTAATGAATTTAGGCATTAGATCATGATGTTTACAACTAGAGAGAAAATTGATTTGAGCCTGGATCTTCCTATAATGTACACTTACCTTGATCCAAGTCTTGATGAGGTGCGCCGAAGGTCCTTGGAGATTGCCGATGAATGATGTGGTGGGTGTTTGTGGAAGGTTGAAAGTCTTGATGAGGTGCGCCGAAGGTCCTTGGAGACTGCCGATGAATGAAGTGGTGGGTGGTTGTGGAACTCTTACCTCATTAATTTTATTTCCAAATTTGTTTGTCAAAAACTTAAACAACTTGCTCAAAGTTCTTCAGTCAATGCCATTCTTCCTGTAGATGTAACCCAAGCCATTTCCACCAATTCAGAACAGGTAATATTTTCCTTACCCTTCGTCCATAACATTAATAATAAAATAAAAAGACAACTTCACAATAATTTTCCTGACATTAAATTCGTTAATACCATTATTCACAAATCAAACTTGATTCGTCATCTTAAAGATCCTATACCAAAGTTACACAAACTCAACACCGTTTATGCCTTACAATGTTCACATTGTGAACTAGCATATATTGGTCAAACTCGTAGGAGATTATGTGACCGGTCAAGGAACACAAAAATAACATAAGACTTCCTTTTGAAAAACAAAATTCCCTAACGCTCATCGCATCAACCATGACCACAGTATTGATTTTGATAACCCTTCCATCTTAGCCATAGAACCCAACTGGAACTCCAGATTGATACTCGAATCACTTTTCATTAAAACAAACTCATCCATGAATTCCAATTTAGAATGCAACCTCTTTTCTAAAAGCTATGACTCAATACTCTTTAAATTCAAAAATAAAAATAAATCCAATAGATATTCTGATCTTGTCATTACTGACAGTGTTCATGATGGAAGCTTCGTTCGCGAACAAAACCTTGACGAACAACCCGATACCAACAATGGGATTTCTGTACTCCAAATTCAACCTTCTCATTCAAATCCAAAGAACCCGCCATGTCCATATTTTTTACGTAGCCGTTCTTCCGTTTCTCTTCACAATCCCCCCACCCAGCCCCCGCCCCTCCCTTCTTCCCATCATTCCCCCTCCCATTACTCACACACAACCTCGTCATTCCTGCCGTTACGACCTCCGTAGTAGGAACTCCCGCACCTCCAGCAGCATAGGTGATTTCTTTGTTGTGAGTACTGGACTTTCTCATCTGTGCACTTGCCTCTTTTGTTTTGTTCTATTTACTTTTTTAACATCATTTAACATTTTATTGTTTTACCTTATATATTTTGTTTTTAATCTTTAATTCCCATTAGATTTTCAAACATTTAATTTTACCTCAAATGTGTTTTATATTTTTTACAGTCCAACTAATTAGACACCTATTCTAATATTTCTTTTAATGCCTGTTTTAGACTTGACCTCGGAATGGTGTCAACCATCTTGGTTTTTAGTTCCTAGTCAACGTTTCCCCAACGTATGTAACATCAATGTAAGGCCACGGCCTGATGATGGAGGTACACCTCACCTCCGAAACGTTGCCGAAAATTCTTGTAACGATTTATGTTTTTAATATGTAATAATAAATAAATAAAAAAAATTATAATTTGACTGTCTATAAATTAATAATTGGAACTTTCTAGTCAAATCGTTACTAACAGACAGCCTATTGCTACCTTCTAAATAATTCATGTTTATTTTGTTCACGGAACAGTGGTGTCTGATTAATAACCCCGAGTCCATTCACGAAAAAGAACACCTGTCCCTTGCAAATAAATTTACTGCGTACAAGCCAGGCTAACCGGTACGTCACAATATATATATATATATATATATATATATATATATATATATATATATATATATATATACACATATATATATTTTGTGGCGGCACATTATTTTCACGTATAATAAGAAAAAATATTCGTGAACAAAAGGGCTGTGTGTTGGGACACGCTGGGGCCTACCACCCCCCACTACCCCCACCACCGCCACCACTGTCGCCGCCGCAGCTGGCAGGTCCCCCCGTAACTGCCCGTCTCCAAAGGGATTTACGACCCACAGCCGCGCGCGGCAGGGCCCACCCTTATGAATGCTTCACTGTCCTCGAAGCCGATATCTTTCTTTAGGTGATTCCCCGGATGGGAAGTACATTAACTCTGTTTATTGAAAAGAGTGTTTATGATAACGGCCATTACACACGTGCACACACTTAAAGATAGAGTGAGAGGGAAAAGGTCGAATTGACGGAAAATTTTAGAGAATCTTGACATCTGATTGGTGAAGAATTAACCACGAATTAACCACGGCTTAGGCCAATCAGATTACAAATGACAGGGGAAGGGTGATTTCGAAAGAAAGTAAGCAATTTGGGGAGGGGGGAACCAAAGGGCTCGAACGCACGGAGCAAAATCCAAGAAAGACTCTCGATTTGACTTTCGGCCGAGGAGTTTCACGAGAGGCTCACGCGCAGAAAGGAATGGTTTCTCGGTCTCAGATCAATTCGCCGAGATTGTTGGACTGTGATTCGTGCCATTGCGCCACTGTGCATAAAACGGCCAGTCATTATTTCGCCAGCTAGCCACAGGTTAATGCTTGCCTGTACCTTCTGGTGACTTTCGTCTCTTCCTGAGCCACGCCGCCAACCGATACCTGATGTGTGTCGCCGCTAGTCGTTCCGAGAGGTGGAGACGGCCCCAGCACCCCGGGCTTCCTTCAGCTGACGCGGCCTGACGCCGCGCCCCCCAGCGCGACCGGTGCAGGAGACGCTGCCACGGCCGCCAAGGGCCCCGCTTCCCCGAGCACGCAGTCCCCAGCTGATGAGGTCAGCGACCCGAGGACACCCCGCTACCTAAGCCCGGCTTCTCTCGCCATCAGCCGCCATCAGGCAAAATAAACCTGCGCGCAGGATTTAGCACTCTCCTAAAAACTTCATTTATGTAAGCGTTACCGCGCATTGGCTGTTGTAATTTAAGAATAAGAACCGAATCTGTAATTTAATTTAAATTTTTTTTGTATGAGCTCATTAGGTAGGGTTATTTTTAATCGAAATTCTCAATGTAACTTCTCTGACACCTGTCAGGAATAAAGCCCACTTTTATTAACCTACAATAACTTCTATCTGGTTGAAACTATTTTCATTAACTTCCTTCCACCATCCAATTCAACCGATTGAGCTACGTCCGGGCCGGCGTCAACCAATCACAAGATCAGGGGGACAGTCGTGACAATATATATATATATATATATATATATATATATATATATATATATATATATATATATATATATATATATATTGTGACGTCACGGGATTATGCGAACCCGTAACGCCACCATAAGCCACGAGAAAAGACCAGAACACAGAGAAATAGGGTACGCTGCGGAGCGATGGTCCGAGAAAGCGACATCTACCCGCAGGTTTTCGCACTCCGATGTCCGAAGTTGCGGATAATATTTTCTTGAGAGGGCGCGAAGGAGGAGAAAATTCACCCCTCCAGAAATTTCCCAGGGCGGAGTCACATAAATACCGCGACGCACTTCGGGAGAGCTCTCTTACAACTTCGACAGCGACGGCAACTCAACTTATTCTTCGGCGATAGTCATTGGTTAGTGCAGGAGTATAATTTTACTTGCTTAGTTAAAGCTGATTTAAGAAACGCGGTAATAAGTGATAGAATTCAGAAGTGAAGTGCATGTACAGTGTTAGCACTTACATTACGCGAGTAAGCAAGCGATGTGATTGCTTGAACCTGAAATAGTTTCATAATTGAAATAAATTCGCGCAGAAGGACTCTAAACGAAATCCAGCATTTAATTTTGTACGCCACGACCACGCACGCTCAAAGTGTGGTATGTCGGGCGAGTGCTAGAAGTAGTCAATTCAAGCACGTGAGTTATTTAAAGCTGGTAGCGCGAGCAACGACGCGGCAGGCGGCAGAAGGACGACTCCAGTGAAGACTCAAGCGTAGGCGAGAAGGACTTTGACCAAATACGTGGATGGTACGAGCCCGAAGTCGAGAGAAAGGTTTGGAATTTGGACGTATGGCGGCATCCTGAGATCGAGCGAAAGAAGTGGTGTAACCGCGGGACATCGAACCAGTCAACTGACGTGGCGAGGCCTGCGAGCGACCGCACACTCCGAAGTTAACTGATGGCGACCGGGAAGGAGATGTCGAGGTAAAGAACTGGCAACTTCTATGCGGCAATTTGTTGGGAAACCGTGCAGTATTAAATACCAGGCGCAGCGTCCTAAAATAGGTGAAAGTTCCAAATAATTACTGGGAGAAATATTTCGAATGTATGAGCGGCAGTGTAGATTTCATTCGCTGTACGCACCAGTAATTTGTTTGAATGCCATACCTTGTACAACTTCTCTAAAGTAAATTATCATTTTTCATGTAATGTAAAGGTAATCTTATTTGAAAGTCATGTTTCCATTGTATGATGTCAGGGATAATTAGTTGCTATAATTTGTAAAGGGTACGATTTAAGTAACGTGTGTCACGTTTATTTTTGTGTTAGAATTTACAGCATTGTAATAAATGCGCAGCTTAAGGCTGACCTCTGTGAAGTTTATAATAGAATAATTGTAGAGAATCACTTAAAGAGCCGTGCACGGAGAAATCTTAAGATTAACAAAAGTTAAATGAGGTACACGAAATAATTGAGAAAGAGGTAGAAGCAAAACTATTGTGAATAGTGCTTATTGAAGTATTCAGGCAGTCGAGGTGACGCCTATACATTTTTTGTGGTTGTGTTCTTTCTTTTCTTTTGTTTCTGTTTTCTTTGCAGTGACCATCTACGCAAAGTGCATACTTTATTGTATATTTGTGCCACTGTGTAATTTGTTTTACTGAATATATGCTCATTTTACCAGAATTTTACATAATTCATTGTGTCAAGGGTTCAGACCTTTCTCATACCCGAAAGATCCTGCTTCCTGAGAATTCAAAGCTCGCTTCACGAGCATTCATAGTTTCACGCTTCATCGCCACCGGCTGGAAGGTAGTAGGTGGGCGTGTTAGAATATATATATATATATATATATATATATATATATATATATATATATATATATATATATACTCGCATTGAAGTCTCCAGCCACCACCAGTTGGTCCCTTTTACAGTACTTTTCCACCACTTTCTGGTGCTTTTTATAGAACTTTTCAGATTCTTCAACTTTACCATCTTTTGAGCATATAATCTTATTATTGTAAGATTTCCTCTCACATATTTCAGGCGAACAGTGATGATCCTGTCTGATTCGTAACTCATTTTACTTTTATCTATTACTGGTACGTTGTTGTTGCACGCCACTGCAGAAGATTATAGTCATCTACATATTTACGGCTTTGAAGTTTCTTCTTTGTCTCAGATATGACATATATCTACATTATTATTTTTCAAGATTCTTGCTAGTTCATTTTCTTTACCTGTCAAAGATCTAACATTCCATGTACTTAAATTTAAGTTTTCCGCGATCCGTTTCTTTGGTTTCTTTCGAGCCAGGTTGTCATTGAATCCATTTCCGAGGCCATTATGGTTTCTGCCACTACTAATAAGTTAAATCCCCTGGCCACGTTACGAGTGCTGCGCAGGTTTCGCTTGGTGATGGGTTCACCATCTCACTGCTTCTAAGCCTGCAGGGCAGTTTAGCCGTTCTACTTCCGCTCCTTTCGGCATGTGGATCTCCTCCACATTGCCTTGGGCCCGTTGATCTTTCCCTCGTTGGCAGCCGCCTGGGTCAGGCGCTGCGAGGAGCGGGGTTCCTCTTCTGGATTGCTTTTCCGTCTGGATCTTCCTTTGGCCTGACCGGCAAGGGAGGCCCTGCAGGTAACTACGTTACTGCCGGCATAGTCCAAAGGGTCATGAGACCACACAAGCACCCCCACCAACGACAAGACCATGCAGTCCTTAGGGGGTGTATTTAAAAAAGTGAAAAGTATATTGATCTAAATTGTTATTTCTGGTTAAGCAATAACGCAATTTCTTTTCAAAAAGGACGAAAACGACGAAAGGACGAATGGGTGGAAAAACAAAGGACGAAGGGCCAAATTGCCTGAATCGTTTGAGAGCAATATTTTCATCCGTCTTGTACAGGTTTTCGGCTTATTCAGATTTAAAATAAAAGCTGTCAATTCTGAAACCGCAATTGCAATAGGTTTCATAAGTAATTTATCTCACATAAAAACTACATTTCAAAGAAACGAGTACGTCCCGGGAGAGAAATTCACATGCAACACGAAGTCTAATGAAAGGCAATAACTCCATAAAAGTAAAAAAAAATATTTTCTTCAATATTTGTTCAATATGTGTGATTATTTAGGCTTCGACTTTTCGCCTTGGGCTTCAGGAATATTGTGTCAACCACCTATAAAATTTCTTGTAATTACTCATTCTTTATTTTTTCTTTGTTCGGTGTCGTACACTTGAGTTTTTCGAACTAAATTTCTTTATCAAAACATTGAGAGAAGTGTTGCTCTGTTCGTGTTTTCGAAATATTCTGCTAATTTTCTCACCAAGAGTTAACGTTTTCAATTTGCCGCATGTCATAAACACTTGAGTAACATATATTTAACTCGTCGAACTGAGCAATAGTAAACGTTTAGAAACAAAAAGTATGCATTAAAAGAACTGTCGCTTTTAGCGTCTCTCCTTCCTTCACACAGGCTTGTGAAGATCAGTGCTATTACAAATAAACAGCGGCTTTCACGCGAGTAGCATGGGAAATAGTTTGGGGCGAGCACAGCTGAGTGTCTCTGGTACGTCGTCTCCACACTTGCAAGTAAATGTTTAATTTTAAAACAATATGTATTGTCCGTTTTATCCATAATTTTTAATACCGTCAGACTAAAAATTCCTTTCCGTTTCCGCTTTAGTGAGGTTTTCAATTTTTTCTCGAGTACACGCTATGAGAACTTAAATCTATTATTTGAATATTAGCTGAACGTGCTTCATAAATTTTAGTAAATACATTTCTTAACATAAAAATTTTAAAACTTAACATAAATATTTTAAAACTCTAATAATATCAAGAAACATGATGGAAAATTGTATATTGTACATTGTACCAGAGGCGCTGCTTTTTACAACGCTGGGACGCGCACTTTTCTATTGAAATTTCTGGTGGCGACCACGCCCTTGCCGGCACAAATAGAAAGCTATGACATCCGACAGTGAGAACAATAAGAGAGGTTCTGAGAAGGTCGGTCTTCTGAAAAATGTTTGACGCTTTATCAGAAGAGGAATAACTCTATCATTTGAGATATCGTCCACGTGTGCCCTGGCCACTTTCTCTGCCTCTCAGATTTCCCCCTCTCCATCAGTAGTGGAGAAACAGTGGCCTTTCCATCCTATCGTCCATTTCTTTCTTTTCTTCCATTTAGTCAATTTCTCCTTTCATCCATTCCGTCCCGTAGTCCATTTTGTCATTTCTGTCCATTTCGTCCTGTCGTCAATTTCCTCCTTTTGAAAAGAAATTGCGTTATTGCTTAAACAGAAATAACAATTTAGATCAGATCCACGACTCGTATGAATAGAGGTGGGTTGGACCTAGACGGGCAGGCGGGCGGGTATTTAGAACTCTATTCCGCGCTGCACGGTGGCTCACTGAAGATCAACGGGTGTGAGATATTACGTGTCTCTCCCTACGTCCTAATCTTAGACACGCGCGTGTGGGCGCCCAAGCAGCAGGCGCCGAGTGTTCATTTAATTCCAATAGCTTTTTATTATTTATTTAACGTCAAAAATACAGAGCTTGAGATGCCATTATAGGAAGAACTCCTCCCCTTAAGCCGAAGAGTTGCATTAAAATAGTTTCTCCTTCTTGGCGCCGCAGCGCTGTACTTTATGGAGAGTTTACAGCGATCTGCATACTATATGAGATCACTGAACTGTTACTATACGAGGACGAAACGCTGAGAATATCTCAATTTTTATTTTAGATTTAGTTTACGCGATGCCTGAAAAGCGCGCGCAGTTTTAAAACTCGATCAAAGACTGCCCAAAAAGCTGGCTAAGAGCCGTAGTTGTGAAAGAAGTATTATGTCTAAAAAGTCTAATCATTTTCAAAAGACTGCCTGGAAAGTTAATAATACAATACTTGGGATTCAATATGGGGTGTGATTACAACTGATATTGCTAATGACACATTATGAAAATATGGATTAGCACCCTCTCTCAGGGAAATCATATGAAATGGCCATGTCACTGCTCAATGTAAAATGAAAAGTGATTATGACACATTTATGTAACTTGCAGAATAAACAAACGATGGAAAATAAGATACTAATAATGTCAACAGCTCGTCGTTTTTTTTTGTTCGTTTGTTTGTTTTTTTTTAATTTATTTATTTATTTTGTGTGTTAGTTCCCTTTGCCCTTGGATATATCAATTGTTAGATCGGCTACAATTTCAAATGAAGTAGTGTGAATACCCTGCAAAGTAAACTTCAGCCAAATGGAACTCCTACCTTGACCACCAATATCCCAATTAATATTTCAAGGATGAGAGAATAAGGAATAAGTAGTGGAAAATACAAAAATTTAGTCTGTAACTCTAGAATTTATGTGAGGAAAAATTCAATAACAAAAATAATTTTTGTGGGATAAAAGGGGTTACCACTTTAATTGCACACAAGCTACATCAGTTATAAACATAAATAAATCAAAAACAATGTGAGATTAATTAACTGTTCCATGAAATGAAAGTTAACAACATAATGATATTTATTCATTTTAATGAAAGAAGATAGATGCTAGAAGAAAATAAATTTCCAATAATAGCAAGAAAATTAATTGGCTTTTCAGATCTTGTTCACTACGTTAGGTGGCCTAAAAAGAACAATTCCATCAGTTTTCATGTAATCATCATTGACTTCAAAATAAATAAGTTAAAAGTTGTCATAAATGTTATTTCCATTTCCAAATATTTCAACAATTTCGGAGTAAATATTTTTATCAACAAACCTTCAGCTACAAATAGTACATTAGAAACTTCTTCAAAAGCTTGGGATCAAGGGTCATCAAATGTGAAAGAAGCAAAACCATACATTTCTTAATATATCACAGAAATTATGAAGCAGTCCACAATAAATGATGTTCCATTTGATGTTAATTTTTCTTTTGTCTGGTTTGCAACTATTAAAGCAAGTAGATATGTTAGAGATACCACAAAATGATGAATAATGCTTCACTAGTGTATCCTTTTCCCAAATTAAGAAATTGCAACACTGCCAGGTTAGATACAAATATTAACAATATTTTTTCTTAGGAAACAAATCTAACACCTGACATGTTGGCACAATAGTTTCCCCATATCACACTCTAGCTGCACAAACCTTTACCAACATTCTGCAGTATAAAGCTCTAGAATTCTAATTTTTTTAAAACAATATTACCAAAATTAGATGCAAGATCTCTCAACCTTAGAAGAAAAACCCTTCATACAATTAATTATTTTAAAGTAAAAATGAAATAACTGCACAATTCTATTTTTTTTTGCATGCACGCACATGCACAAAATGCACAATCTGCTCAAAATTTACACTTGTATTAATCAAATAGATTTATTCTCTTTAAGCCACCAATAAAATGAATATAATACAATGATAACAATTAAAGGTATTTGTCTAAAATAGAATTAAGTACAATTAAAACAAATGCATTGACAGGAGCAGTAAAAAACTGATCTCTTCAATAGTTTTGTACTATGTATTTATCTAACAGGCCAATAGGTTTGCATTCATGAAATAGCATGAATGCATTTGATAAACTCATCTGTATTAATATTTATGATAGTACTCTTGGCTCATTGGGCACGGACGGATATTTTCATAATAGCATATTTTCAGGTGTATGTTCTTTAGATCCCTACAGAAAATATACACTATTCCATTATTTCATAATACTAAATATAATTCAAACACTTATAAAAGGATCACAATACTGAATATAATAAAGCTAACAAGTCAGTATCAAAATAATAACACAATCTCTGGAATCTTATGCATAATAATTCTTTCCTATGATTCAAGAGTCATTCATATGACAATTTATCAGGGTTGTGAAATTTAAATTATGCTAACTGCTATTATGTTGGTTCATCAATTAATACAACAGAAAAACCTCAATGTAATTCCGCATTTGATGATTATAATCACATTCACAGTGAGATGAGCAGTGAAATTTGCACTATTACAAACAAAGCCAGTTTGAATTCAAACAATATTTCCTGCATAACCCATTAATACTTCCTAGCATTCCTGTTTAACTACACAAAGGCACGTTCAGGCAAATACACATATACAGAAATATATAACAAATGATTTCTATACAATTTGTTTAAAGATAGATCCAAGCATCCCCAAAAATGCTGAAATTAAAAAGCATTTGAATTGTAGTCTTAGCAAGTATAACATTTTATCAATAAATTTCCAAAAATGTATAAATTGTTGAAAATACATTAACACTTACAGGCACATGTTTCATTGTATGAATTACGTGGTTGCAAAGCAACATCTAATCATTGACTTAAGAAATTTGTCCTGTACACTGTGAAGTAGGAAACGCTAAGGCATCATCCAGCATAATTCAGAACTGCCTGTTGAGTGAACTCTATTACGAACAGAATCTAGTAAAGTTACAACACCACATGTAATGCCTATAATAATTGATATGTAGAAGGATTACTTTATGAAGGGACCACTTTCACAGCTACTGCTTGGCCACTGCTGGCAACATAACTGCAGGTTATGCCCAAGCACTCAATTTGTCAGAGCTTTTATTTACAGTTATCTCATTTGTAAATCGCTTCATCACTATCTCTTGCAATGCTATCTGACATGCCAAACTGGTCCCTTCTTAGAGTGACTCTGCCACATATGGTTGTAAAAAGTGAAAATAAACTTTTGGCAGATGTTATTTTTATCGTTTAAAACATAACTGTCATTGTAAGTTTTTGCACAGGGACATCATGTGCAATTCATTACTGTATTTTTTATTTTTTGTGGCTGACCAAAGATAAATTATCGATTGGGATGTCATCATAAAGCAATATTTTGTTTTAAATATTGTATCAAATTTCTTTACTATAATATGAACATTTCATCAAGATTATTTTTGTTACATTAATAAACAGTTTTAAAACCAAAAGATTAATAATTTATATATCAATATTTTTTCAGAACCACAATTATGAATTTTTCAAATTTCAGTCAAAAACTAAATATTCATTACACAATGACTTCATCCTAGTCTACCAGAGAAAGTTTCTGATTTCAATTTTTCCACCTCACCAGTTTTTCTTGAATTCTGAGTAAATAATGAGTTATAAAAAAATGTTTGTTGATATACTTTTGCCAAACTTCATTCTTCAGCTGAATATGTACTTATTTATTAAAAATTGCTCATTTTCTTTAAAGAAAAAGGAAAACAGAAGTCTTAATCCTGGACTCTCTTAAGCTTTTACCTTTGAGTCAGTATTACATCCACAGAATGCAAGAAAGATATTCCTTGACCATAAAATGAAACAAAGCAAAGTTTAAAAGGAAGAGATACATGTTGGCTTCAGGAAACAATGATCTAAAACTAAAAGGACAATGGAAAAAAATATAGACTGGAAAAAGATATAGACATTGACATTTGTAGAGAAGGTGAACTTCCACTGAAAATTAGGGAAAGCACATTTTGTGGTATAAAGATAAATGCTCTGCAATCAATCTAAGTCTAGACACAAACTGAAATGTAGTAACAAAATAGATAGGTAACAAGATTGTTGACATATGGTCCCTCAATGTTTCAACAGATTTGCTATGCAGTGAAACTAGAGTCAATTACATTACAATATGTTCTTATTACATAAATACTTAATAATTACAACTCTGAATAACGACATTATTCATTTCATATCATAGTTTATATATTAAAAAATGTAACAAATATAAATTATTGTCATATTATTTATAAAGCTACCACTTCAGAATAAATGCAAAAGACAAGAAAATAATTTAATGGATGCAGTCTCGTAGTTAAAATCTCTTCTGCTAAAGAAAATACTGGCAGTATTTTCAGATATTCTGGATTAATGTTGCATAACTAAAATACATAGTAGAGTGTAACCAGAGAGGTATTTAGGAGGCTAAATCTCAGATGGGCTTATACATATTTGGGTTTATGGCAAAGGATTATGCCTCATGACTTGTTAAATGGAAGATCTGATTTGGTCCCTTGTTAAAAAAAAATTACATTGTCGAACCAACTCTTTGGGGAAAATCAAAATTTCATAGTTATGCAACAGTAAATCAAGATTGGATGTATCTTTATATTTCCCTTAACATGTTTCCAAAAAGGAAAAAGTCACTTCACAATTCAGTTGTGATGACTGTCTTCTTCTGCAAAACTGGCTTTGTAGGAGTACATGATGATTCTGATGCTACTAACCAAGGTGACAGCTGATTGAGAGATGGTTGACTACTTGGCGTTGGTCCAGAAGAAATATCCTGAAAAGCAGATTTTCCTCTAAATATTCCCAATTTAATTTTTATAACATTGAGGAAAGGTAAATGTTGCATCTTGTACAAAACAAAACTTCAAAACATGAAATAGAACAAAGGAAAACAAAAATACAGTGAAACTTCTCTATAACTAATATGCTTGGGACCAAAAGAGATGTCCAAAGAATGTGCTGTAAACAGTTCAGAGAAGAGAGGAGTTATCATCCTGGACCTAAAAATTGTGTTATGAAAAGGTATCCACTCTTTAAATGTGTCTGTTGAGAGTAGTTTCACTGTACTTCTGTATCCACCATTGGATATAAAAGAAATTTGAACATACTAGTGCAATCTTTTAGAAATATGTAAGTACTCACACCTTAGCGAGACTGTTAAAAAAGAAAAGAACCATTAGATCAGATTCAAGTAAAAGAAAAAAAGCTGTGGGCAAAAAATTATGCTGATTTGAATAATAATAATAACCCACACCAATAAAGGGTAGAAATTTACAAATTTACATAGCATTAACATAGAAAACATGCTTTTTGAGACTTTTGAATGTAAAATTGTTATTTTGCACTGTTTTTGCATAAAAATGGGTATCCTATAGTTTTGGGGGTCACTGAACACAAACACAAGGTAAGAATCGTTTTTTGAATTGTAAGAACTTGCATAACAACCATCAATTTAAACATTATTAAAAATAATATTAAAATTTACAAACAATATTCAAAACAATTTTTTTATTCAAAACAATTTTTTTTTATTCAAAAATCTCAAAAAGCAAGATTTCCTATGCTTAAAACACATTTAAATTTCATCTCCCCTATGTCACGGGTTGTTGTCGTCGTTTGTTGTTGTTGTTGTTGTTAATAATTATTATTATTATCACACAAATCTACTAAAACTCTGAAGTCGCTCAGAAAAATGAAAGAAATGAAGTGTGTACTCTAAAAACTGCTAATGTGAACTAAATAATTTACACAGGTCTTGTCAGTGCAACACATTAAATCTGCTTCAAGAACTTATCTAAAAACAGTTCTGAAAGCAGAATACAAGAAATTTTGTGATTAATCACAACTATTACAAAGCTTACCAAGAGTAATCAATCAAACTTGACAAACCCTAAAAGAGACAGATCTAAATGACATGCATGGATAAGATATAGAAATACTGAACAGGATAAGCATTATACAACCCATAGAACAATTGTAAACTGACTTGGATCTGAAGCACAACATTGGAGACAAAACAAAGTTGACGACAATGGTGAGCAGAGATTCTACTCTTACAGCTATAAGCAGAAAATTGTAAAACTGGACCACCAAAGACAATTCTGTTTGTTCACACATTAACAGATCTGTCTGAAACCACAAAACACATCTTTGTGGTTACTACTAGGTGTGTATAACAGATCCTGATAGCCAGTTATGGATTGTACAAAAGAAATATATCAATACAGGCATGAGGATAGATTTCAAATAATGAAACAGCTCAGGTTTTAAAAAATGTATGCACTTGCATAGGCTCCGATGGCACTCTTAACAGTATTCCTTAAGTATTTTACCAACATTAAACAAAATCCTCAAGAAATCCTTGGATTGTGCCACAATGAAAAAAGGCAATAGTTACACTAATTTTCAGGAAAGGAGATCAAATGCCTATAAATTATAGGCCAATCAGTCTAACCAGCTCTGTGGGGAAGGTTCGGGAAAGATTGTATAATTTGTATTTATGCTCTTAACCCTATGGGTGCTGCACTTTGCTTGCCTCAGCAAGTTGTGTTACTTGGCCTGCTTCTCTTGTGTGTGGCCTGAATTCTTTGCCGGTATGTGCCTCTAAGTATGGGAAGGCATGCAGAACTAATTACATATTCTACAGTTTTATATTTTACAGTATGATCATATTTTTTTTTAAGTATAAAAGACCATATGTATTCATAAATAGTTCACATTTATAGTCAGTATTAGGAGTTGGTAACGACAGTGATAAAGTTGATGGTTGAAGCAAAGTTGAACTCTGTAGGTGCAGAACCGGTATTGCAGCTAACTCAAATCAAAAGTAGCCTCTCTGTTTGTTCTAATGACAAATGACATGAATTTTTATCCAGTATTATACAGAATATATATTCCATGTTCCTTAATATTCTATATCCGCAATTCAAAAATCTAAAACTCAGAATCCAAGATAAAACAAGTCAAAACATCAAAACATCACAACTGTAATCCAGAATCAATAGTCCACAAATAGTATTCTACACACAACCCAAAGTTCAAGTATAAAAGGTAAGTCATGAAAATGAACCACAAACTTGATCAGAATAAAAAAGAAATCCAATTCTTACGTACAAATATTTGGGGAAGAAGAAGAAGAAGAAGAAGAAGAAGAGAAAGAAGAAGAAGAAGCAAAAGGAGAAAAAGAAAAAGAAGAAAAAGGAGAAGAAGAAGAAAAACCCAAAAACAAAAACAACACATTTAGTATAGCAAGACAACATGTCACAAAGCGAGGATCAGAAACCAAGAATGGACAGTTGTTGCACAAAAATGAGTGTGAGAGAAGTAAACTTTCTTCTTCAAATGTTTGATTGACCTGCATGCGGACCCAATGCCACCCAGTCTGCTTAGTGTTGCAGCTGCCCAACTGGCAGGCCCAATGCAGAGACGGAAACCTGTTCTAATTTTCTCTTGAACTTACAACTCCTTAAGCAATCGGTGTGTCAGAATTGAAGTCAAGAGCTAAGTAGTATCTTGAGGAAGCACTAGGAATCATTACAAGTCATAGTTTGAACTTAAACGATTCATACAGAAAGCAGATATTACCTTACAATGAAAATATCTGGCACTGATCCTCAGGGTATGCTCAACCCATACCAGACGTTAGTACTGGAGGTACAGAAAACTCATGCAGGATATATCTGTCATTAGCACTCAAAGAATTAATAATAACTTAATTCCAAAACAATAAATTTAATTTGCACTTTATTCTATTCAAGCAAAACATTTGAAGGAAATATCTGAATTTTTTCTCTTTAACTGAAAATCTGGTATATTTTTCTCTATTCACAAAAACAAATTTGAAGATCAGTTTCAAACTAAAGGACCAGCCACATCACTCAGATTGATTAAAGAACATTTATTTTGGTGAAAATCCTGTGAACTATTTTTTAATTGCTAATGTTATTCACAGAAGACATGGTCCAACATTTTAAGAGGGGGGGGGGGACTTTTGTTGTTTTGTTGGGGTATTTTGTATAGGTGCAAGCTTTTTCAGTATCAGGGACCCACAAAGTGTGTTTTTGTATTAAAAAAAATCAGTACATTTTCCTGCAGTATTATGATGCAACTTTCACAATCCATAGTATACAAGAAAGTAAAAATAGGTGATATTATAGTTCCGCAATTATGAAAGAGCTTTGTTATACCCCAATTTGACATGATAATTGTATCCAGCTGCAGGCCACACTCAACGGGCACAAGATGAAACTTAGAAAATCAAGGACAAAAATAGGAAGACAATCACAATCATACTTCATAGACTATGAGTTGTAAACAAATGGAATCAACTCACTTCTGTTGAAAGAGAAACTCTCCACAGCTTTGAGAATAGTCTGGTCTACTAATTATGATAACCACATGAGTTATATTAAGAACAATATTACACACTGTGAAGTACAATGTGCAAATTATACTTAGAATTACATATTAAATCATTTGTAAGAGGATAATGTATGCCATCATAGAAACATATAAAGGCCTTTGGTAATTAGTTAGAAACAATAGAAAACACTACAATGTAAGACATGTGTATCTTGATGTGCTAACATAAATACATATATCTATGGAAGTAAACACAGAATAATTATTTACATTTTGTGGCAATTACACTACAAGAATACAGGAGACATGAGATCTGTTGATCAATTTCCGGCTTCTAACCCTTAAACTGTTAATCCACTCAGCAAATTGAACTTTAATATGCTGAAATAATCAATAACTCTTTATTTCCTCCTTACATTTAAGCCATTTAAGTTCTACCATATTACTTTCTTCAATATGAAATAACCCATCTCCCTCAAATTATTTTTTTAACAGAAGAGCACCCAGGATTCTGTACCTATCTTCTCCATCCCAGGATATCATTTCAACACCTTGGTAATTTAAGCAGGTTTCTATTACTTTCTTGATCATCTTCATAATGTTCAATAGTTATAAACATTCATATTTTGAACAAAATATTTTATATTTAATGAAATATGCAAAGCAAAAGAATGTGCTTGATATTATACATGATTTATTGCAAAAGAAATTACCTAACCAATCAGCAGAAAAGTTTTCTACTGTACTAACTGAACTATTTTCTCTACAATACAGCCAAGTCTGTAAAGTCCATTTCATTATCAGCTGGCACTTCATTCTCATCATCAGACCTGTTACCATCGTCATTTCCCTCAAGTCCTTTAAAATCATCACCATGAATATCTAATAAATCTACAGAATCTCAGGACATCTAAGACATATGCGATACATATTTCAGAAACTTGCCTACACACTAAATACAATTTATCACAGTTTGAACGAGCTAACACTCACAGCACACCTTCAAATGTAGAATGAATTAACTTAATACCAATCATGTGACAGAAAATGTGTTGCATTTTTCTTGGATACAGAAATCCATAGTAAAAAATGAAATGATACACTCTGTAGCATCTCACAGGAAACTATGCAATAACATACAAAGGCGATTAGTGAAATGAGCAAGAACAGACCCAAGGCCCAACCTAAGTTGGTTTCAAAATGACATCCATGGAAGGAGTAGGGTAAAACATTGAATACAAATTGAAGTTTTATAGATTTAAAAAAAATTATATACCTAATGAAACACATCCAATAATGATGAAGACCTGTAAAAGATTGTGATTCTGAAAATCCCAAATTATATTACAAAAATGAAATGCTGCCAGAGTCGAAATGACACCCTTGGATGTTCTAGTATTAATCCATTGACTTTTTCTTTCAATACTTCTAATAAACAAATGTTAAGATCATACCAACATTCAGACTAATTGGAAAGAATATAGTGAACATATATACAAATCTCATAATCTAAAACAAACTGTTACGAGTAATGATTAAAAATAAAGTACTTCACAATGTCATTTCATTCCAAAAATAACTTGAGTGAATGTTAGCAAAAATTGCAGCAGAAATTATCTATACATTTTTGAATGTAAATAGTGCATTAGTATTCTAAGGCAAAGCACAACTGGTATGGCAACTTTATAAAGTTTTTGATCTGTTAAATGTTTTAATAACATGCATAAACTTACAGCAGCCGTTTTGGTGATGGGTGAAGACGCATCTTTTTTAACAGTTTCTGCATCTCCAGAATGCTGATCAGTAACTGAATGAGATTTATTCTCTTCTATGTTCTTGTTTCGGTATTTCAGAGAAGAATCATGCTTTTCCTCTGCCTCGTGGCTATTATCCTGGGTAATCCCAGCTTCTGACTTAATTTCCATTTCTTGGAATGGATTTGATTCATGAGCAGTAAAGGATGAAAAGGCAAATGGCTGATCAGATACAGTAACATTAAATGGATTAGTAGCTGATGGTGAAGTAGCTTCAGATGCCATTTGTGAAATGGACATGGGAGTAAGAAACGGATTATTGAAAGAGAAGGTACAAAACTGAGAATTAGAATTTTCGTTTTTGTTGTCCATAAGAAGGGGTGACTTCAGAGGAGCAGCTGCCTCAGAATTAGTTAAATTTACCAATAATGATTTGTTAGCTAGAGTGGAATTGCTCATTGCATCAGAGGCAGAGGAAGGCAGAACAACTTGTTCTAACGTGCCATGATCAGACCATGAAAAATGTGTTACTGTGACTGGTGTCACACTTCGCCGATGTGGATTGAATGGGCCAAGACCAGGATCAGCAGAATCAGTAACTTCAGTACCAGTACTTAGATCCATCTCCACTAAACTGGCAGCAGGAGAGCTAGCACCACCTAATGGCAATGTCAGTTTATCACCACCCTACAACAAAAATATTCACAATTCACATATTACTGAAGAGTACATACATGTTCTGTCATTGTATGTAAATCTTGGTTCAGGTGTATTGTTGACACCTATAAAGATATGCATTTTTAATGAACTATATTTGTATACTAGTATCTTAAAAATAGTGCAATCAGTTTGCTGATTGCACTAGGCACTGAATCAATAATTCAGTGCACCTTAACAATAGAAATGGCTGGATTAACAACTGATTACTTCTTCTAAAGCAGGTTCTAAAATTAAAATTTAAAAATTAACAGTACGGAATGACCAAATGAAGTACAGTGAAACCTCTTGACAAGATTACCTCTTTAAAAAGACCATCCCTTTTTGAGAACAGTAAACCCTTCAGATCTATGGAACATAATAATTTTTCCACAAGACCAACGTATTTTTGCTCTCTTCAGATCTATGGAACATAATAATTTTTCCACAAGACCAACGTATTTTTTGCTCCCTTAAAAATGACCACCCCTCTTTCCGACCAAGGACCACAAATTTTGTCATAATGCAACATTGCATTCCCTTTAAGATGACAACAAACCTCGCACTGAAATAATAAATGTGAAAGATCACCTATTACTGTGAGCCAAGTCCTTTCCAATATCTCTCAGATAGGCAATGGCCATCAGGTGCAAGAGATTTCACAATAATGACGAAGGGGAGAACTTCCAGGAAATGTAGAGAAACTATCGCATTATAAAGCTGAAAGATAAATTTACACAAGCAAAATAATGCCCCTGGATTACGATAATCAGGAGACCACTTTATGTCACTAACGCATTATCTGAAGAAGGACAATTCTCGAAGTACACTGTACTATTCTTTTTTGTAATCAATTTATTGTTGTTCCTTGTCATTTTAATATATTACATTAATCATTAATTAATAAATACAGTTGATCAAAGTGATTTAATGACGCAATACAATAAACCTTTTATTTGAAACCACAATAGTATTATGATGCCTATCGCAGTACTTGCAGCAGCAGAGGCGAGTACAGTGATGTTCCCTTTAAGAATACTACCCCTCTAAAAGACCAATTTTAAGGTATTAATCACGTGGTCAGTTTAAAGAGGTTACACTGTATTCACAATGTACAAGCGAGATCTTTCATCAGCAAATAATTCATCGAAACTTATTTGTAAATCAGGGGCATAAGACAACGTAAGAAGATCGTTTTCAGCATGACACTTTTCTTTGTATGATGTAATGTTTGTAACACATGAAGCATTCTTAGATAATTCTCACTTTTTTTAAATTTTTACTGTTGATATTCCCCCACACAGGAGCTTTTCAATCAATTAAAACATGAAACCATTTATTTCTAAAGTGCCAGAAAAGTTACATCATTCAATGTTTTGCATACTAATATGCATGCCTCATTCAGTGCTTTTAATCCCATTTGGATTGAAGAAAAATCACATTAAGACATGATAGCTGTCAGAGATATGACGCTACTTTTAAATGCTTCAACATTGAACAAATAGTTCATGATAGGTAGTTCTGAGGTAAATCAACTGACCCCATATGCAGTCATCTCCAGCTACCATCACAGTGAAACTGAGAAAGACTCAACCAAAGTATTACACAACAAAAGCAGATCACCTTCACAGATCATTTAAGAATTTCTTGAAAAAGTGTAAATTTTGTACAATTTTTAAAATGCAACCACTGCATGTAAAAAATTCTGAAAAAATATATTTCTTAAGAGCTGACATTGGCAGAAGAGACTTGAAAGTTATCTTGATTCATCCAGAATACTATGAATTTTCTACATGGTTTTGTACCCTATTGTCGTTTCCATTAACCCTTTCACTGCTAACAATGCTTACAGGCATCCCAATTTTCCATGCTCCGTGTGCTAACGCCGCCTTTAGGTGTCCGTCTGGAGTCATTTCTGCTGCACTGACAATGCCTTTAGGCGTTTTGAAATTCATGTGGCTATCTTTTGCTTTCTTAGAGTAAAAAATTGTTCTTGCTATGAATTGAAATTGAATTGGAATTGAAATTGCTATGAATTGAGTTATGTGATATCAACTGAGTGAGAGTGAGTTAATTTCGTACGGTTTCCTCGATGGTTCTACTGCAAAGGTAATTCAATGGGATAGTAGTTCCCTCACTAAGCACCTGATGATGTAACAAAACTAGTTACGAAACGTTGTGCAATTGCTGAAATAAATGATTGTCATAAAAAACTTTGGATACTTTTATTTGCATTGTATGAATTGAAATGTTAGAAAATTGTTAGGCTGCCATGTGGTGATCCTCGCCACCTGCAGGGGGTTGCTGTGCATCTCGAAGGCCCTTCCCTTATGACCATAATAAAACTTTCTCTACGGTTTTCGGGTAAGAGATACCACCCTTACTTTGTGTTGACATTTCTTGCTGCGAGTTTGTTCTTGTTTATATGTATAACAATATGAATATTGACTTCTTTTGTGAACACAACAGGACTCGATGAAGGGAGTTCAATTCTGTATTTGTTTTGTTGTTGTTGTTGTTGTTTTTTCACAGAACCATTGATACAATTCATTGTTAATGAAAGTAATAAATTCTATCAATATGCACTGAAAACAACTGAAAAATCTCCTCATTTGTGACAAACAAAATGGAGTAATATATTGTGTGATGAAATGTATGTTATCTTTGCAGTATGTTTACTCATGCCAAGAGTAAAAAACTATCACTAAACTAATATTGGTTGAAAGATACCCTTCTTACACTGCCTATTTTTGATAAGATCATGTCTTGAGATAGGTTTTTTTTTGACACTGAGAATGCTTTATTTCAATGTCAACAATGTAGGTCATGGCGCCGATCACCTTTTCAAAATAAAAGGGGTCATAGATGCCATTCACAGGAGCTCCGCAAGCACATTTTCCACATTCGGGAAGTTGTGCATTAATGAAAGTTTGATCTTGTTCAAGGCTGTTCTTCAAACAGTATATTCCTTCAAAACAAAGTAGGTTTGGAATCAAACTCTTGGTGCTGTGTGACTGTGAAAGGGGAATGATCCTTGATTTTATTATTCACTGTGAGTCACAATACTTTTGTGAGGAGTGTAATGCACTGAAAGGTACACTATGTTTTGAAGTGTATTACACAAAAATGAATTTCTAACTTCTTAATACAATCAAACAGTTCAAAATATGATTATAAGCTCTCCATGTTACTCTATGCTTTAAAGATTATACGAAACAATAAATATTAAATTATCATTCATTTCAAAAGCATAAAAAATATTTAAAAATGAAAACAAATCCAAAAATGCAAAACAAAAAACAAAAAAAATTATATTTTTCTAACTATGCCTGTGATGGTCCAAAGCATATTTCTAATCAAAAAGAATGATAGGAAATATGTGTGTTTGTCTTGTATCGTGTCTGATACCCTACCAGTGCGTGCTCATTGGAACCAGGAAAATATACCGCACACAGCGGTCACTGGCTGTTGCAGTGGGTTAGCATCAGGTGGAGACATGCTGGATGTGATGAATTAGAGCAAAAGGGTTAACTTTAAAAGAACTAAAATCATTAAAAAATAACCACTACAGTGGGTATTTGCAATAGGCACACACAGTACTCATCAGCAGAGATCTTCAGCTGAACAAACCACATTTTTTCTGAATGAAGAAGCTATTTGGCCAAGTAGTTGCAAATAAGACAGGAGAGGATGTGAATTCAGTTGTATCCTTTTGCCATGTCTATAAATTAGTGCTTCTAGTTTGCAGACCTGCACTTAAGTCATTTTTCAATAATTAATTTAAAAAAACACACACATTCAAAATTAAATAAAATGATTGGAAATCAATATTTTCTAAAAAAAAAAAAAGTTAAACTGACATGCACAGTCAAATTGGGTGAATGGGCATGATGCACTAAATTAAAGAGAACATACATAAAATATTTTGTTTAAAATTAAGAAAGCACGTTAGATGTTACTGAGTTCATAAAGGGCTGGTCAGACATTCCGTGACATATTCTTACCACAGATATGAAAGTAGCACTCACTGTATCCAAAGGTATAATTTTTGATGATTCTTCTTCCAATAGTTGCTTCATCCTAGAAAATAGAATAATTCTTATATTAGATTACAAAAATAAGAAATAAATTAATTGTTCTCTAATGTACAAAAAGTTAAACGAAAGAAAGTGGAAAGTTTTTGAGAAAATCTTTATATATTAGTGGGAAATTAACACGATTGAATTCAAAATTGTGAAACTTCAATACTAAAGGTGCAGGAGACATTACGAAAATTTAACCCTCCAAGGACGAGCGTAACGAAAACCTCATAGCAAACACGTTTGAAACTGTCAGTCCCATCTCCTCATTCAGGCATGTTATGACTGTCACAAAGTTGTGCCTGGCTTTGATGAGTTTCCGAGAATCAGTTTGCCTGTTGTATATCATTCGTACAGGAGTTTTGTTACCACCTACCTCATTTCAAAATTGACTACACTGTGTGTTGTACCCTGAAATGTGGTAGGTAGAATTGTAGGTACAAATATTGTTTAATTTATGCTGGAATTCTATGCTAGTAATTAAAAAAAGTTACTTTACAATATATTAGGAAGTAATATTGAAAAAAAATTACTTTTTCTCTAATTTCAAGACCTGTATTTAGGTGCATGACGTACAGGTCAGGCTAGGGTAGTCTTCTGCACTACTTTTTATTATGGTTGCATAACCAATCTAAATGTTTACTTAGCAATGTTGTTTTTACTTATTAAAAATTTATTTGTGGGTTTAAAAGCTCTTTTATAATTTGTAGAGGTGATGTACATTTTAAAGACTGTCTTACTGTCGAAGGCGTTTTACAAAAGTTGGATGCAAGTCAGGGTGAAAAAGAAGAAAATGATTTGGGAGTACCAGACATCTTTACTCCTCCTGAAGGAGCTGAAATTAGAGTGCAGATGAAGCGGAAGGTATTCCAAAGTTTATCAGGAGAAACATCAAACTGGTAGAGGTAAAATATATGATGAAATATTTGGAGGCAACTGCTCCGCTTAGAACATTCCTAGCCAATTTGCCTAATGATAAGAAGGATTACCCTTATCACATTGCTGCAGACAATTTGTTTACTAGTTTGAACTTGCTGAGGAACCTAAAAGAAAGAGGTTATAATGAAACAGGTACATTTCACCCAAAGAGTTCCTCTAATTTGTAAAGAAGAAATGAAAAGAAGCCATGGGGAACCGTTTAAAGCATCTTCCTAAGCACGTGGTTCGACAACAGTGTAATTAAAGCAACTTCTACATGATATGGAGTGGTGGAAATGAAGCCAGCTAAAAGATATTGTCAGTCTGGAAAAAAATTATAAATGTGCCTCAACCAAGTACCGTATTTTATCATGTACAAGCACCCCTATTTTTCCAAAATTTTGATCCCCCAAAAGTAGGGGGGTGCTTATACAAGGAAAATATAAATTATAGGCTTGAAATAATGTAATGTACACTAAAAACGGGTTAATTTATAATGCAACATTAATTACACAAATATTTATTAACGAAGCACTAAACAATCGCGTTGTTATACAACAATCGCGTTGATGAGTCATCATACTGGCTTTGAGAACATTTTGTGCATTACAATAATAAACTGGTGATTAACTGGTTTGTTAGCTGTAACTTTTTTGTATGATACAGCTTTTTTGCTCGTGGCTCTCAAACATTGCAGATACTGGTAGTTTTTTGTTACTGTGTAATTTTGTACCCAAAAATGTCAGAAAAAATTAAAAGAACTGCCTACCCTGCCAGATTTAAGTTAAAAGTCATTGAGTTTGCTAAAGAATTTGACAATCATGCAGCTGAAAGAGAGTTTGGACCTCCACCAGATCGTAGGACAATTATCCGATGGAGGCAGGAGGAAGAAAAAATTCAGAACATGCCAAAAGCAAAAAGGCATGCAGAGGGAAATCTGCAAAATGACCACAGATAGAGAAAGAGGTCAAAACTTGGGTACTTGAGCAAAGAGAGTTTGGTGCAGTAGTTACGACCAAAATGATCCAGCAAGTAGCATTGAAGGTTGCAAGAGAAAACGGAATTGAGGACTTCAGTCGCTCTTCCATATGGTGCTACAAGTTTATGAAAAGAGAAGGGCTTTCAATGAGAACTCTTACTAGACTTGCTCAAGGGATGCCAGATGAATATGAAACAAAAACTTTAGTTTCACAAGTTTGTCATTACCTTGAGGCAGAAGTACAATTACAATCTCTCCCAAATCTATAATATGGATGAAGTTCCTGTCACATTTAACTGTCCAAGCAACAGAACAGTTGACATCAAGGGTGCTAAGACTGTGTCAATAAAAACACGTGGAAATGAGAAGAACAGACACAAGTTGAAGCAAGTTGAAGCCAATGTTGACTTTCAAGAGGAAAACTTTCCCAAAAGAAGAAATTCCCAAGGGAGTACTGCTCCATATGCATCAAAAGGGTTGGATGGACACCGAGGGGATGCTACTAGGGTTTAAGGTCTTTGGAAATCGACCACATGCTCTACTAAAAAAACCTGCCTTGCTAATCTATGATTCCTTTAGGGGCACTGCTGAGGTTAAGATTGCTGAGAATATGAAGACCAAGTTGGCTGTAATTCCAGGTGGCCTGACTTGTCAGCTTCAGCCCCTTGAAGTCTCTGTTAATAAGGCTTTCAAGGTGGCACTAAGAGAAGAATGGAATCAATACATGATGACGACAGCAGGAAACAATCTTACCAAGTCTGGCCGACAGAAGAAACCTGCAATAGGAGAAATTTCTGCATGGATAAAGAAAGCTTGGGACAGGTGAAACCAGAGATTATTGTCAAAGCATTTAAAAATGTGGAATTTCAAATTCAATGGATGGTTCCAGAAGACCACTTGATATATGAGATGTGAGGAGGATGACAAGGAGATAGGTTAACTATAGCCAAATTCGAGGCTTTGATACTGAAAGTGAAAAGAGGAATTGGAAAGAGTTATAACTATTCCTGATACACCAGCCAGCGATAAGAACATGAGTGATTGCTATGAGTCATGAAATTTTGTTACTACAACCTCATTTCATTAATGAAATATTTCTTCCTAAATTCGACACTCAAAAAATTAGGGGTGCTTATACTCGATAAAATATGTATTATCTATGCAGACGATAAAAGTACGGGAAGTATGAACTCCATGGATGAAGACATCAGCCTTTATAGGGTATAAATACGAAGTAAAGAATGATACTGGGCATTATTTACTTGGATGCTCAATGCCGTAGTCAACAACACTTGGAAACTATAAAAGAGCTGATAATTCTGAAACCAATTTATTTTTAGTAGGAAAATCATGTAGATCTACCGAAAATATTACAACACACCCATAAAAACATCAGGTGGACTATCCCTTCTAAGCAGCAAGGAGCACTAGAATTTCAGCGGGAATTAGATCGGATTTCCTTGACCACTTTTTATGTAAAGTACAAAATAAAAAACATCGGCATTGGGCTTATGAGGGCTCTTGTAGCATAGTAAGTACTAAATGCTCTAAGTACAATGTGGGACTTAGCATCAGGAGCAACACTAGTCTAAGATTATTCCAGTGACTTCTTTTTTCAGAATACTTTTGAGTTCAGTTTTAAATCTTTAAACTTTGTAATAATATTAAAAACGTTTGATTGATTGATTTTTTCGTGTTTCCTGGCGCAGCAACTGGTCATTAGTCCTGTGAGTGTAGTGCAAGTTTTTTTTTCTTTCGGGAGATGGCGGTGATGTTCCCCCGCTGGATGGTGAGATCCGGCACCAACCTACTGTCGGCTAGCGGGGTTTTCCCCTAACCAGGACTCTCCCACCAGCGGGGCCCCTAACCAGGACTCTCCCACCAGCGGGGCACCGTCCCAGCAGGAACAAGCTCTAAACTCCCGACTGGTCTCCCGGAATATGTGAGAGTGTGGTGCATGTTAGTGTAAGTGTGTGTGTAAGAGGAGAGGATAGGACAAGGAAGAGGAAGGAAAGATTGCGTGCGGTCCGTGGCCCGTTTGGTAGGGTACTGCTCCGGCATTCGCATGGTGTTGATCGGAAAAAACATGGAAAAATACCGATCAGAGCAGCTGGCCGCTAAAATTCTCCTCCCGACAGCGACTGAATTCGACCTAGCTGAAAAACTAGGGTTGAAAATCCGGCTGCCGTCAGGATTCGAACCTAGGACCTCCCGGTCAGAGGCGCTGTAGTGACATCAGTGGATGCACTGAGCTACTGCTACCGGTGTTAAAAACATTTGAATATTAGGTATAATAGGTTATATCATTTGCCTTTGTCCCTCAGCTTTCTGAGCAAATTAGTAGCGCAAAGGACCAGCATGCCCTCTCACGCACACGCCATCAAAGGGCTCCTTAATTACAAAATAAAATGTAAGCATTTTTCTTTACTGAAGAAGATACCAATAATTTCATCTTATGTGGGAGGGGAAAAAAGAACAAATTTTAGAAAAAAGAAATTGCATACAGTCCTTGGAGGGTTAACTTTCAAAAGTTTCAAAAATTCAGATTGTAATGAAAACTGGTGTTCCTTAAAAAGCCAATTTTGATATTTATGAACAATAAATTAAAATAAAAATGTTGGAGCTGTTTTTAAAAAAATTCTGAAAATGTATAATGAGCATTATATATAGTACCCACAAAAATGAAAAAAACATTTCAAATTTGCAGTTCCTAAAGTTAAGTCAGATTCATCAGAGATTACATATTTTTGAAAGAATTCTGTATACTATTTAGGTGCTAGTATTGTTCGCATGGATGTGTTGCACCATTTCTTTGGATCAAATAATCAGAACATCATTGAACTACCATGGCATCTAGGAAATTATATCCCATAAGATGAAGGAAAAATCATTCAAATAATCATTTGTGCAAGTTATAGTTGAATAAACATAAAAAACACAACCAACTGTATTATCACCTTTCAATGCCGCTTAGAAACATGAATTTCCGAAAAAAGAATGTGACACAGATAAATTTTACGTGGGTGATTCACAATGATTATGCTTTTAATTAGAAAACAAGTGCAACAAACCTTTATTACAGTACAAATAAAACTAGAATGTAGTTGATATTTGGGTGTAGAGTGGGGAGGCGTTGCCGCATTCTGTGTGCTCTCCACACTAACTATGCATTCAGAAAAAAGGAATGTTGAAAAACTCGTAACAAGTTTGTTCGTAACATTTGTTATATTCGTTTGTAACATTTGTAAGATTTGTTTGCTTGTAACATTTATTCCCTAATTTTAGGTGACAACAATGTGCAAATGCTAAAGCTTCTGATTCGCTGTTCCATAGGTTAGGAGGCTGGCATCATCATGTGACCACGAAATGTCAACTACATTCTAATTTTATTCGGATCTTAGTGAGTACATCCAATATTTATACAAAAAGGAGTCAAAGAATAGAATTCAAAACATACAAGACTTATTCTGACAATGGTTGATCATAAAAAATTTGTTCCAGTGAGGATAACATTTGTGAAAACTTCAATTGTCTGTATTTAAATTTTGTAGATATTAAAAGTTATCTTTTTATAGTTTTCTCTTTTGTTTTAAAATTACATATCAAAAATATAGATTGAAGATCTTAATCCCATAAAAACAGCTTTATCATCATGGTTGCTGTAACGTAGGATGGCATACTGCTACTTCTATTCACTATTCACAGTTGCAACCTACTTTCTAAGTGACAAGGATTCTGGAGAAGAGCGAATATCTTTCTGTAAATGACATGACTGGAATAAATTGGTGAAAATGACAAATCGTTAACTCTTACAATAGAAAAACCAATTTAATTAAGAAATAGACATCACGACTCGCCAAAAACTAGACTTGACAAACTTTGTACAAAGTAGCATTTGACTAAATCGACTAGGCACAAGAGAAGAGGATTGTCAGTCCTGGAGATGTTAAATTCGTAACCACTTTCTGATCTACTTTACTAATCAGACAAGACAAGTGACCTGATCACCACCTCACCTTGGAGAAGAAAGATGGAACGTAAGTGTGAGGAGATTGGGGACAGCTGACATTTTATGGAAGGAGGCACAAGTTCGGAACTCATTGCCTCATTAACAGGGTGAATATTTACTTATTTGATTACTACTTCCCTAATTTAACTTACTACTAAATTTGGACTCTTACTACTACCAAACTTGTTAGATTTAAGCACTTAAAAACGAGTGCTGTATTTCATCATAAATTACTCCGAAAATGGACTTAGTTTTGTGGTTCTATCTTGCTCAGTAAGGTTGAGTCAGTGGCAAAAAAATCTCACACTGAGCAGTAAACTGTGATGTGTAAGGGTACATGAAGACTTTGACAAAGTTAACAAATTAGGTGCAGAGTTAATGAGCAGCACTGTTCCTGCAAATAGACTTGTTACTGGATTACATAAATAGGAGAGAGTGTGCAGCACACAAATGAGTTGACACACTGGGCGGTGGACTCTGAATCAGTGGAAGAGAGAGCAGCCCCAGTACCATCATCAGTGACAGCAAGCATCAGGACTGGCATGTGGTGGGAGCAGTTCCCGTCTGCAGTGTGATGATGCCCGTGTTACAGCCGCCCTTTCGAACGAGGACCACGATGGCACTCAGCAACAACATGCCCGCCGGAGAGTTGGAGGCGATGGTAAGAAGCAAAATGCCAACATGAGTGCACTTGACATCCTCATCATTACTCCACTGTGTTCTCTCTCCCTCTCTCTCATATCCTATGCCTACACCTATGCCTTCCTATCCTCACTCCTATGCCTTCAACAGAATACGGTGATCTTTCGGTAGTTAAACTTGAGAATTAAAGTTATATTTCTACTACAATTACTATAAATGTATTTCTTCCCCCAATCTTAACCCCTTCCCCTTACAGTCGCTCTGATCATTTTACCGTGACAACCTCTCCTACGTGAATTACACTTGATAACAGCATTCGCATAGGAGGGGACATCACAGTGGATCTGGTGGGTCATCACAAGCAAGCTGAAAACTGAATGGCCTCCGTCCTTCTTCCTGCTAATTGTGGATACGCCTACAGATATACTTACTGCCCATGGGAGAGATTTTTGGGTGTACTAAAGTTCTGTCAAATTTTGTTGTTTTTTTTAAAGCTAACATGAAGCAGAATAATGTAATAGAAAGACTAGTAAGAAAATTAGTGAACATTAACCAAAAGAATTAGAAGTTATAAAAGAACTAGACTACAATTACTGATTAGGAAACTAGACCTCTGCGATTTATCAGTCACAACATTGTAACCAAATTTTGAACATTTCTGAATCTTGTAATTGTTTAAAAGTAGTATACTATGATTTATGCATATGTCCTAAATCGGTTGACAGGTAAAAGGTAAATGATGCCATTAGCTATCAGAATAGGTCCCCAGCCATTCTGTCAGCAGTAAGACTGAGAAACATGATAGAACAGTAAAACTCCACTTTTACGCTCCCCGCATTGCAATTTATGTTTTCACGGCATTTACAACAATTCTTGTTGGTCCCATCAGTTTTCATGTATTCATAATGTTACAAATGCCCAGCTTTTAAGATAGTATAATTTCAATTTTCCTGCAATTAACAACAGTTTGCTTGCCACAACCATCTGGAAAGCACTTTGCGTTGCACACAATGGGCATTGTCACTGCACTTTCCCACCATAGCCATAACAGAAAGACTATTGATATGGTGCAATATTATAAAGATTTATGAAATATTACATGAAGACTAGAAGATTGAATTACAGTGAAAATCATTATTGAGCAGCTAGACCTAAACAAATTTTCATTTCATGACAATACAAAGGTATTTAAAAAGGTAGAAAAAATGACCAACGAGCGTTGGTAGAAGAATATAAGGTCGGTGTCACATGAGGATTGCATTGACGTGTGTCACCTAAAGCTGATCACTCCAGCTGTGTCAATGCCAGCACATACGAGTCACTTAACGGGCATGGTAGATCTTATGTGAAACAACACACATGCGCTCTTGGCGATGTGCGTTGTTGTCGACAGTTGTCACCTGGAGGACGTCGCATGTTAAAAAGCTAGAAAAAGCGCTTTATATCGACTTTTATTGTAGCGTCACGTTTGAGCTGTGGTTACAACGCACGTTGGTAAGATCGCACATGTGCCATTTCACATAAGATAGTGTTAATCTATGACACGCATTATGTGATGTGTTCACAGGTATCGACGCATCTGACGTCATCAGCGTTAGGTGACGTGCGCCAATGCAATGCAACGTAACACTCATGCGACACAGGCCTAAGAGAGGTACCCTCACCATAAATTGTTTATTTAACATCATTCTCCTTCACAATTACACACTTTCTCATTGTAAAATAAAAGTATTTTTTCAATCCTTTATTATTAACTCAAACATCAAAGTATGGAATTCTCTGTGCGTGTTTCAGTGTTTCATGAACACACTATAATTTCATAAATAAAGAAATAAAGTTTAAAAAATACTAGTCGGAAATCATTACGAACTACCGAAAACAAATATTTTATTGAATTTGGGGAAAATGTAAACTTCGCATTTTTTCTTGCAGTAGAAGTACCATATCTTTCTCTTCATCCAAAAAAAATTAATTGCCTAAAGCTATCAGCAGTGGATTGTGGGGACTTGCGGAAGTGTCATTAAGACATTCAAAATTCACTTTGCTTCGGTGTTAATACGCCTTCTATTTCCGATGTCGTAAATTTGGGTCAGATTTGCCCTTGTAATATTGTTTATTATGTATCAAATACTGCATATTAAAGCATGTTATAATCCTTATTGATTGTATACATTATAAATGTACTCATAGTTATGAAGAAAAACAGTTTCTCCTTATTTACACTTCCCCCAATTTACACCATTTTCCAAAGGGGCCCATGAAAAGTGTAAAAGAGGGGTTTTACAGTACTTTTCATAAACTGACTTTGTGTCCTAGTTGTAAAAAATCATGCCTCTTCATATTTTACATAATGAACATCAAAATATTAAAAAAAATCAAAACTATCATATGCACCTGTATTTCAGTGTTAAAAGTAGTTTCAATGGAAAATAACAGTGCAATCGAAATCTCCCACAATGAGTAACTGACAACTTCTTAAAACTGGCATTCTAATCAACGATAATTCTTAATGACAGAAGACAATAAAAACTTAAACGATTATCAGGATAAAAGGGTGCAATTAACTTTGGTTTCCAAAAATAATGATACATTAATCAAAGAAACGTTTTTGAAGTACATTGTACAACATAGATATGTTTGAGTTTAAAACTAAGAAATTACTTACCCAGACAAAATATTCTTCTCATCTCGACTGTTTGCATTAATTTTTTTACTTTCTTCTTCAATTTTGGCTGAAAAAAGATGGAATTTTTAGTTAAGTTTACAGTAAATCCTTTTTAACAATCCATTACTTAATGCAATTGAATTTCAATGACAGAATGCCTATGATTAAATATAACAGATGATAAAAGGAATCCTTATCATCAGATAAAAGAATGAATTATAGGCCAAGAACAAAAAATCAAATAAACACTGAATTCAAATTGAAAGGTTCAGAACAAAAAGCAGGTAAATGACATTTGTCGAAATATGAGTAAGTATTGTTTTATGTAGAGAAACAAGAATATTGTTCAGTATTCATGAGAAAACTTTTGAATTATTCATGAGAAAAAGTTGAGAGCAATAACCTGGCATGTAAGCCAAATTATTCTTGATTTTATGGACATGAGTATTTCAAGTGATAATAAGGAAGGATTCTGATGTTCAGAGAATAGAATTACTACTAGAAAAACATGATACTTTGTCATTTTTAAAAAAATACAGTTAGTATTTATAAAATCGTAGACTTAAAAAGTGAAAAGGGTCATTTTTTGCTTGAGGGAAATCTTTAACGGGGTCTCAAGAGACTGGGTCTTGTTTAAAAAGATACAGCAAGAGACTTACAAGTATATCACATCACATGATTACATACAGTGATTGCTGAGGGAGTCAAAACCTGAATAAAATCGTAGTTAAATTTTGGATGAGTATTTCAAGAAATTGCAACATAGAAACTATTAATCATAAATTTCTCAAGCCATAGCACATATGTGCTGAGTGTGATCAAGATTTTGGTTTAATCGAAACACATACGAGTGTGATCCCGATCATCAATGTAACCTTTAAATGGGTGGCAGGACAAACATCAAAATATTTACAGTTCAAGAAATAACTGTGAGAGTTTTTATCAGTAAATTCACTTGATGCAAAATCAATGAAGTCCTTTGGTACAAAAAGAGAAGAAGGGAAATCTATTGCTTGGTGGAAAATTCAGGGGATACTCATTAAAAAACAAAATCATTTATACTTCTATTAAAGGAAAAACTGAAAGGTAAAATACCTTTCGAGAAAGCAAACTTTACTAATATTGAAGCAAATAGAGATTGAATGTAAACCTAGACTCATGAAGAAACTATTAATGAAGATATCAATACTTCAAGTGATTGTGGGAGCAATGTTTTTGAGATTAATCAACTTAATTTATTGTATATTTTTCTCAGCAAATACTTTATTCCATTTATGGTTAACCCTAATATAATACATCGTTTTCATTTCACATCATTGTTTCTTCAGTGAATGCAACATGAATGTACTTACCTGATTTTTGTTCTGAAATTTTTGAAGATGAAAAAAGGTAAGTGATTTTGAAAGAGAATATTAGTTAAGTATTTTGATGTTGCATGTGTAGATGATATTTAGTATTACTCTCTAGGCATAGCTTAAAAACAAGAGATTGTAATGAAAGTTGTTCTGTTTCTTAATGATAATTTCTTCATATATAAGTGATTGCGACCTGAAGTTGTACAAAATAAATATATAGTTCTTTTTTTGAAAGGAAACTTCCCTAATTTTCTATTTACATTTTAAATTTAAAGCGCTTTTTCTTCATTTTGTAACTTTATCACTTACCTGATTTTTGTTCTGAGTTCATCAATGAACACATAATTTATTAAATATTTCAACAGGAAAGATTCTACAGCCATAATGAACTAAAACTGAAAATTTTTCTGACATTACATTCGTTAACTTGAGAGACGTTTGGTTTAGTTTTCTTGGTATCACTGATAGTATAGGTCACCCAGAGAACCGACCCCAGGGAAGTATCTATTGCATAGTTTTAACTTTATGAATTAATTCACCTTGATAAATAAATATATCATTTTCTTAAATATTATGTGTTATTAAAAACATTTCAAATATAGAGAAAGTAATATGCATAACATGCCATGCCACTGTCACCATGCCGACATTATGCAAATGTAAGTTTCACGTTTTACAGTCTCTCCTAGCACAAAATATGAAGAAATGTTATAGAAATATTACTTGATGAAGATCATATCATGAAAGTTACACACATAGAAAAACAAAAATATATTCTCAAGCATTTATAAATGAAAAGAAAAGTTTTACAAAATACTCTATGAAAAGAGATTATTGTGAAAGTTCTCCTGTTTCTTCACAATAATTTCTTCAGATATAAATGTTTGCAACTTGAAGTTGGACAAAATAAAATGAGTGAAAATTGAGAGGTTGTCTGAAACTAAGAGGTGACTGGTGGAATTTTCAGTAATTGAAAGTTCAGTATTGAAAATCACCAGGTTGTTCAAAACTGCAATAGAAAAATTATTCGGGAGCCCAATTCTCTCACATCACCTACTCCACAATCATGACTTTCATTCAAAATTTTTCTGAAAAATATATAACCTCCAACAAATTTTACTGTCTTTATAAATCATTATTGTTTGAGAAATTTTTCTATTAACTCTTTTTACTGATACTAAAATTAAAAAAATTTTTCTTATCTTGAACAATAACATTGAAGAACTAGGAGAAGAATGAAGTTGGTTGATTCATGATACTATCAAACAATCATCTCAAAGAGTTTTTAAAAGAAAGTGAAGTATCTGACTGTAAGTACCTTTCAAAATGTTACATTTCAGCTGATCAGGCGGTATAGGTCGAGCTCCACCTGCTACACCAACAGTCACAAATTTGCAATTCTGGTTGTTAGGTAGAGTCCGGCTATCAATTAATGTGTCAGAACCCATTGTTAGGCTGGATTTCGAAAGCTCTGCATCTATGGAAGATGAAAAAATTGTTTAACTCTCCATTTATCACATATCTTAAATAAAGTTATTTATTACATGTCATCTGGCAGATGATTTATTCCTTGTCATTTCAGATCTCCATAAAAACTCCAAGGTGTTCTGGATAGCAAAACATTTTAAACACACAATGGAGCACAATATACTAATATTATCTAGGAAATGTTCCAAGCAAAATGTTTATTACATTAATTTTTCAAATGAAAAGCATCAATAGGGGAATAACTTCAAATAATTGTTCATAAACAAACCCATTTTCATATTTCATCCAATTGAAGGCTTAGAAATACAGCAATTGTTACACTGTTGTCAAATTAACATCAATGCTCATTCTTTTCCATTAATGATTTCCATTTTGTTTAAAGTTGAAATCATTAGAATTGTCAAATTAAAAAAAATTACACAATAATGTTCTTTATAGCAAAATACATTACTTGAATTCCAATTAGCAATGAATTAGGGCTATAATCATGAAACTTTTAAGTAAATACATTTTAATCTGGTACACTTTTTGGTATATTATAAAACAATTCTAAGAAGATTCCCAATGAGAAAAAAAAAGAACAGAAATTTGAATTGTAAAAGGTTAAGCTCAAAAAATGTTAACAACTATAGAATTAATCAGTGACGTGGGTAATACAAACAAACTGACAACTTTGCTATGAAGATTTACAAATAAGAATGATATTTTCTCTTTTTCTACAAGAAAACAACAAAATATACCAAGCAACAAACTTACCACCTGTTTTGCCATCAGAAGAAGAAATAGTATTCTTTGAATCATCATCTTTAGTTGAATTCAGCGTTTCCTTAGCAAGTGTTTTGAGTAAAGAGTCTAATCTGTCTTCAGCATTATTGATCAAAGCCCCTATAAAGAAATGGAAACAAACAGGTTGATAAAAAAAAAATCGTTTTAAAATTAAAAAATAAAAGTTAAAAATGGGAATTAAAAGTAAAATTATGAAGATTTACTTCATTAACTAACAGATATTATATGACAGAAACATGTTATGTTAAAAAAATCGTTAAATTTAACCCTAAGAGCTTGCAGCAAATGCAATGCATGATAGATCTTAGCTAAGCTAGAGCTTGACTAGTTCACAGAAGGGAAACTTTGGGTCATTGTTGATTGTAATTGGTTTCTTCTTTGGCTTGAAGCTCAGGCTACAGATCCACTAGAGTGGATACTACATTGCAATATGCGAGGCCGAACAGTGATAGCATTCTCCTTTATGCAGCCCTTCTGATGTCATTTGCCTCTCTGACCACTAGAACGCTATCCCTAGGAAATATTTGACAGACTTGAGGCCCTTAACTTTAAAGTTGGCTGCTAGCCTCTTGACAAGCTCAGACATCATCATCTTAGTGTGTGAAGGTATTAAGATGTCATAAATGTAAGTTCTGATGAGACTTGCATTCTCTCCAGAGGCAATAAAGAAACACAGGAGTTAAAGTCGAATGGGATAGCATCTCAAATTCTTCATAGTTTAATCCAATGTGGTGTAGCAGCTTCTCGAAGCTCATTGCAACCTGTACGAAATTTACTTAAATAACATACCTAGTTGCCTCTTTCAAGACCTGCAAGTATTCTCTTTATAAACTTGACCTAATGGCTGTCTGCTATTAAGTTTATTAGTTGAGTAAATTGGATCCCAAACTTTTTTTAAAGACAGTCAAATCATTTTATATAAAACACAACAATAATTGAATTACATTCAACTTAGTATTTAATGCAAAACAGTGGTGTGGCAATGTTTTGAAGGTTGCGAAGGTGAAGGCCTCTACAGTTTGTAAACTCAGAAAACGATGTCCTTAAGAAAGACTCACGTAAAGAAAAAAGCTTTGCTCGTGGCACATAGCGATGTCGCTAGCCTTTCACCACTGAGATTCGGGTTCGATTCCCGTCGAATCTCCTGTGAAATTTGTTCCAACAAAAAGAGTTTGGCTGCTTCACAAGGGCTAGTCCAACCCCTGTGAAGTGTCCTAAACCCAACCCCTATCCTTATTCCTTCCCAGCTCTGGCCGCTGGGTGACACAGGAGCACGTAGCAGGAGGCGCGTACGCGGAGATGCTACCTGGTGGTCCTCGCGACAAGTGACGTAAAATGACTTAAACAGGTAATGGAGGATTACTCCCACGCAAAATAATAGAGGATTACTCCCCAGCGCAAAGCACTCAATGCCCCAAATCCTAAAAGTAGCTCTTCTTGTTCATATTTCCTTAGGAGTCAATCCTCCAGTGATTCTGATAAAGCTACCCACACCATTTGCCCCCTTCAACCACCCCTCCCTACCGTCCTTAACTCTCCTGTAACTCATCAAACCCTCAACCACTTATGTCTGTATTTTCTCCGCAATAAGAACGTTCAGGTTCGTGACTAAAGACACTCACATGTTGTATTATAATATCAATGCTCAACCTGTTCATCTTTTTGCAGTCTGTTCTCTTGCTGCCTTCTTTGTTCATAATTATTCTTTAATTTAGAATTTAAGCTATTTTAAACTTAGGTTTAAATATTACATTGTAAAAAAATTTTTAATTTTAATTTTCTGTTGAACATGTTATCAAGAACTATTTTGATAATTCTTATTGTTTTTATCCTCAAAATTATGACATGTGATTATTCACGAATTATCTAAAATTTGATAATGTGATCATAATGTTAAAGACAGTTAATTCTCTCTATGTAATTGTGGCTATATTGGTTTGGTTTGGTTTTTTCGTGTTTCAGGGCGCGTCAACTGCTTTGGTCATTAGTCCCGTTACTACACTAGTAGTAACCAGGACCTCCCGGTTAGAGGCGCTGCAGTGACCTCAGTTGATGCACTGAGCTTCCGCTACCGGTGTGGCTATATTATTTGTTTATAGTAATTGCTGTATTTCCCTGTTTTTTGAGTTTACAAACTGTAGAGGCCTGATGATGAAGGCACATCAACCTTCAAAACTTAGCCACTGTTTTGTATTAAAACTAAGTGGAATGTAAAAATTATTGTTGTGTTTTAAATAATTGTTTGACTGCTAAAAAAAGTTTGGAACCAATTTATTCTGTCTTTAATCCAATGTGATTTTCCTTAGTTTATGATTAGAGTCCAAATTGTTATGTAATTACATACTTTTGTTTTTTCTATGTTCAGTTTTCACAATTGTGTTCTTGACAAATCATGGCAATCCTAACACAATATGCAAATTTTTTGTCACATATTTTGACATGTTTTGTACTATACACATATTTTACATTTTTATCATTCTACCAATTTTCTTAAATTTATTTGGTATAAAATATTTAATGAATTTTCAAAAATTGTTTTTACTCCAAAAATAGGCATTTTTTCCTTACACATTAAGAATTGCTAGCTGACAACATGATGTGTGCCATATGAAGACACAGGTGCATGTGATCTGCCTGGGTTAATTTCTATCTGCACTGAATGTTTGTTGCGGCAAGAACACATGAGCGCTGAGGAAGGTGTGGAAAGTATCAGAGATGCTGTGTTTCTTGATTCAAACCAATTTATGAGAGATATTTGTTATAGCAGATATAAAACACTACGATGACAATGCTTCAGTGTTTGTGGATCATTGAGTTCCCATGTTTATACGATGGCTATCAGTGCACTCAAACATAAAAATGTACTCTTAGATAATTTAATGCATTAGAACAACCAATATTTATTTTTAAAATTGGTTTAATTATTATTTGGTTAATTGGTTGAACTATTTTGCCAAAATTTCAAATTGTGTAAATTTATTTTGTTTATTTATAAATGTTCTATAAATAAGATCATATTTTAATATTACATATTATATCCCCTTTCACATGTTTGTTACATATTCGAATCACTTTCATTACATTTTATGTACATATTTTGCCATTTCACACTACTTATTTTTCAAGACTATTTATGATGTTCTGCAGGTTCTCTTGAAGATTTTCAGGCAGCTTTATCTCTTCTTCGGATGAATCTGTTCTTCAAGAAGTCCATTTAATACACAATCTCGATGTCAAGCTATTCCACGGCTAGCAGCAAGAGATATTGCCACGAGACAAATGGTTCTCTTGGCCACAGGTTCCACTGTGTTTGTGAGGTTGACTTCCCGGCAACCAGATGTACTTTCCTCTTCTCAAGCATTCTATCACCTTGAAGCTTCTTTCTCAGCACCATTTCACAATATATGACCCTCTTTTGCTGTTGAGTCTCATTATTTCCTGATGAAGAGAACACAATATTAATGTAGTGTCTTTTTCCCCAATTCAATTTCCGTCAACTAAGTTGGGTAATTCCTCCATTGCCTTCTTCAGGTGGATTGATTTTTCATTGAATCTGATATCTCCTATGAAGATCTTGTATATCATAGACCATACTCGTAAAGCTTTAGATTCTTTAGAATAATTGAGGAAAATTTCCTGCTTCACCGTCTGAACAAATTTGCCTTTTTTGAGTCTCTCTGTCAAGAGAGATCAACTGCCAAACACCCTAAGACAAGACAAGTTGGGCACCCCAACCCCATATGAGGCTTGCCTCTACTGACCTAATTATTCAAGGACAAGCTTGAATAGAAGCTTGTATAGGCAAAATAGGCAACCTTTTTCTTGTCAGTACTTTTATTCTGGATAATGTGGTACTGTCAGCATCTGAGTGATTCCTTTCACCTTCAAATACAACTCAACTTCTTTCACAATTTCTTTGTAACACAATGCCTTCTATTTCATTATGATCTCCTCATTCTAAATTTATTTTGCAAATCTCTCCCACAGCTTTTAATTTGAGGCTAAATTAGCAGCATTTCTAGAAACATTTGCGAACACACAAAATATTCCAAGATTCTACCACTGTTTCCTTTTGGTGCTTGGTCATTCCAATTTCCAAAGATATTCAACAATACTGATTTTCATTTCTTTAAAATATATTTAGTGAGAAGGTACTGCTGGAATATGTATCCATTTCACCCACTCATTAAAACATCAGTACAGCTTTCAAAGCTCAAGTTCGGACAATAGACAAACTTTCAAGAATATTTGAGTCTTGTTGAGAATATCATAGTACCAATACAATAACGAAGAGAATAGTTTGAACATACCTCCACTCGAACTTACTGCAATACTATCTTTGTCTGCTCCTGCCACATCTGCAGAATACGCTCCTGACTCAGAATCTTTGGCATCCTGCCCAGGATCAGACATGTCAACACTAGCAGTACACATCTGACTACCTCCATCACCTCGCATCATGTTCCTAAAATCAAATGAATCTAATAAAGTAGTTACAAGGACATACAGAAAACCTGAGAAACCATGCAATGGTGATGGGAATTTTAATACACAAAAAACATTTGTATTTTACAAGCATGAAAGCATTATGCACATTAGAAAGTATACTTGAAATAGTCCAAAGTTACACAAAATTAACATTAACATTACGTTCATCCCAATTTATTAAATTCACATAATAATCATAATCAATCAAATTGTAAACATGATTGAAAAGCAAACAATTATCGCAAAAGAATACTGAGCAATGGAAGAGAGGAGAAGATCTTTGTGCATTATGCCTTACACAAAAACTGTTTTAGAAAATAATATTTAAAAAACTAGTGGGAATGCACCAAATCTTTTCTTTCTCTTAATAACTTGAAAAGCACAACTTGGATATTGTAATAAATACTAAATGTGCTAATGGTGACAACTCTATACTCTACTGGTAAGTATATTGTCTGATCAAGTTGTATGTGAACAAATAGGTATGCCAAAACACTGTAATGATTGTATGGAATACCAATAGCAGTATTTTGTTTCAATTACGTCCTGTCCATCCGAGCACTAACATCATAGTAGGTTCCATATACCTCAGCGTGCATTATATATTTTAAAAAAATATATATATTTGAAAAGATGTCATGATTTGTCACACGACTATTCATATTTTTAGAAAATTGAATGCAACACAAAAAAAGGCTTAAAATTGAAGAATAAAGAGCACTCAGAAAAAATCTCTGGTTTTAATATTGGAGGTGTAGGACAGGTTCAAAAAATATTTAAAATTATGCAATTTTCAAAATTTCACAGATGTTAAAGAATATTGGAACCATACCACACATAAATGCACTTTCTTCTATTTGAGGAAAACATTTGCAGCCTTTTTGCAGAAAATGTTAAAAATGTCACAGGCTACGCACGCAAAGTACTCGCAAACATTAAAATATCTTCTTGAACAATGGAATAGCACAACTAGATCTTACTCCTGACTTATTTACCAAGTTTGAGCTAATCTGATCAAGTTATGCATGACTCATACATCCCATCTATCGAGACGGACAGCAGAGGCATTAATCCTGCCTTGTGTGCCAAGTTACATATCAAAGGAATCTTGAGCATGGATTTTATGACTGAAAATTCAAGATATTATTGTTGAGATTATATCAATACATTCCCTTCCTACATTTTAGTATAAAGAAAATCAGTATTAAAATGGCAATTTTAAGAAATTTTAATTGCGAAAATCTTTTGCAAAGTATTTTGTTAGAAATATCAATATCTGCAACTGCTTATTATTTTCCAAGAATGATAAAAATAATTTTTCAAATGCAGAACTACTATGCAGAACTGTTAAATATCAAATAAATGACTGTTAATATAACAGTCATTTATTTGATATTTAACACTACTTATAAACAAAGTAAGTTTTCTTTTTTTACAGATGTCATGTTACTTAATATTCAGATTTGATGTTTCAATCCATTCAACAAGACAAAATATTATAAATGTGCACATGCTCATAAACACACAGTTTAAAATTGAAGCTGAAAATCATACACTTCATTAGCTCTATTGGTTTTACTACATGACAAATGATTCAAATTTGAGAATGATATTTTAATTTCTGCAAACTACTAAGAGGTTTGTAAGTAGTAATGAGATAGTTCTGTAATGCTACAGCAAAAAAATGACAATTTTGCAACAGCAAAACTTGTTTTGTAGGTCCCTGATACCTAAAGAGAAGATAATTTTTAATTTTATGTGTAGTAAATACCTATAATACATTGTGTACTCAGAATCCACATTTTGTTGATAATGAAAAATGTGTTTACAGAAAAACATCTGTCCGTCCATTAACGACGCTAGTGACTGAATCGTAGACAGGATTTTCACCAAAAGCAATATTCTATGATCGTTCTGGCTGACACAGCCCCATGAATTTGAAATGTATATTTTTACTTTGGGGGTTCCTTTACATGAAACCCCAAAAACATTTTCAAAATTTTCTCAAAAATGGTACCAAATTCTCTATTTTTTTCTTAAATACAGCAAAGTAGGCTTATAAAAATGGTGCAGATCTGACATTTGTTGTAGGGCTGAATTTTTGAAAATTGCAATTAACTGCAGTGATGCAGTTTATGGAGCCTCCTGTGTGGGTACCATCAAGTCAATGGTTATGAAACATCAAGCAAACATTAGGTAACCACATGAAAAACACTACATAATTTCTATGCATATGCAATCTACAGGTCATAGCAAGGATTGGAATAATATTCAAATTTTAAATATTACACACAAGACTGTATTTTGCATTCAGTAAATTCAATTTTGTAATGCATATTAGAATAGAAGCATACCTTTGGCGTTCTTTCAGCATATGTGACTGTCTACGAGCATATCTCTGACTTGGTCTTCTCTCAAACTGGACAGTGCGTCGAGCACGATTAAGCTGAGTTGTTTGAAACTCAGTTTTCCCACTGAAAAAGAAGATATTTTTTGAGAATTCTTCTTCAATCATAAAATCTGGAGAAATAGAGAGAGGAGAGGAGAGAGAAGAGAGGAGAGGAGAGGAGAAAGGAGGAGAGGAGAGAGGAGAGGAGAAAGAAACGAGGAGAGACAAGAGAAGAGAGGAGGGGGGAGAGAGGAGGAGAGAGAGAGGGTTGGATCAAATTATTTTTTTTTTGGGGTTAAAGGGCGCTTTAACTACTAAGATCATTGGCGCCCATGTCAAAGTATTTCTAAAAAATCAATTAATGTTTCTTAAAAGGGTTGCTGGTGCAACTTTCCAGCTAATTTAAAAGCTCATATATACCCTAAAAGGAAACCATCCATTACGCATAAAAAATTCAGGTAAACAAGATAAATTTTAAAAACAGATCTGGGGCAGAGAAAATATTTATTGCCCTTATGTCAGATAAAATTATATATTCCGCTTTCTCTCAAAAAACAAAAAAGCTTTGAGAGCGCGGAATCGTCATCTCCGAACACCTCTCGTAGAGAGTTGCCCAGACCATGTCTTCGTCGACTGCCAACAAATTTCAAACACTGCAGGAGGACGTGATCCACAGAAAGATCCGCCCTGCATCTATCACAGGTAGGAGGAGACTCGCCTCGAAGGAGGAAACTGTGAGAAAAGTAGCAGTGTCCGATACGAAGACGAGTTAAAATAACTTCCTCGCGCCTAGAAGGTCTGGACGAGGAACGCCAAGAATTAACACAGCCCTTTATTGCATTTAGTTTATAGGTGCTATTGTGCCACTCTGTTTGCCACGCTCTAAAGATGGATCATTTTAAGGAAGCTTTAACATCAGACGATGGTACGAAAGGAATGTCAACACGAGTACTCTCCATCGTCGATTTCGCCGCCCTATCAGCCATCTCGGACGGAGGAGTTTCCAAGGGGGAATGGGGCGACTTGGGGGTTTCACAGGGGTGGGAAGATCAACATTAAGGTCACGCAAAAGATTTCGCAATCGAATATCGCGAAAGATTTCGCAGCGATGTTCAATGAATATAGGACGTTTCATACATAGGATGGGTAATTATTTGTCGACAAGGATGATTAGGAAGTCCTGATACTTTAGATGCTAATAAGATATCCCGCCTTCTTTTTAAGGAGGGCTCACCGGCCTCGGCTAGAAGGCGCTCAATTCGGCTGGTGCGATACGCACCAGTTGACAGACGGATACCAGCGTGGTGTATACTATTGATGGGTCGCAGAGTGGAGGGAGCTGCCGAGCCATACACTTCACTACCGTAATCCAAAACTGAGCGGATGAGTGATCTATATAACCGCAGTAGGGTAGTGCGTCGGCACCCCATGATGTACCATTCAGCATTCGAAGAAGATTAAGGGGAGAGACACATCTGGTTTGTAATCCACGGATACGAGCACGCCACGTTAGGGACTTGTCAAATGTAAACCCCAGGAACTTAGCAGATTCAGCGAATGGAAGCTGATTTCCTCCCAAGTAAAGAACTGGGTTGCTATGCAAATGGAATATCCTACAAAAATGCAAACAGGTACATTTAGTAGCAGAGAAATTGAAGCTCGTGACGTGCTCCATTCGTGGAGCTTGTTTAGCACCATTTGGAGTTGCTCTGTATCACACTGATGCTGCTGGATGAACAGAAGATGGCAAAGTCGCCACAAACAACGACGCCTTTACAGGTTCTCACGTCGACTCATTGATGGTGATGGCAAACAGAGTGACACTCAGGACTGATCCTTGAGGGATACCATTTTCAAGAGGGTGACTACGAGAAAGCCTATCACCCACACGAACACGGAAGGATCTGTTCGAAAGGAAGCTTTGAAGGAATAGAGGAAGCTTCCCCCTAAATCCCCAAGAGTGCAGGGTTTGCAGAATGCCATGCCCAGGTGGTGTCGAGGCCTTTTCTATGTCGAATAATATGGCCACAAGATGTTGCCTCAAGACGAACGATGTACAAACAGCTGTTGCCAACGGCGAGGTGGTCCAAGGTTGAACGGTTTCTTCTAAACCCGCTTTGGATTGCGCCAATAATTTTTATACTCAAGGTCCAGACCAGACGCTGATTCACCATGCGTTCCAGAACTTTGCATACGCAGCTTGTGAGAGAGATAGGTCGATAACTTCATGGCAGTGATCGATCTTTGCCTTCTTTGGGAACTGGGACGATGATGGCTTCTCGCCAAAAGGTAGGAATGGTGTGCTCTTCCCAAATACGGTTAAAGAGTCGGAGAAGAAATTGCATGGCCATTTCGGGAAGATGTTGCAGCATTAAGTTGTGAATTTGGTCTGGACCTGGTGTGGTTCTTTTTGCAAGCATTAGAGCAGAACTCATTTCAAACATGGAGAAATGGGTATTATAGTCCTCATGTGCTCTGCTACAAAAATACAAAGCGCGGTTTTCCATTCTTTCTTTGAGAAGGATGAAGTTTGGAGCATAGTTTGCCGAACTCGACATGTTTTCATAATGAGTAGCAAGTATCTCTGCAATGGCGTCTCGAGCTGTGATAACCTGACCATTTTTTTGAAGACCTGGCACAGAGTTTGGGGAAGGATATCCTTTGATTTGCCGCACCTTCCTCCATACCAGACGTGGTGGCGTTTGGCAATTCAAAGAAATCAAGATAAGAGTGGAAGTGGGGATTTCTCGCCTATGCTCCCTCCTCTTGATTCTATACACATCAGTCACGCCTTGATCTTTAAAAAATGAAACTAGTTCCTCCTCACTCTCCGTTGAAAAGTCTTTGTGGGTGACCAATCCCTTACAGAGGTTTAGTGTAGGGTGTGTGGTCACATCCACCTGGAGGCCGGCAATCTGCTTAGTGTTCATAATCTTCACAACCTGGTCATCTGTACGTGCTTCAAAGAGAATGGTACCATTCCTTTGTCGCACTACAGCTTGCAGCTTTCAAAGGTTTCTCATGGCGCGCGCAAACGAACAGCACTGACACATTTGAATGTTTTTCCTTCCTCGGCGCATGCCATGAGGAGGAATCTAGGCTTCTTCGGTCAGTCTTCCTCTTTTCAAAAGAAACTATTTAGATCAATAGTTCTCTCTGGACATCGCCTCTTCCTTGCGGAAGAGGGCGGGGGTGAAGGTTTAATATCCATGAAGATGGATATTGAGTTCATCCCCGTGGTCCCCACCCACCAAGGAGCCCAACAAGGGGACACTCCATCGGAGTGCCAGGGTTGTCACGGAGATATAGTGGGGGAATAGCACAGCGCTGCACCACCGTGTATCCCCCGCTCACCCTGGAGTTCAGTACAAGACCTAGTCCAAGCCGATTGATCGGGAGTGGGTTAGCTCGACCGCCTCGCTCTAGAAGAGTCCGAGGCCAAAGCAAGCGTGTTGAAGCCTCAAGGAATGTTCCCCACAATACGTAAACAACGTATCCCTAAGTGCAAAGCAGGATGTAGCACAAGGTAAGTAGTGGGGAAACAAACAGACTCCTCAACCGCCAGGACACACATTCCCTCCGACACGGGTCGCCATGCACGGCAAACACATGGGTGGGCATTCAGCATACAGAGGGGGCCAGTGAAATAGAAGAGGGAGAAGAAAAAATGTCTGGTGAAAGAAAAGAATACTTGAGAGCCCTCTCTGCAACCCACCTCGACGGGTCCTGTTCCTGGTCCTTTGTCCCATTGGCAGGACATATTTTTGACTCTGTGTTATTTCACTCAGGGTGATGACACCGGATAGCAGTACAACTAATTTTCTTCAGGAGAGGGTAGGCAGTAATTTCCTTCAGTGTGACCAAATTTCTCCCATTTTTGGTTGTTTGAAAGCAGCTTGTTTTTGAGGCTGCAGTAGTACTTATGATGGTATCGAGAAGTAAACATTCGAGGTTGTCACAGCGTGAACTGAGTGAATTAGTTAACAATTCTGAGAATGAACTATCTTCAGATTGTGAAGAATCTGAAAACATTTCCTCTACTGATTCTGAAGAATATGAAAAAAATGATAATGGTGATGATTCAAACTCCGCTTATACAATGCAACTTACAGGCATTGATGATGACTGGGTGAAGCTCTGTACACCAAACAGTAATTTACATCCTCAACGTTTTACTACTATATTAACTGGATTTCAGCCACAAGGAAGGTCAGTTCCAACAATGCCAATTGAAGCATTTCATCTTTTTGGCATGGATGAATTGACAAACGCAATCGTTGATGAAACAGATACGCAAGTGAGAAGTTAGCTATATGCTTATATAGCTTATAGTGGCTTATATAGCCACTTCAAAAAGACTATTTGGAACTCATGGAAACCAGTATCTTTGAAGAAATGAAAGCGTATCTGGATGTTATATTAAATATAGTATTAGCACCAAAAATTATTTCTCCAAAGTGTGGATTACATATATGCCATTTTTTTGCAGATGTAGATGTTTTTCTCACTAGATTTCATCAAATTCATTGGATGTTGAATGTCAGCCCTCCACCCAATAATAGAACAGACACAATGGAAAGAAGATGAAGTAAAGTAGGAAACATCGTGGCGTGTTTGAAAGTGAAATTTTTAGAACATTTTGTTCCTAATTCTGATGTTGCCACTGATGAAAGCACAATTTCATTCAAAGGTTGTGTTGCATTTAGAAAGTACAATCCGCAAAAACCTTTAAAATAGGGAATACGAGTGTTTGTACTTGCTGATTGTAATACAGGTTATGTATCCTACTTCAAACCATATTACAGTCAGGCTACAAGTTTGAATCTCGAGAGGCAAGATTTACCATTCACGTCAAGAATTGAGCTTCATCTATGTAAAGAACTATTAGTCTGTGAATTGTGTTGGTTTCCAGGTACTTACAGACAGGTATTATACAAGTTTCAATTAAAGAACTACAGTAAAACCCGCAATTTACGTTTTCCCGGCATTTACAACATTTCTTGTTGGTCCCATCAGTTTTCGTATATTCATAATGTTATAAATCCCCCCCAATTACGTTTGTATAATTTGTTTTCTTGCAATATACAATAGTTTGCTTGCCACAACACAAGCCATTTTTCCTATTTCCAGTCTCGCAAGGAGCGCGATTTTTTCACGTCACGTCATTCTGGGTGGCGTCGGTCTGAGGGAGACTTAGGCCATTCAGTATCAGTACTGCGTTCATTGTGGCTTGTGATAGTGCAAAAGTGATAGTGATTTTAAGTAAATTGCAGGGTGGAATTGTGCGAAAACTTCAAGCTGTAGAAGTGGAGTACAATGGAGAAGAAAGATAGAAGTTTTTCTATTGAACAGAAAATGGAGATTTTGAAGAAAGTGTACGCTTTTCCAGGACCACGTGTTGTGTTGGCGAAGCAGTTGGACATTTCTATTTCAACTCTAAATACAATCATGAAGTGTCGAAAAATAATCAGAGTGCAAAGGAGTGTGGGCAACAATCTAAAAAGAGAAAGTACGTGAAATACTCAAAATATGAGAAACTGGAAGAGATATTAAAAAACTGGTTCGAGACAACAAGGGCATCCAATATACCAATTAATGGTACAATTTTGAGGGAAAAGGCTAAAAACATGGCAGATATGTTAGGAATAGATGATTTTGTTGCATCCAATGGTTGGATTGACGGTACTATGTTGTATATAGGACAATTTGTGGAGAATTGAATAGAGTGGATAAAAATATTGTTTCTTCCGGAAAGACTCCAGCCTTCATGAATTAATTAGTGAATGTGATGCAAGAGATATTTTCAATATCGATGAAACCGAGTTATTTTTTAATCTTCTGCCGAATAAAACGTTTGCGATGAAAAATGAACCATGCCATGGGGGCAAACATAGTAAAGTTCACCTCATGGTAATGTTGGGGACAAACGCAAATGGAACGAAAACCTTGCGTCCGTTTGTTATTGGCAAAGCAAATAAGCCATGTTGCTTTAAAAACATAAGAACATTGCCAACATTGCACGCCTCAAACAAAAAAGCATGGATGACTTCAGAGTTATTTACTCAACAAGTTCATGCTCTTGATGCTAAAATGGGAGCACAAAATAGAAAAATTCTTCTATTTATAGATCAATGCCCAACACATCCCAAAACGTTGAATTTAAAAAACATAAGAATGGAGTTTTTCCCGGCCAAATGCACAAGTGTATTGCAGCCTTTGGATTTGGGCATCATTAATAATTTCAAAGGGCACTATCGTAGAAATTTAGTCCAGAAATATTTAAGGTACATTGAATGTGGTAAGGATGCAGCAGAAATGAAGATTTCGCTATTAGATGCCTTGCATTTTATTGCAAAATCACGGAGGGAAGTAAAGCAGTCTACTATTGCCAACTGTTTTAAGAAAGCTGGCTTCCTGGCAGATACAGAAGAGGCCGTGGAAGATGCTTCTGATTTTGAGTGTGAGGGCTGGACAAGTATTAAGTCTCAAACTTCATTTGAAGAGTTTGTATCTGTGGACAATGATGTTCGTACTGCTAATGAACAATCATCATTAGAAGATATTGTTCAAGATTATCTTCAAAATAATGCTGTTGGTGAAGATGACAGTGACGATGATGATCAACCTCCTGCACCACAAGTGCACAAGCATTTGCAGCCCTAGAAACATAAAAAAAAATACCTCTCTGCTGCAGATGGTGGTGATACTACTTTTGATAAAGTGTATGAACTAGAGTCTCAAATTCAATCAGTCCAAGCTAAAAGAAGAAAACAAACCAAAATTATTGATTTCTTTTTGCCTTTATAATCTTATTTGTGTATAATATTGAATATTATAATTCTTATTGGTTTTTTAGTATTTAAATACTACTTATTTATAGTTTTGAAGAGAAAAAATAATTTCCCTTTATTTACATTTCCCGCAATTTACACCATTTTTCCTATGGTCCCATGAAAAGTGTAAAAGAGGGGTTTTACTGTACTTCAAATAAAGTACGATCTCATGGGACCACTCAACAGAAACAGAGTAGGCATTCCCGACGACAAGAAAAAAAAATAAAAGTTCAGAAACACCACATTACTGCTTCCACGAAGAATGGTGTCATGTTTCTGTCATGGAAAGATAAGAAAGAAGTTTTGATGTCAACACGTCACAATGCCATACGTCACCGACGCAGTGAGAGTGAAGCAAACCCAAGTAGACATAAATAAACGTAATTATTGATTACACGAAAAATATGGGTGCTGTAGATAGAGCTGACAATTATGTTTCGAACTACAGTTTTATGCGTAAATCTACAAAATGGTGGCGCAAAATGTTTTTCGGGTTGATGGAAATATAAATAGTAAACCGTTTTTCAATTCTCAATGAAATAAAATGCAAAAATAATCAAAAACCATTAATCTATCTCCAATTTCGCAAAGCATTGGGGACTGATTTGGTGCGAGGTGTTCTAAGTCAGAATATCACCAGGACAGGAAAACAATCCAATCTTGATAAAGAAAAGAGATTAAATGGAAAGCAGCATTATTTAGATCAACAAGAAAACAGAGGCAAAGACTGTGTCATTTGCAGTGACAGAACTACTCAAGGAGGAAGAAAAAAAAAGTGTTCTCTTGTAAGACATGTCCAAGAGAACCAGGCCTATATTCAATAAATTGTGTCAAAAGGTATCATTCACTTCAAAATTACAAACTTTGGCTTCATAGTTATGTATTATGAATTAGGGAAATAAGTTAAAATGTATATTTTAGTAACAATACAAATATTTTGTTTGGAACCTGAGTATAGTTTCTTATGCCTCAGAGTGCCGAACTGGTGCAACCAAGCATTTGAGGGTTTAAAGGGTCTACAACAAGGACAACACTGTGTCCCACCACATGGGACAAAGGAGCATAAAGGGTTAATAGTGTTCAGTGGTTTTAAACTAGATGACTGTTACACACCATAACGAGCAACCTGTTTTGTCCTAACTGAGCAACAGAGAGAGTGATGGGGCTGAGCTGGACAGCTGAAATCACATGTGCAAAAGTGTTGCCACACTGCATTCCCTCACTCCCAACTCCCAAAACCTAGGAAATTTTAATCAGAGCGCAGCCCTTTTCATACCTGTAACGGAAACGAGATCCCATGCGGAAAAAATTTTGTCTAGCAGTGGGACCTTTCACTGGCACACGTAAACGGAAAAAGGCATGATGTTCCACTGCACACTTCCACAGATGCTTGCATGCTTTCTCATTGTGCAATCTACAAAGAAAAAAAAACAACACTCAATTACTTCTTTCCCATTTCCAATTAGACTGAAACATAACACTCATAAAATTATGACATGTAACTATGAAAATATAAACAACCACGAAGAGCAGTTCACAAAAGAAAATTATTTACCTGAAAACAAATGTATGTTCTTGTTCATGTCCTTGATCATCATCTTCAACAACAACAAGAGTCAACTTTCTTTTTTTAAAATCCAACTTACCGATCTTTGGCCTGAAAAATTCACCACAAATAATAATTTTACTTGGTATCATAAAAATTAGAAATTTCACACAAAGATTTGAAAAATTACCAGAAGAATAATCCAATTTTTTGATTTCCTTCAAAAACTAAAATACCAGTTGGTGTCAATCCCAAGGAGTACTCACAGCCATCCTTACCCTGGAATTAAATATATAGAATGGTTTAATAAACATACTTATATTTTAAATGATACAAACAAAATTACAGAACCAACACAGAATAAGTTTTAGGCCAGTAAGAATAAAATCTTGGAAAGATCTGAATTTAAAAGTCGCAGCACTTGGACTAAAGGTTTTGAAAGAGAATTTAAAATGTCATTACAAAAATTTATAGGCCATTACCACAAGATCTTTAAACAAAACAATCAGATATTCATCCTTTCAAAATTCTTAATTAAATTAGTACCTTAAAGTTATTGCTATAATTTTCAGTGCCAACTTCCAACCATTGTTGGGGATGATCAGAGAACAACAGTAAAAACCGAAGAGGAGCATGCATTAGAAGAAAAGAAGAAGATCGAAAGGTGGTAGTAAAAGAGGAAAATAACTACAACTGCATAAGACAATTTAAGTGTTTAATAATTTAACAATTCATACTGTCATAATACAATAGGAGGAAGGCAAGGAAAACGAGAGAGAGAGAGAGAGAGAGAGAGAGAGAGAGAGAGAGAGAGAGAGAGAGGAGAGAAAGGAGAGAGAGAGAGGAGAGAAAGGAGAAAGAGAGAGAGGGGTGGGGGGAGAGAGGAGGAGATAGGGAGAATGTTGAGATGCATCAGTGATGGAGTCAGATAACTAATCACAGCCTCCAGAGTTCACGGTAGCATAGGAACTACACTGTTGTATTCAGTTTGCTTAACAAACCTGCTGTTAACACTTGCTGTCACTCACAATCAGAAAATTTTAGAATGTTTTATATTTAATGGACTTGATTTAGGTACATGTTATTGTAATTCAGGTGCTCTGTCTGTTAAGTTATATAGTGTTGGATCATTACATTGTATAATATTGTTGATCATTCCAGAAAGAGGTGGGGCATTAAGCACCCACGAAATGTAATAAAATATAAAACCTAACATCCTAGTGTCATAACTGACTTGCTCGCTCCGGTCCTGAACTCAATATATAAATCTACGAATAGAAGAAAGTAATATCCAACATATCAGGAGCAATAAAAGTCTGCTTTCTTGATATCAGGGAGCCACAAAACGTTTTTCCATAAAAAAAAATTTGAAGCATTTCAATGCTTTCTCTATATGCAGTATACATATATGAGAAAGTAAATATTCAGGTCAGAACGTCTCTTCTATGGCAACACGAGTGTTATAACCCTTTCTTTCAGCCATAAAAATACAATGAGAGTCTTAAAGAAAGAATTAACACAACTTACCAACACAATGTGATTATCAACTCCGTACATCTCAAGCCACTTCACCTTATTTAAATAGTTCATTTCAGCCTGGGCAGGAGTCAGGCCACTACAACAGAAAAAAAAAAATTATAATTCACTCAATAAAATAGTAAAGCAAGAAGCTATTGGAATATAACTCATTAGAAGAAATCAGGCCCTTGGATATTAACTATTTTATTCCTTACTTTGTGGCATCACTTTCATAACATATTTTTATTTCTGATCTTTCTGAATCAAATGTGTGAAATTAAATGTCTGAAAAATAACCAATGTAAATTAAGAAAATAGAAAAGGCTTCATTGAACTTTACATAATAAAATACAATGACGATTTACAAAATTGATGGTGATAAAAGTTTTGTTTCTAATGAAATTTCATTACTGCAAGGTTTCATAAGGGCATCAATTTTTTATATTACAGTAAACCCACGTTAGCATGTACTAGCATAAATTTCACTTTAACACAAACAAAACTTGAGCCACAGCAGAATATCAATATAATAATCAGATAGCATTTATAGCATTTATAAAACTATCAATGATTACTTAGGTCCCTAGGCATTCATGTTAATGATGGTTCACTGCAAAACATGACAAATTCACACTTACTTTTTGAGTTCAAAATTCAAAATAACACTTTCCATCATTACCACTTTCATGGAACAAATACTTACTGAAGTTTCTTAAATTCTTCTAAAACAGCTAATTCAATATCTTCCGTCTGATTAGGTACAAAACGGAATTCAGAGATGACTCCAGGAGTATGACAAGCTTCATCATAATCACCGAGTTCAGCTACAACAAGATAAATATGAATTTAATTTAGAAAGTAAGAAAATAGTTTTTAGTTGTCAGACTTGCTCTTCCCAATGATTCTCCTGAAGATATACTTCAGTCAACAATGATAAATGCAATACAATCAAGTCTACATTTAAAACACAAAATTAAGTATTACAAAAAAATGGGGTTTTACTCCATACTGAAAATTGCACAGAATTTTTACTGAATGCATTCATTGAAAAACTCTGTTAGAATAAAAGGAATTTAAAATGTGAAACAAACTATATTAACAAAATATAGAGATACTAACAACTATTAAGACAACAAAAACTATATAAATTACTTTCAATGACTCCTAAATTTATTTTCTACATTTTTATGTTAACAATGCATTTTTGTATTGAAACATCAAGTTTAATAATTACTTCTTGTTACGTTATGAGAAGAAGTCTTATGGACTATGCCTATATTGTTTACCATTTTTCTTTCATATATTTCTTTTCTACAAAATTGATTAACACTATTCTGGTTTTTTTAACTGTTATAAATGTTTGTTTCATTAATAACATTTAATTATTAGACCTTATTTGATCAGAATTCTATTGGGATGAGATGAAATTTTAGTGACTCTCTTGAATTTAAAGATAACAATCTCAGACCCAAAACTTGTGACATTGAGTGCTCACAGACACACTTCAAATCTTTCTACTTCTGATAAATCAAATTAAAATAAGAGATTTACTCACACTGCAGAGCTAATGCAGCCAATTCAACAGCAGTTTGGTATGGACATTCCAATTTTCCTTCAAATATATCTTGTTTAAGTTGAAGGAAAAACTGATATCGAGTGAGCTCTTCACGAAGACTGTTGGGCTCAGAGGAGTAAAATTTTACTCGTAAACGAAGAGTATATGGAGGACCAACTAAAAAAAATAAAATAATAATAATAATAATAATAAATGAATAGTACAGTGCCACCCTCTCTAGGAAAAAGAGTTTCTTTTGAGACACAATTAAACACATTACATAAGCATAAAACATTTCAACTCAAAAGGATCAAAAATAATAAAACTATTGATACCACTTTTAAGTATTTCAACTTCTACAGCAGCCATGTCAAAATGTGCCGGCATAAGCTACTTGCTTGCCTGAGAAGCCTGGTGCTACTGTAGGCACTTGCCACTTCCTCTCCAAATCCAGGAACGGGTGTACATGCCCAAGCTGAAGCGGGGAAGGTAGCATAGTGTGTGCTCGAAATATCATAAGAATGGTTGCCTCATATTAATACACCTTTACTAGATGTTTTCTATCAACCAAGATTTGAATTATGTTTACATACTCAACTAAGCATTATTTCATTTCATGTTTGTTTTCTTTTTAAATTTTGCCTTGTATAATACATTTTTGCTATGGGGCAAAATGTTTTGGGATGGCAAAATTTTGTTTGTTTTCATTTTGCATTGTTTTCTTAATTAATTATGTCATTTGTTATGTTCAGAAATAATGTGAAATTATTGTAACAAGCCTCTATGTGGTCTACACCTATAGTAAAATCTCCTTTTTAGATTTAGTTGGGTGGACAACTCTTCCCACAAAGGCTTCCTAACCTTGGTTCCAAACCTGAACATAGGGAAGTTAATGAATTATTGAATTCTAAAGTAAATGAAATTATGAAATCAAGATCCTTTTGAAAGAAAATATTTAATTTGACTCTTAATTGCCAAGTTCATTATTGTTAAATTTGGGCCAATAACTGACAACTGACTTCTCCAAAACATGGACTAGATACAGTGACATAACACTGTCCTGGCATAATTTGTATAACAGTTACTTTCAAACCTCACAGCAATTGCTTTAAACACAGTGGCCATGAACTCTAGCAAGCTTGCCTGCAACCTTGACATGCCTGCTTCAGAGATTGAATGTTTCAATAGAGTGATATTAATCCAAAATATGCTTTAATATTAAGAGCAAAATTAAGTAATGTTTGATACCTTTCAGAATTATATTATGATACCATCAAGCCACCATAAAAAGATTTGAACAGCAGGAAGAGCATGTTAAGAAGAAATCTGATAAATTCAGAAGTTTCTACATTCTATCAGTGACGAACAATTAAAATGTCTTATAAACAAAGCCTTTTACACAAATTATAGAAATTAAATAGTTTTTTACATCTCACAAAAATACATATGCATGCTTGTCATAAATGCATACTAATTTTCAACATTTTAAAGTGATAAACATCCAGCTCTTGTAATGCTAAAGTAATATTAAATAATTGTTTTTATTACAATAACACGTTTCTTTTCAAAACTCTTAACTTACTTTTTACACAACCTTCAGCATAAAATCATGTTCCTAATCATTGGTCATGTTTAATGCAAAAGACACACGAGACAGAATTGTTCAACTGACTTATTCTTGGTTGAAGTCAAAAGATCAGTCCACACTTATGTTTGAAAAGGCAAAATGTTAAGTATTTTGGCTCAAAACAAATATTTATTGCAATTTGATATTTAATAATTACACAAGTAAAGTCATTTAGCAGTTCTTCAGAAAAAGATAATTATCAACTTAATCTGTGTACAAAATATCCAAAATGGTCTTCATGACCCTTCAGAAAGAGGCCATGCAATGTTAAAAGTTACTGAAACTATTATTTTCCCAAGAACATTTCTGATCAATACATTATCTTATTAAATATGAGCATTATTTGATTCCCTTTGGAAACTCATCTGCATTTTCAATCAAAATTACAATTGCATTTTCACACCACCTTACAAGTTTCTCAATTCAACAGCAAACACGAATTGTCTCATTTTGACTACTACTCCTCCTCTTACCAGAGAACCCTATGTCTGAAATCTCTATACAAATTTACTTTTCAAATCATGATGTCTGTGGTTTTAAAATAAACAATTTTTCTTTATGTTATTATGTGTTTATTTATTATGTTTATAGTATTTTTTTTTTTTTTCCTTATTACAATTCATAAAATTTAAATTAAGTTACAAATTTCATTATTGGTAATTAATGAATTTTGTTTTATTTGTGAAATAAAGCTAATAAATATCACTTTTGCTTTGCTAATACCCAGATAAATTGACTCTCTACTATCAATTTCATTTGTACTGACTTTTCAGGTTTGTACTCAGGTTCTTCAATTATCATTATAACGATTTTCATTTTTTGCTGAAATTAAGTAAATAAATCCTGATGTACATAACTGCCCTAAGCAGCAACATCATAAGGCAACTGGATTGGACCAAAATTTGAAACGTTTATCCAATAATTGCCACGTTGAAATACAATTCTTATTATTGTACAAATCCAATGCTGGATGCAGTCTAACAGGATCTCTACCATTTGAAATAAATACAACTCACATGCCAGTTTTTCCTTTCGAGCTGTGCGATTGCATTGGTAACATATTTGAGCATGCTTTCACGTGGAGCATATTTGGTGGATCGCCCCAGGGATAAATCCTTAATAATAAGTCTAAGGAAATTTGCAGATATGAAGGTGATCAAGGGTAATAAAAGTTGCTAAATGTAAACCTCCATCATGTCCAGATGATGAGACAATATTCAAAACATTTGTATGCAAAGAAACATTTATTTGAAGGGCTTGAATACAGATAGTCCTATGCCACATCAAATTCATTCTGACTAATAAGAGGATGAAGGTTTCAGGTCATTAAGACTAAAGACGAAAGGTCTTCCTGATACAGCATCATTTGTTAAACCAGCACCGCAATTCTTTGCCCTAGCTGTAAGAATTGATAAGACAATTATGTTAGTAGTATCATTGCATTATCTCACTTATGTAGAACGGGAGGCGTAGGACTATCTAGAGCTGAGCCCTTCATTTACAAACTATAAATAACGAAAGAAAATGCAAACATTCTGATATATCTGTGGTCTCTGGGAATAAGTTGGCAAGAGCAATGTATAGACTTGCCAAGCTTTTCCTAGTGACCACTTAAGTTATATTTGTAACTGCATTATGATTTTATTGGTACATAATAAATTCATTACAAATCGGTGTGAATTGTGACTGTTTATTATATATTTCCAGTTTCATTTAGATACAAAAGACAGAACGGACTGGCATATGAATGGGGAGCCAAAACTACTGAAGCTTCAAACCTGAAATTTTGGAATATTAGTTCTAATTGTGATGCCTGTAGCTACTAACAAAAGATTTTTCATTCTCTGAAGGAGCGAAAAAGGTCTGGAAGTTAGCTAGGAATATCTTTCTTCTTTGTAACTTCCATGTTAAATTTCAATGTCTTTAGTAGCAGTCTAGTGCATTCAGTTCCATCATTCACATTCAAGAAATACTATTCTGAAAGGCAACACAAATTCGCAACTAAAAAACAATTAAAAAAAAAAAGACAAATACTGTATATACTATATTGTTCATTTCAGTTCTTTCATTTATGCCTATATTTAGACCAACACAAAGTTAGAATTGACAAGAAGCATGAGTGACTCCAGAAACCAGTTCATTTCTTTTTATTGTGGCAGTTAACATGTTTATCTTTTCTGAGAGTGTTCACTTTTAATTTAATACTGATATTTTGATGTATATACAACTTATAAAATTAAATGAACAAGTATTGCAACACTAGATTTGTTACACTAATAAGTTCAACATAATGTATCATACTATTACTAAATGCCACAATAAAAATTAACTTTTCACCTTCAAAATAAACAACAGTCCAGACACTATGTCATTCCGAAATTGCAGGTTTGAACTGAAATGCACTTGTCTCGCTAAATTCCCCCTTCTTGTCAACTTGTCCAGTTGTAAAATCAGTGTGCAGTAATCAGTAATCACCAAAACTAAATAAAACAATGAAAATAAAAAAAGGAAACTTCAGCAGTCATGTTGCATTAAAGTAACACTCACGTCTGCCTGGACTATCACAGAGAGTGAGAGAGACATTTTAGAAAAACTATGACAATATCGAAACATTACTTCATTATAACTAGAGAGCGGATACATGCAAATGCATTTGCATATTTAGATCATTTTACAGGGTTTAGCATATTTTACTAAAAATCCTGTCTTATGGGGCATATTTGCATTAATTTGAAAATATTAAAAGATGTAACCGAACTAAACAATGAAATATATGTCTCGTATGAGTTCTCTATCACTTCGAGCAGTCTTGCATTTTTTCTTTGTCACGTGTTTAAGACCCATTTCATAGGTGTCTATGGCAAGTGGTTTGATGTCATTGTTAGTCTTTATGTTGTGGTAACAGTCATCAGGAGTTGGACTGTAAATAAGTGTGACCATTCTATTTTCTAGTCTTGTTAGTTTGTTGTAGTTTGTCTGGAAGGTCGCTGCCCAGGTCTCACATGCGTATGTCACTATGGGTTTTATGAAAGTCTGGTATACGTACAGTTTTGTCTTGTCAATTTTTCTGTTAGTCAGGATACAAGTTAATTTTGTTTTATTTTATGTTGCATGTTATCACACTTTACTTGAATATTTTAAGTATTTTCCATGCATATTTCGACCTTTTTTTGTTGCACATAATCCGATCTCTAAGTATAATTATCAACATTGTCCTTCTAGGAATATATTATTTCCCTATCCAAATTCCCAAAATTATTAATACATAAACAAGGCAATATTCTGCGTAGACAATAACAAGAGCTCTTGAGCACAAACAACGTTGGGTACAACAGAATCAACAAATCACTAAAAACTATCCCTAAAATGAACTCTGTGTGGAAGAATTATGTTTGGCACCAAGAAAGACTAAGATTTCCAGCCTCCACTTAGCTTTCTCTCCAACACTACTTGATAAACTCTCCCCTCCTCAATTTTTGTGTTTTTTTCCTAAATACCATAAACAATTTTTAACCCCTGAAATAAATGAGAAAACTTTGTAAATACTCAATATTGAAAAGTATCGGTGATCCTACAATAGCACATTCTTTCTTGAATTATTGTAACAGTTATGTAATATTACTATAACGCAACTTGTATCTTATTCATTCAACAGTCATCTCCTGCAAAATTCTCTACAGCAAAAGAAGTGACGGAGATTAAAATTTGAATTTGTTTTCAGCTTAGAGATGTTAATGAAAATTGAACTTACACCATTTCTATAAGTACACTGCTCTATGCAAGAAAAAAATTTTTTTTTTTAATTGTCCCCACAGAATTGAACCCCAACAACAGGAGATGGATCTAGGGAAAATACTAATGAAAAAATGTACAAAGTAAATATTAAAAATGATTGATTGACTGATTGATTAGTGATTCCAGACATGGTAACAACCGAGGTCATTAGTCCCATAAGTGTAGTGCAGGCTTTTCATCGGAGTTGGTGGTGATTTTCTCCCACTAAATGGCGAGATCTGGTGCCGACCTACCATCAACTTGCAGGGTTTTCACCAACCAGGCATTTCCCACCAGCGAGGCACCGTTCCAGCTGGGATAAGTTTTAAGTTCCCAACTGGTCTCCCGGCATGTGTGGTAGTGTAGTGCTGTTAGTGTAAGTGGTGAGGATAGGACAAGGGAGAGGAACGAAAGATTGCACACGGTCTGTGGCCTGTTTGTTAGGGTACTGCTCCGGCATTCGCCTAGTGTTGATCGAAGAAACCACGGAAAACTACCAATCAGGGCAGCTGACTGCTAGAATTCTCCACTGGACAGCTACTGAATTCGACCAAGCTGAAAAGCTAGTGTCGAAAATCCTCCCGCCGTCGGGACTCAAACCTAGAACCTCCCGGTCAGAGGCACTGCAGTAACATCAGATGCAATGAGCCACCACTCCCATGGAAAATAATTGATTTTTAAGGGCACATAAAGATATTGAAATTTTCATTTCATTAATATATTTTACTGTATCTCTATAATAATAAAATTAATGGAGAAATTCTATTTAATTTTGACATCATTGGATATAATTAACCAAAAATGTTACTTCCCAGAAGTTCACTATAAACAGCATTGGCTGTAATTATAAAACTTGAGGTCAACAAAACTACTACAGGATATAAACTTCTAGAGCCTCAACAAATAAAAGCCTCTACCCAAAAGCCATTTTACTCTACAATAAACTTCCCCAAAATATAAAAAATTAAAATTAGGAAAGAAAATTCCATACCTTGTTAAAAACAAATTATTATAAACATGTCCCTATAAATTAAAAGTACACTAGGAATAGAAAATGTATTATTTAATTAAAATTATAACTGATGTATGGGAGGGAGTGTGTGTGTGTGTGTATAATATTATATATTATATTACTACTACAATGAAGCAACCTATTCAAGGTATTGACATTGTAATTAGTAAACTAGACACAAGTACCATGGTTTTTGGCACGCACAGTAACTTGTTAATATAATTTATTCCTAAACTAGAATTAAGATTCATTTCAATTTTGAAACAATAATTGTATTTGGTTTCATTAAAAAAAATGGAATTACTTACTTTTGACTTGCTTCTTGATAGCCTTGGTAGGATCAAGCCAATGCTAAAACAAAAGAAAGAATTTAGTTTTAAAAGAAGTTTCAATTGAATTCTCATTAGAATATAGCATAACACAAATTCATACCTGAATATTGTTTGCATCAGTGTACTGAAGACCAAAATAATCTTTCTCAATCAGGTCAAGTGAATAGAACACTTGTTCATAAAGATCACTCCCAACAGCTTTTTTCTATAAGAAATCAAAATATTCTTACATTAGCATACTTGTTAGTATGGCACTCACAATTTTTTTAAGTCATAACACTGTAAAAGAAAGTCTTTTAAAAAAAATACATAATACAACAAACCCAATATTCCACTGAAACAAAAACAATTGAAGCCAAAACGTCAAAATTACGGACTGAATTTTGATATAAGAACCAATCTTGAAAGAAAAAAATTAGTTGTGAAGTAAAATAAAATTAAAAATAAGGCAGAAGAATTTTCAATTTAGTATGCTGCAAATTGGAACTACAGTAAAATAAAGCTAAATAGGATTTCAAGGGACAAAAATTTTAAGAAGTGCCAAGTGTTAGTTTCACTATTAGAGAAATTATTCATTGAAGCAAAATGAATTCATAATTGTTTCAGTCACAAAGATGTAACTTAAACACAAATATAATCCTTTTACAAGAAACTTCATTTATAAATGTGTTATGTATTAAATTTTATTACTCCATGTACACCACAAATAAAAAATTAACAAATTGATTTTGGAACATTCTATTCTTTGCAAAGTTCTTCAATGTCTTCTTGCCTCAATCACTATCATGCAGAACATTCAATTTTCACTCACTGCCAACAAATTTAACTATTGCTTCAACAATTGCAACATGCATACAATGGATTGAATGTTCTTCATGCTCATTCTGCCTCTAGTCTTTAACAGAACGTTCTGTTAGTGTATGTTTGTAAGAACTAAAGAACATGTAGAAAGATCTAAAACTTTTGGTAAATGATATCTTTTGAAGAAATACAAAAATGTCAAGACCTCTCATTGAAAACCTCAAGAAAAATCTGGATGGAAAAGCAGTCTGATAAATATTAATTATTTATTAAATGAAACAGTGTATATATATATATATATTGTGATGAGTGAATTTCACAAGGTAATAACATATATAATGTAAACATAAGGTAATGTCCACATATCAGTAATATGCCTATAGCCACAATAAAAAAAAAAAATTTGAAGAAAGAAAAAAAGAACACTGCAAAAAAAAAAAAAAAAAAACTGACAGCAAACAGAAGATACAAAGAGAAATTAATAGAATCAACATATTTTCAATGACAGAAGACAATTTTTAGTGATAATTATTATCATCTATTTGTTCCATATATACAGCACAAGCCAAATATGAAAAGTCAACATAGTATACATTACATACGAATTTAGTACTAAATACAATACAAAAATGTAAATGTAATTTGCAACAGAAAATAACATAACACAATACAATGCATATTAATTTTATAAGAGACAGTGCAAGGAGACTAAAATAAAAAAATTATAAAAAAGGGGGAGAGAAAATGTGTTTCAAAATGAGCTTAAAGCTTAGGTTGGGTCCACCCCCAATCAATCATTTGATGGGATGTCACACATGGAACAGAATATACAAAAGAATTAGAAGATAATATTGATGTAGATGCACTTTATTATCATTTTTTCTGTTGTACTGTAGAATGTATGGTTTAACAGGAAAGCTTTTAGTTTTTAAATGTGCATACAGAATTTAAGGTTTTAAATTCATGAGAGAGTTATTAAAGCATAGTGTAATGCCTTTTACAAGGGCACTTTTTTGAGTGTGCAGTTTCACTGCAAGGGACATGCTTATTTCTTTTTTGACTAGTATCAAAATTAGGAACTTCTGCATTTAGAGTAACAGAATCTTTGTTTCTCACAAGAGTCTTCTCCATAAAGATTACCATTTCAAATATGTATACATATGGGAGTGGTAGGATATGTAATATTTTGAAGTGTTGTGCAGGAATCATACTTGTGAGTGTCGTTCTCAATATTCATTTTTGGATGCTAAAATTGTTTATACTTATTGGGAAATTTCCCCAGAATATGATTCCATATTTTAGATGTGAATGAACATCAGCAAAGTATACTGTTTATAATGCATCTAAGTTAGAATATAACTTAAGAATGTAAATGGCATAACATGACTTGTGAGTTTGTTATTAGTTTTTTTGTGAGAGTTACATTATAAATCATCTTGAATGGTCAATCCAAGGAAAGTTGTTATGGGGCTATTTTTTCAGGCATATTTTTGATGACACTAGTGGCTTTTCTTTAGAATGGATTCCTCGAGTTCAGGGAGACAGTTTTACTGTTGTTTATGATGAGTTTGTTTTCTTGGAACTATTTTACTCATGTCTTTAAAACAGTTTCCATTTCTTTTTGTAGAGATTGTTGTGTACTTGCTTTGAGAATAATGTTTATATTATCTGCAGATAGGACTACTTTATTGTTTTGCAAAGCCAGGGGCATGCCTATAATGTATAAAGGAAATAGTGTAGATCTGAGGATTGATCCTTGTGGTATACCATAATTTATTTTAGGATGTGAGAATGGGTTGAAATCTTTTTATCTGTAACACACTAGATTGTGTCTACTTCCAACAATTTGAAAGGTAAAATTTAACCAACCGACACGCAATACTTCTAATTCCCAAAGTTTCAAGTTTTGATAATGAATGTAATGGTCATTAATGTCAAATTCTTTGGTACATCTACAAACAAATCAATGGAAATTTCTTTTTGATCTAGAGCAACGTATCTCGTTTAGAAAGGAGAAAATGGCAATGTCTGCAGATCTGCCATTTCTAAATTCATATTGGACTTCTATTAGTAAGTTATTTGAATTGAGAAAATTTCTGAGTCTATCACTGAACAGTTTTCCTACAATTTTTGAAAATCCAGATAATAAGGATATTCACCTGTAATTTATGAGGTTATGACCTTTTATGAAGTGTCTTCATGTTCGCTTTTTTGAGAATTCTGGAAAGACACTTCTCATTAAGGAGTGGTTCTATTATGTATGATGCAGTAAGTTTCAATAGGAGGTTAGTAATATTATCCAGTCCAGCAGAGAATTTGTTTCTCATATAATTTATTATTTTTGGAACTTCTGAGAATGTTTCAGAGATATACATGGAATTTCCACATTTGGTGTTGTCTGAGTATTTGACTACACATTTATATTATTTAACAAGTTTTGATGGATTAATATTTCTCCAATTTTGAGAAATGTTTATTAAAAGTGTTTTCACGGCCATGGTCTAATGGAAACTTGTCTTCTCTAATTACCTTACTTTTTATTTTGTCTAATAAATTGCAGCCTTTGACGTGTCTAAAGAACCTAATCTCAGACGTCTGAATTCTAATAAAATCTTTCTTTTTCATGTTCCACGTTTCGCATCCATAAAGAAGTATGGGGATAGCCACTGTTTTATAAAATTTAAGTTGTGTTTCCTTTCATGTTTTCTTTCTCAGGTATTATATTATTGTACCACAGATGTTTTGTAATTTTTGACGTTATATTGAAATATCTTTATTGAATTCAAAGGTAATATCACAGCCTAAATGTCTAACATGGCTAATTTGTCTTATAATTTTTTTATTTAGTATTGTTATTTTACTTTGTATAGGATGTTTGCCTCTAAACGCCATTACTATGGTTTTCTGAGTTGAGATTCTCAAGTTCTATACTTATTGCCTATTATTATTGTGGTTTGATTATCCCCATATCTATAATGGATTACCACAAGATATCAGCTACCACCAATTTATATTGTTCACATATGTTACTTAATTTATAGAGAACCCTCTGTAACTTATCCTCACTTTCTTGGATAATTATCTGATCGTTTACAATTAATACTGAATTTAGAGTGGTTTCAGAGTTTATTTCAATGCCATCTGTAATACACTGTTTTCATTCTCTCAGAACATTGTCTATATAAATATTAAATAAACTTGATGATAGGCTACAACCTTGTTTAACACCTTGATTAATTTTAAATTCCTCAGATAATTTTCCGTTTAAATCCAACACATTTATATTTCTGAGGTATAAGGATTTGATAACTTCAATTAAATGGAGTGAAATGCCTCTTTTATTCGTTATCTTCCATATCGTGTATCAATGCACCATGTCAAATGCTTTTTCATAATCTATGAAAGCAATATGTGTTTCCTGATTAAATTCTACCCTCTTCTGCATAGGCAAGTTAATGGGGAATACATCATCTATATATGATCTTCCTTGTCTAAATTCTCTTTGTTCTTCTAACACTTCTCTAGAAATTTGTCAATCTGCTGTTAATAATTTTAGCATAAATATTTTATGACATATTTAGCAAAGTAACTCCTCTATAGTTCTTTGGTTTACTTCCACTTCCTTTTTTGAATAGTGATATTACCTTTGCTTTTGGCTATTCTTCTGGAATTGTACAAGTCTCCCAACAAGTATTCAATAAATTAAGAAATCTACTTTTTAATGAGGTATTGGCATATTTAATTAACTCCATATTAATCCCATCAAGACCTGGCACTTTGATTTTTTAGCGAGTCAACTAATTCAATCATTGCCAATGGATCTACATTATATTTTTCAGTTATTTTATTAGTTGCTTCTTTCTGCCTCTTCCACATTCGAGTCGTACCATAAACTTTTATAGTGATCCAGCCACTCTTTCTCTTTGATTATGTTTAGTTCTGCAGTATCCTTTGTGTTATTTAGATGCCACTTTACTTTGTAAACTAAGGTTTGTTGTCCGTGCACACTGTTATCAATATTACTAACATTGCCATGATTCTTGACGGGCTTTTCTTATAAGCGCCTTGGCATAGTTCCTTATTTGTTTATATGCCCCTCTGGTTTCTTCTGTATTATTTTGTAACATTTTATTGTGCGTTTCTTATTATTAATGGCTTGGGCAATTTCTGGTGTCCTTATTTTCAATTTTTTCCTTCTTTCATTTTTACTCTTTATACCTAAGGCATCATTAGTTGCCATCTTTAATATACTTCTTCCATTCTTCCATTCTTCATCTACATCAACTCGTGTCTTTGACTCGTATATACCTTTAATCGTTCATGATATACATTCTTTATACTGTTTCGAAATGTCTTTAGTGCTTCAAAAATAGTAATGTTCAGGAGAACTTGAAAGGAGTGTTAATTTTGGGAGAAGAAAATAGAAAGAAATTAATGAACTTTCGGTTAAAAAAAACAACAACATTATTACTGTATTTAAACTGAAAAATGAAGTAGATTTCAAAGTTTCCCTTGCAATAAGGAATATGGAATTTTAGGATAGCATTTTAGACAACACAGGAACACCCAAAATTAAGTGGGAGAAGGAGGAACCCTTACTTACCAAGCCACTAAATCAAATGCAAGCACAAAAGGAATAGGCTTGGAAGACTAATCACTTGTGTTTTCATAATTATAACGAAAATTTAAGGAAATAAACTCTCTTTACTACCCACCGCCCATTACATCAAAATCATTCCTCACAGTCATTTGGACATATGCCATGCATCACTGACAAATAACAAAACATTCCCGTTCCTATGCCAAAGCCACTAGTAAATTCTGTTCTCCTGTGAAACTGGAGTGCTCCCAGAGTTCCCTCTTCCTTGCCAGAAAACCTTGAGAAAAGAAATGAAAGGGTTCTTCTAAAACACGATGCTCTTCAATGAGAAATGCAATACTTACTTGCAGATATAATATGCAGATGATCTTGTGTATGAATACTATAAAGAGAGCAGGAGCCAATTATTACATCTCCACGAAAATTAAGATTATTATATTCCAATTGCTACAAATCCCCGTGCAGGTACAAAATTCTAGCAATATCTGCAACCTTAACACGCCCCTGTACAACATCCAAAAAAATGTATTTTTCCCTGATTCTAAATGTGCACTCAAATCTCTTATACATTATAGCCCAACAGAACAACACCCAAATCGAAGAAATATTCCAATGATTACAAAAACGTTCAATGTATTCTGTCATAGAGATATCTCAGGAAATAAGTGACAGACCAGTCGATAAAACAGCAACAAAAAGGGACCTGTGGAAAATCAAATGAAATCTCTTACTTCAATTTCTCAAGGCAGTGCTTGGTTCAGACAAAGGTGCATTCAGAACAGCAAGCATAAGACTACTGGTTTCTATTTGACATCTAGAAGCAACCTTACAATTCATCAAAGTACAGAAAAGGAGACAGAGCAGCACAAACTTTATGGGAAGAATAGAATTAAACACCACATCAGTGAAGAGTATATGCTTACATATAACATTGTTGGTTCTGCCATTTGTCCAGTATGTAATAAAGGAGAATCTATAAAGTATACCCTTCTGCCATGCAAACTCAACAATTAAGCATGATCCCTCTTTATACAGATTTGAAACCTCCATACATAAGCAATATAATTAACTACCCCATCACTTCGGCTTCAACAACTGGTGATATACAAAGGACATCGGGATAACAGAAACTCCGCTGCAGACCCATAAATCAAGAAGCAGTTTAAGAAGAATGTCAAAGTGTGAAGCATGCCAAGCACTAACTTTGGACAAAAAAGTTCAAATAATTTCAGAAGTGAAAAGCACATATCTAATGTATTTCTGCATACCAGCATCAAAAGTTTGAGAGAGGGGGAGGGGAAAGAAATAAATTTTTTTTTCATCATTAACTCAGAACAAGTCATAACACTAAAACGCAGAAACATTACTTCAAAAAATGTATGCAATTGAAGAGAAGTCCACTAAAAAGAATTGCTCCAACATTACAGAACTTCAAATTTCCTCACAGATTTGTAACAGACATAATGATGGATTTTAAAACTAGTCTGATCACAATTGGAAAAGAATTGTTTCATTTCATGAAATGTAATTGCAAAATAAAAATACAGACATTTTTGATTAATGTAATTTATAACTTGGTGTTTTCATAACACACTGTGGAATAACAATACAAAAATATTTTTATTGAATTACATACCTAAACAATATTTGTCAAATATTACAGATTATATGGATGAACATGACAAGCATAACATCAATTAACAAAACCATTATATCATGCTTTTCTCTGTGCAAATTCAAAATCAAAATTTGATAGAATGCAAATGAAAGGTATTAAGTGTGTCATATTACATTTTCTCAAAAGAGAAGTCTAACATTTCACTGATCAAATTTCAACATTCACACAACTCCCAGAACTATCAATCTTCACAACAGCAATTCATCAATCCGAAAACGTAAATTTGGCAGTTAAGTCAAGGCTTTAAAGTAACATAAAAGTATTTGAATTCAATAAAACACACTAAAACAAACAAAAAATTAAAAATTATTTGCTCTTGTCATAGAATATGAAGCATAACACTTAGTTCATTAAGAAGATTAATTATTATCTAGTATAAATAAACTTACAGACAAATCAATAGAGAGGTTGGTGCCATCCAAAAGAATAACACGGCACTGTATGACATTTTTCGACGACAATGATCTCTGTGATCCACCAGTTTTAATATGAGCCGATTTCGGAGCATTACGTCCTTTCCTTCTACTCAGGAATCTCAACATTCTCGCATTACAATACAATAATAACTCATGAATAAAGCAAATTATCACATCGCAACAATTAATACCTCCCACACATAGACAACAATCACAGCATCCAAAATCACGGAGTGTATGAATGCCGTTATTGGTTATTTCTATCGCCACATGGATGTTCTGCGCAACTGGCAAAGAATTACGAAGATACACCATGGAAGAACACCATCACGGGGAGTTCTAGCAGGCGAATACTATTGGCACGGAAAGTGACAAAATAAAGTGGGTTAAGTAAAACAATGGAATGATTTCGATTTTTTAATAAACTGGAGTGTTGATGATAACTTATAATTTTATAATGTCTAGAGGTCAATGACCTTATGAAAATGACAACCCGCAAATTTTAAACTCAAGTAAACCGTCTACATTCGTAAAATAATTCCTTTGATGATTATTCCGACTATCTCATTCGTTAAGGTGAAGATTCAGTGTATTGTAAATAAATGAATAAACGAAAGAAATAATGAAAAGTAGGGACGACTATTTTTCTAAAACTTTTTTTTTTCTTTTTTCTTGGAAGCGATGAAGATTAGTCTTCATATACTCTAGATTTCTGGCCATCCATATTTATTGCAGGTTCTTTCAGGAATAATTCTACCAGTTTTCGCATTTGTAAAACTGTTTCCTAATGGTAGAATCGAAATATTACTTTAAAAATATTAAAGAACAGTAAAATCTCGTACTATAAGGAAATTTTTGTTGAAAACTTTGAAGCGGTTTTCAAGAAACAGGTGTTGAAGCGTTACTGTAAATGCGAAATTTGAAACTTTTTCACAGAAACCTTTTGAGTTTTCGAAAAACTTCATTGAAAGTAATTTGTAGCACTTCCACTCACAAATGCAATAATGCAAAAACATTACATTTGTGTAAGTTTTGAAAAAAACAACAAAAGAATATAGCAAAATGCACTTTACGTCATATTAAATAGTGCAATTAACACTATCCGTATGAAAAGTTTGAAGAAAAAATTAGAACCCATTTTTGAGAAAATGGTATTCGAGTGTTTCTGAAAATGCGGAATTTTGAGTTTGTTTTCACAGAAAAGTTTTGAGTTTTCGATAAACTTTATCTGACATAATTTAAAGCTCATTTACTCGTAAATGCAATAATGTGAACAAATCGACGCTAATGCAAATATTATCGACGTGAGAGACAAATAAAGTTGTAATGTTTGAAAATAACAAAAGAATAGAACAATATAGCATTTATTTCATCTCATAGAATACATGCAGAACTATCCTTAATAAAAGTTTAAAGAAAACATTTCGAGCCTTTTTAAGGAAATCTTGTTTTTGTTTTTTTCAAATCGCACACCGCACAACCAATATTGCGCGAAAACTACTAGTATTCAAAAATTCAGTGTTAACAGTGAAAATCGGACCTATGCCACCTTTCTAATCGCATTTCACTCCATTCTTTCAAAAAATCTAAAGAAAAAATTTGGAGCCAGTTTTTTAAACATTTTGAAAATGTCCTTGGGGCGTCATGTAAAGTACTTCCAAAGTTAATGAATATTTTTCAAAATCGCGGAGCTTCGACTCAGGCCAGTTCGCGGCAGGGGTTTCTTCAATTTGGCAAAAATCCTACACATGGTTTAGGCGCTAGTTCTGTTCACATACACCACACGGAAGGACGTTTTGCTGTCAATCAATTTTTCGGTATCAAGAATCCACAAAACATGGATTCTGGCTATACCACGTGTTAGAGGATTTGTTTTCTAAATTCAGCAACTCGATTCATCTACTTTTTCGTTATCAGGGCTTGGGAATAAGAGTTTTTCTGTCGAAAATTCGTCTTTTTCGCGCAGCATTACCTAATTTTACCTCTACTGATTAAGCGGTAGGGAGAATGTAAAAATCTGAAAAAAATCACGATTTGTGTTTTGAGATTTTTTGCAAGCCTGTTCCAGGGTTATCTGAGAGTGATAATTATCGTTATTTTTTTCCAAAATAAAAATTTTTGTGTTTGAATTTGACGCTGAGAAAATATCAAAATAAATGTGCTACAGAATGGCACAGACTTTCTCGTAGTGAAGTTTTCTAATTTCCTTGGTGTGTCCCGGCTTTACGGTCTTGCCCCATTCTCTTGCCAGCTGCCATCTATCACCGCCTAAAGCACATTTTTTGACATTTTCTCAATTTTTCAGGCTCGTAATAGCAAAACCGAAATACTACTTTAAGAATATTAAATAAGAGTAAAACCTCGTCATAAATGACAATTTTCATTCAAAAATTTAGAGCCATAAAATAAGAAAATGGCGTTTAAGCGTTACTGTAAATGCGAAATTTGACACTCTTTTTCACAGGAACCTATTAAGTTTTCGAAAAACTTCGTTTAAAGACATTTGAGGTACACTAAATCACAAACGCAATAGTGTTTACAAATCGCTGGAAATGTGCATACTAACGGCGAGAGATATTTACAAAAAATTATTTATTAAAAAAATTAATAAATAAATATTTAAAAATAATTCAATACATTTATTTAGGTTTTGAAAAAACAATTTCCCAAAACGAAATTTATGTCATCTTAAACAGTGTAATTAGCTTTGTCTGTTGGAAAAAGTTTGAAGAAACAAATTGGAGCCATTTTTCAGAAAATGGCGTTTGTGCATTTCTGAAGATGCGAAATTTTGAACTCATTTTAACAGAAAACTGTTGAGTTTTCGAAAACTATACGACTCTTGAGTTTTCTAAAATTTTTATTTAAAGTATATGTACTAATAAATACAATAATTAATTAGTACATATTCATTAATTATACATAATAAACATTTGTCGCTAATGTAAATATTACGGACGTGACATAAGTCAAAAAATTACTTTTTTAAATTTTTTGAAAAAACAAAAGAATAGAGCAATATGGTGTTTATGTCATCTTACAGAAAGCATTTAACACTATCCCTACCCAAACTTTAAAGAAAAAAATATGGAGCATTTTTGAGGATTTTTTTTATTGGTTTAAAATTGCCCGTTTAAAATTGGTAAAACATTGCCCACAATATTGCGCGAAAACGACCAACATTTTCAAAAACTGGGCTTAACCTTAAAGAAAGAACTAATTATGGACAGCAAATTTCATTTGAAGGAAAAATCTCTATTTTATATTTTTTAGTTGTAAGAATACGCCAAAAAACTCGAAATGTTTGCAATTTTCGAAAAGAAATTTTTCGAAATTGCAGCGCCTCAAGTCGAGCCAGATCGACCGGGGAATAACCATTTTGGAAAATAATCCAATGGTTTAGGCGTTGTTGGTGTTCACAAATGAACAGGCGGAAGGACGAAAAAAACAACACTTTTTTGGTATCAGGAGACCGCAAAACGTGTATTTTCGTTGAATTCTCGAAAGCAATTTTCCGCAACATTACGTAAATATCTCTATACTGCGAATATTACTCAGTATATATGTACGTAAACGAGAAAGTAAAAATGTATTTCTGATAGTAGGTTTTTTTAAATTTGTTGCGTCCTTAATCTTATCACATTATTTATCGATGCAACGCGTCTCTTCGCCTCTTGTCGAGCGTTGTGCGCGGAGTAACCCTTCATTAACGTAGCGTATTTTACGTATGTCTGGTCTCGTCTGTCGGTTGTCAAGAGGACCGCCAGGTAGAATCTCCGCGTACGCGCCTCCTACTACGATCTCCTGCGACACTACCCAGCGGCCAGAAATGGGAAGGAATTAGGAAAGGGATAGGGTTTAGGACACTTCACAGAAGTTGGACTAGCCCTTGTGAATCAGCCAAACTCGTTTTCTTGGAAACAATTTCACATGAGATTCGACGGGAATCGATGAGAATCGAACCCGGACCTCAGTGGTGAAAGGCTAGCAACTTTGCTATGTATAAATTATAAAGGCTAGCAACTTTGTTAGTATAAATTATTTTCCTATTTTTCATATTTTCAATCAGATAAAATAATGCTAAGTTGACGAAAAAAATAAATTAAAAACACGTTTCTGGATGTAAAGAGGTGTGGGTGGTGGTACGGGGGACAAGAAACCTTTTTATGTTAATTTACAGTGAAACTACTCAATGTCATATGGTTTAGGGGAACTTGTTACTATGGCATGCGGGGGGGGACCTTTGCCCCCCCATAAAAGATCCGAAATCCCGTCTCTGACAACAGGTGTTGAGAATATACCTACCTCATTCTAAAATTAAACATATTGCATCAATTTTGTCTTCTCCACTGCCTATGGCTAAATCCAAAAGACTGGAGCGATTAATCAATTTCCAATAAATTGTGGATATCTTAAAGTTGAATGAATTGGTTTTAGTTTTAGGGTCATTGTGAAGTTATTGTTATGTACTCTTTTATTTATTTATTTTACGTCAAACACCAGTTAAAACTGCGTATATACTTCCTAATGTGTTGCAAGTTATATATATATATATATATATATATATATATATATATATATATATATATATATATATATATATATATAGATAGATAGATAGATAGATAGATAGATAGATAGATAGATAGATAGATAGATAGATAGATAGATAGATAGATAGATAGATAGATAGATAGATATGTTGCTTCAACTCACGACGCAAAGCGTCTCCTAACCCCTTGTTGAATGTTGAGCGCTATCGGAGTAATCCTCCATTACTTTATACGTATATTCTGGAGTAATCCTCCGGTACTGTATATTTATGTCCGTCACGTCTCGTCGCAGTCAGTTGTCAAAAGGACCGCCAGATAGCATCTCGGCGTACGCACCTCCCACCACGCGCTCCTGCGTCACTACCCAGCGGCCAGAACTGGGAAGGAATAAGGATAGGGGTAACTCTTTACTCTATGGTTTAGGACACTTCACAAGCGTTGGGCTGACCCTTGTGAAGCAGCCGAACTCGTTTTGTTGGAACAAATTTCACATGAGATTCGACGGGAATTGAACCCGGATCTCCTTGATGAAAGGCGAGCGAATTCGCTCTCCGCCACAAGATGACCACTTCTAAAATATTGGTAATCAATAAGTAGTTTCACTGTCACCATGAGTGGTACACACGTGATGTTCTTTTACATCGTGGGAACTCATCTATTTAATATATGTATGAAATATTGGATAAATAAAATACAAATTTTACTTTCTCATAAACGTAGAATAGAAAAGGTTCATGCTGCAAAAATATTGATGTCGAGATTTTCACGAAAAGACACGTTTTGTGGTCACTGATACCGGAAAGGTGGATTTTTCATGCTCCTGTGTGTAGTAAATTACTTTTTCGAATGCGAAGTGCTATCAGAATCCACATTTCGGGGTATTCGCGGCTCTGAAACGTATGTTCAGCGTAGGCAAAACCACGTTGACTGGGATGACGCGCAGCGTAAAACCAGAGGAGGGGGAGTACATAATGAGACCCCTTAATCAGCTTTAGGTCTCTTTTAAAGTATATTTAGCAGTTGTAAAAGAGATTGACTCCAAATTTGTCGCATTTCCTCCGGTTAATTTCGAACATTTTTTGAAATTTTTTGCTGTTTTCGGCCGATTGTGTACTTTTAGCTTTTAGTACTATTTCTTTTTCGTCATGAAAACTCAGGACGGTGTACATTTCGGATTGATTGTTTGATTCATTATTAGTGATTCCGGTCGCGTCAACTACTAGGGTCATTAGTCCCGTAAGTGCAGTGTATGTTTTCGAGGGAGTTGGCGGTTGTTTTCCCCCTCTGAATGGCGTGATGCGCCACCGATCTACCGTCGGCTAGCGGGGTTTTCCCCAACTAGGTACCTCCCACCAGCGGTGCACCGCCTCAGCCGGGACAAGCTCTAAGCTCCCGATCGGTCTCCCGTCATATGTAGTAAAACCACCGATCAGAGTAGCCGGTCTTTATACTTCACCTCCAGGTAGCGACTGAATTCGACCTACCTGACAAGCTAGTGTCGAAAATCCTGCCACTGTCGGGACACGAACCTTAGACCTCCCGGTCAGAGGGACTGCAGCGACATCAGTTGATGCTCCATCTTTCCCAGTACGCGCACTCCTGAGTAGTGTGGGACTCTCACCCACTAAAACCACGAATCCTTTTTACTTTCTCCCTACGGGGTAGAGAGAAAGTGACGTAATGGTGCGCGAAAAAACGGCGAATTTTCAGCAGAAAACTCTTATTACGAACCCTCATAACGAAAAAGTGGATAAATCCAGTTGCTAATTTAGAAAAAAATCCTCTATCATATGGTATAGTCAGAATCCATGTTTTGTGGGACCTTGATACCGAAAAATCGAATGACGGCAAAATGTATGTTTATATGTCTGTCCGTCTGTGAAAAACGTTAGCGGCTAAATACTTGAACTGATTTCCTCCAAAACTGATAAATCGCGGCCCTTGAAATCCCTTGCCTTAACTGCATTTGAAACTGATATTTTAATTTTGGGGGTACTTTATATGAAGCTCCTGGAACATTTTTCAAATTTAAAAAATGGCTCCATTTGTTTTTATTAAATTTTGTTGAAGGACGTTTAAGAGAATGGTGCAGGTCTCATTATCGTTGAAACCCCTAATGCTTTTGCAATAAAATTGCAAAAGTTTAAAATTTTTTGGAGTCTTCCTACAATTAAAATATTGAAAATAGAAATGTTCACCCTTGATGAATTTTGTTCCTTAAAGATAGACTTTGAAATAAGGCCATGTACATTTTTCTCTAAAATTTGAGTACTTTTCGCGGAATGTTGTATGACAATACGGGGGAGAAAGTACGTACTGTTTTTGTACCATTAGTTTTCTTAGACGGGGGAACCATTCCGGGACTGCTTTCGCATTGTTTCTGAATGTTGTGTTGTCGTTTGTCCTCGAGGGCTTATCTCGTCATATTACCTCTTCCTTTTACTCATATAAGTTATTTGCCTTGAATTTCTTCAAGTTTCTTGGAGTGGAGTACCTTTTCCACGTAGGTAGATAACTTGCCCCAACTTTTTTCGCTGGTAAGCCACATCTCAATGATATTATCCGGGGTTATAGCTCCAATCCGGTTTTCTAGTAACCTTCTGTCGGTTGCCCATCTCTCGCAGACAAAGCATATGTGCTCAGTCATTTATTTGTGTGACAGTACACGCATTTCCAACTTTCTACGTTCTTCTGGAGGTGTTTGCAAAAGATCTGTGACCGGTGAGGAACTGTGTTAGATGAAAGGAGACTTCTCCGTGCTTACGCCCAATCCAAGGGGATATCTGCTGGATGAGCCTGGCTGTCCATCTTCCTCTCCTTTCATTTTCGCCGGTGTTCTGCCAGTGCTCCATTGTGATGGCTCTGGCTTCTTTATGGGCTTGCTAGCTTCCCAATTCAGTCTTCGTCTGGTGGATAAGCTTCCTCTCCTGAGCAAGAAGGTGAATGGGTGTGACTCCAGCCACTACTAGTGCTGTACATTCGGACACAGTGAGCAGGCAATTCTCAGTGCTCCTTTTCTCCGTACCGCGCTCAAGCGTTGCCTGTGGTGTTCCCTTGCGAGTGCGTTTGCCTACATCCCCGATCCATACAGAATAATGGAGTGTGCCACGGAGATGAATAGATGCCACTTGCTTGGTTTCGGTCCTCCGACGTTAGCCATCAGCTTACTCAGGGCTCTAGTCACTTGTCAAGCTTTGTCCGCTGCCCGTCTTATATGTTCACTGAAGGTGAGTTAAGTGTGAAACGTGAGGCCAAGGTACTTCACGGACGGCTTCGTTCGGATAACCCCAGTATCGGCAATTGTGGGAATCAGCGTCGGGATCTGCTTTCTTGTCAAAAGGACGAGTACGGTATTTTCCATAGCAAAACCAAGTTCATGATCCCGCAACTATGTTATGACTTGTCTCATCACCGGTTAAGTTTCCACTGGATTTCTGTCATTGTGCGTGCCTGGATGATGCCTGCAATATGGTCGGCGTACCCTATCAGAGCAGTGTCTTCTGACATTTCCATCTGCAGTGTGTCGTCATAGGAGACGTTCCATACGTCTGGTCCTAAAATCGATCCTTGAGCCAATCCCGCCTCTGCTGCGGAGACAGTCTGCGGTGTTATACACTAGTTTCCTCTCCCTCAAGTAGTCACTGAGGATTCGTAGGATGTAGCGCGGTACCTTTAACTTCTCCAGAACCATCGGGATATCCGTCCATTTAGCCGAGTTTAAAGCGTTCTGCACGTCTAGTGTTCCTAACAGCACTGCTTTATGGGAGTGGTGGTTTACCTTCTGTGTGTCTTCAACGGCTTCCATTGCAATTTTGGCTGCGTCTGTAGTAGATCGCCCAGTCCTGAAACCGTATTGTCTGTCCAGTGATTTTCCGCCAGCGCAAATAGCCACCAGCAGGCGTGGTTTGAACAACTTTTCGAATAGTTTCCTGGCCGTGTCGAGCAAGCTGAGGGGCATATAGGACGATGGTTGGTGGGGTTCACACTTACTCTTGTCCTGTTTGTACCCCTGCTGCATCCTCCGTCGCTCAGGGAAGATAACATATCTTTGACAGGTGTTATACATGTTCAGCAGGAGATTCGGAAATTCTCGTTCCGCTGTTTTCGGGACTTGTGTTTGTATTCCATCAGGCCCTGGAGCCTTCCTGTTCTGGAGTCTGGTGGTTGCTTCTCGGTTGTCGTTCTTCGAATAGCGGGATATCTGTACTATCTTCGGCGTGCTTCGGTCGATCGCCGTTCTCAATTTCTTCCTAACCTCCTTGTGTTGGATGTACAGCAGCGCGGATTCGGGTCACAGTCTCGCTCTTTGAGCCCATTGTCGGAGCTTGAGGCAGTTTTTCCTCAGGTTCGCTATCTCTTCCGTCCTCCAATAGGCTGCCCGTCTGCCGTTCCGGGGCTGTGTCTTGCAGGTTTGATTGCTGTTTGATGTGTTGCAGGCTGTCTGCAGGACGAACATCATTTCTCGCACAAGCCTCTCAGCGCTGATAATCGATCTGCGCTGCATTACTCTTGCTGTTCCAAGTTGCAGTTTTTCAATCGGTTTGGGTTCATCTAACTTGTTGACATTCCAACTCAGTTTTTTCTTCCGGGTTTCTGACGGTGAGAGCGACCTCTCGACCATAGATAAAGTTTGACGTACTGGTAGTCAGTACCTGTGTAATCCTCCATTACCCACCAGTCCGTCACTAAGGCTGCGAACTCTCCAGATACCCGAAATGGTTTCCGCGTATCCAGACCGCCTGAAGGTGGGGCTGGAGACGTCGCGACTTTCAGGACTGTCACGTTTTTTCTGGCCGCCATCTCCAATAAGTATATTCCCCTAGTGTTCGACGCCGACATGCCCCATTCAGATGCTCTCGTATCATGTCTTCTATGTCGTCAATTTTCCTGCGGTACTCGTATATCCGCACGATGGGAGTCATGTAGCAGTTAGTAATAGAGATTAATCCGTTTTTATTCAAAGAAAGCCTCTACCGGATCCGTGATTTTCTACAAGAACCTTGAGGGCGTCAGTGTTTCACATAGTCGCGGTGCCAAGGGCGTCCGAGAACCATCGTGAGCCATGCCAGGTTTCGGCATGGTTCTCTAATAGTTATTGTTGTGATCCCTTGTGGTTGCTGGTTTAGTAATTGGTCAACTGTTCAGCTTCTGCTTGAATTTGCCTGCATGAGTTTTATCATCATTTGCCTACTTTCTTTAGAACTCGTCTGTAGACATGGCACATACCGGAGCCCGGAGTATGTTCCACTCCCTTTGTCAAAATCTCTTCGTCGGCGCATAAGTCGCATTTCGGGGATCTCGCAGCGCATGTTTGGCCTATATGTCCTTTCCCGCAGAATCTGTGGCTTCAATCCGGGCCTCTGCACTCTCATGAGAAGTTCCCGTATCCTAGGCACGTGTAGCATCGAATGACGACTGTGCGCCTCCTCACTTAGCAGTCCACCCACCACACTCTTATTTTCGATTTTTGGATAAGTATGTTCGCCTTCTTCTCGTCCATATCAAAAACTGCAATCTTGCCCCCATTCGTTTGGTCCAAGCATCAAAATTTTAATCTGGGGTGGGACTTCTAGTTGTCTAGAGAGGCTCTCTGGCACCTCCTCGCTGTTCATGTAGGCCTCCAGGTCCCGACCGTAAAGGGTGAAACGTGGAGTCAGTTTCCGGACGCTCCCTGTTTTGCCTAGGACCTACTTCAGGGCATTGCCGAATTGCTCGACCATTTTTCTCCTCTCGCGCAGTTCGATGAGGACATTCCCCAATCTCGTCTTTCTAACGGATTCTATCTCCGTCTGATTGTCTTCAGTGTTTATCTACTTTCTGGTTTCCCCGAGAAAGTCATCATACGTCTTTTCATCAGCAGGTCTGATAACCACCGCATTTCTTCTTGGCTGGCTGCGTTTTTTTTCTTTTTGTTCCGGTTGCCGTTCGCAGTTTTTCGGTTATCTCCCGTTCGTAAGAGTTGTCCGTTTCCTACGGTCTTGGTCTTATCCTTTTTTCTGCTTCTTCACCAGGATCGAGTCTATTGAATCTTTTGTCTGTTCTGTCTCCTACGTGTGGCTTCCCCCTGGTCGCGCTACATCGTCGCCTCGGGCTCGTTCGGGGACCACCGCAGCTTTTCTTTGGACTGTTTGTTGTGTCTTATCCTTTTCTGCGTTTATTGCTTTCTCCGTGCATCTTCTGATCTTTCGGCTCTCGTGAATGGAGTCTGTTATCTCTCGAAGCTGAACACGGCCGCTTTTGACGTCCATACTAACATTCCTCTGCTTTTGGGTGGCCTGCTTCTTTCGAGTGACAACCGCCTCAAACTGCTTGAGAAGGGCTTCTTTCTGGTCCTCACTGTCCACTTGCTCTCGCATGAACAGACTACTTGAAGCGATAGACTCCGTTTTCATGTCATCCCCCATCACAGCTTGTTGTTCATAGTGACCTCGCAAATTCAAAATTCCCACCAAACTGGCTACGTGGCCATTCCAGTCTTGGTCGCTAGGTCTGACCGAGCGCACGGGATCGCAGCCGATCCACTAGGCAGCATATGTTGCGGCCCATTAATCACGTTGTTATCAAGTCCGCTACGCGGCGCTGCACTCGGCCCCAGATTCGCGGGGCCTCCGCTAAGAGGCGTCCCTGTCGCCCGTCGCGTGGCAGCAGTCGACAGCCGCGTAAACTTCACGTCAAGAACGCGTTGAACACGAACAATTTTCTATTTGCCCTTGTCGACTTAATGTACGATTTAACACCATCTTGCTCTAATGGCAGAACCCCACTCGGCTCCTCGTGTCAGGGGCCATAACGAGCAGTGTCCCGTCTAATTCTATGCCAAAACCGGGCGCTGTCACGGTCAATCAGTGGAATCCCAACAAGGGCAACTTGCCGGCAGCACGGCCCAGCAGTAGTTCATTTTCTCTCAAAAAGGTTGTGTTTTCATTACAAGCAAGTTGTGAGCGGCTGTGGCGAGAGGGGACGCAAGTGACAAAGTAAACATTTTGGTTTATCTGCTTCCTTTCTAGAAATCGGGAAAGAAAAATAGCATCCTCCGGACACACAAGTAGAACTTTGGCATTGAAGCGTGAAAAGTTAGAAGATTAATCGAGGTCTGCAGTGATCATTTATTAAAGTCACATTTTAAACATTTTTCATACCATTCTCAACAGCAAATGAAATACAGATTTCCCTACATTTTTGCAATAACATACCATAGAGAATCTTTCGACTCAGCTTTCACAACAAATAAGTTGTCTTGCTTTACCTGAACGTGTTAGATATTATGCGTATGGCACTAAGAATTTATGAACCTTCAAAACTATTTGTGTACAATCTATGCCCAAATATTACGTAGCACACCAAAACAACTGTTGACTTCTGGCACCAGGATTATCAAATCGTATATGCTAATTGCGCCGCAACAAATGACCCCAAATGTTCATTATTGTGCAGGTCTCTGTTTTTCGACCATCGGAGAGGGGTCATAGTTTCCGCGTGGGGCGAGAGGCAGGGATGGAGAGGATGACTTTCACTGCACCGCACGTCACGGGACATAATCGCAACCGTCCAAGAACATCGGAGCGGCTAGTTCGCTTGCGGTAGGGCCTGAGTATTTACGAGTGAAAATTATTAGTTTCTGATCATGGCAGAGTTAATAATCCTACTATACATGGCAAGTGCCGCGAAATCATTGCCCGCGTCATTTCAAAATTTCATAAAGAGAAAGAGGATAATTACTTTTACCTTTAATGAAAGCGACTGAAAGAGCCTCCGAATACACAGGAGTTGGACTCCCACCATCAAAGCCATTCTGAAAGAAAATAAAAAGAGGAATGAGTATAGCCCAAATCGGAAGTTGAAGTCTCCTGGTAAGAAGAGAAGAGTGTCGCGTGGCAATTCTGTCCATGTAGAAAGTTTTGACCGAAATACGATACTGGATTTCTACGTGAAGGAAAAGGTTGTACCGACGGTGCAAAAGCTTCTTCCTATTATTAAAGACAAAATTAATTTTCCGTGGGGTCCAAAATCTTTATTTCGGGTTATGAAATCAATGGGTTTTAAATGGGAAAATGCCAATCAGAACGACGGGTGCTGATAGACCGGATATAGGGAATTGCAGATCCAGATACATTGTTTAGTTGAAACAATTTCGAGAAGAGAACCAAGATATCATCTATGTGGATGAAACATGGGTTAATAACACTCTTAAACTTCAAAAGTGTTGGCAGAGTGTTAACGTTTTTGGTGTCGATGTGATGGAAAATGCAGCAAGTAGACTAATAAGTGTTCATGGAGGGGGGAGGGATTTCTTGGCGACACCTGTCTAATTTTTCAAGCTGGTAGTACGGGGGGAGACTACCACGGCATGAATAGCATTAATTTTGAAAAATGGGTGCGTGGAAATTATTGCCACATCTGCCAGAACATGCTGTTGTGTTCCTTGACAATGCTCCATTCCACAGTATGGAAGTCAACAAGACACCGTCCGCATACGCAAGAAAAGCTGACATGATTGCATTGCTTCACAGAAAGGGAGTGCATTATGAAGAAAGTATGCGTAAAACAGATTTGTACCGATTAATTACACTTCTCAAACCACGGGCAAAGCAGTACAAGATTGCTAAGTTGTTAGCAGCACATGGTCATACAGTTGTGCAACTTCCTCCCTGCATGTGTGGGATGAACCCAATTGAACTTGCTTGGGTACAAGTAAAGAGAATATTTAGGGAGCGAAATGTAACTGGTGATATGTCAGTAACCAAGTTGCAAGAAAACATTGAAACTGCAATTCAAGTCACCTTACAGGACTGGAAAGGATTTTGCAGTCATGTGGAAAAAAAAGAAAATGATTATTGGGAGAAAGATAATGTTGTGCTGGACATCATTGACGAACTAATTGTTAATTTGGGTTCCGACAGTGATTCGTCAGAGATTGAAGCCTGTGGATCATCATCAGATTCTGAATAAGTTAAGGCTAAATGCACCGAAAAATACTTATAGGAAAAATCAATAGATCGCAGCACTATCACACGAAATTTACTAGATCGATAACGTCTGAACAAATTGTCCGCTTTTCGATCTGTAAACGGCATTGAACTGCTTTTTAAAATAGAATTAACGCTACGATGCCGTTTTTTCAAAAAAGGTTTCCAACAAATTTTTGAAAACGTTTTGTCATAATTCCGAGAAGAAATTAAAAAATGTGGGCTTATAGCGCGATGACGACGTGTTTCCTGAATCCAACGCCGTGTCAATCATGCAAATCGGATGAATAGGAGCGGCGTAAAGTGAAATTTTGGAAAAAATACCTGAACACCCCCTCCCCCTTCCTGCTTCACGCAGTTGCGTCACTCGACCCTTTTGGGGGCTCCCTCGACGCTTTACCTGATGAATCTGTTTTTCCAAGTAAAGTTTTAAAACTGTTTTCGTACTTTCGGACAAAATTGAAGAAGTGGTAAAATAGCGCGCAGGCGAGATGCATCCTGAATCCAACACTGTAACAAACATTAAAATATAATATTAAGACTCGTGACATGTCCCAGCTTACTTAGTAAGTTATATTGATATAAAATGATTCTGTTATATTTGTATAAACTCGAAGATTGGAATAAGTAATTCCCGCCGCGTCATTTTGATACAAACTACGTAAATATAATGTAAAAGGATGTGTGTAAATCATTATTGTGACATATATATGTATTTTTTAATGCATTAAATTGTCATGAAAGCAATACAACTTTAACCCTTAGACAGGAACACCACACTAGAAGAGGAATATCCCTCTATGAGGGGGATAAATTATGTTTTGTTATACAGTCATTAATTCGGCAACTTTTACATTTCTACATTAAGATACCATTTTTCTAAACATCGTACACGCTTATCAGTAACATTTAATCGGGTAGCAATTCAATTTATAAGATTTATAAACTACTAGTAAAACGTAGCGTACCAGTCACTGATAAACCTCATATTAGGGAATCAGAATGCAAACATATTAAATCGGCGATCCTCATCTAGGTGTCGCGAATAGGGATGCAACATTGATGTTGATATTTTCAAAACATAGATTTTGTATAGACACATGAACATATTTCGTAAAAAAATGGAACATTTATGAAACCTGATGTTTATTTTCGATGTGCTTGATGAGTTGTTGTGAATGAAAAGAACCGATAATCACAATTTTATAAAAAAAGTTAAAATATGAATTAATATTGCATTATACCACTGTCAATACATGTGTTCGAATAAAGCGAACGGTGATTGTAACATCCTCATCCAGTAGAGTATCTTCAATCCAAGAAATGACCCCATTTGAGCCTCGCCATTAATGAAGACATTATTATTATTATTATTATTATTATTATTATTATTATTATTATTATTATTATTTCATATTTCAAAATTTCAGGCACTTCCGGAGTTTTCAAGTATAACTCAAGGACAGAACGTCAACACATATGGTGAGACAGATAGTGAGTTCTTGCTCCAGTGCACTCAGGTTCCGCTTCAATGATTTAGGGAGAGAACCTTGCCCACAATGTTGGCGGTTGCCAGCAACACGGCCTTCTGGATGGTTCTGAGGTGCCACTCATTTAGATGGAGTTTTTCTTTCACAATCCTCCAATCTTCAGCCACAAGCCCATTAGTTGAAATAACCACGGGTACAATATCTACCTCTATTAGTTTGTACAAGTTTTTCAGCTCAACTGAGAGTGGCTGATATTTTCTTCTCTTTTCTGCAATAGCTGTCAGCAATTATGTCCAGTAGGACATATCAATTATTATTGCCCTACGAGTAGTTTTATCGAATACGACAATATCAGGCTTATTTGCTTCCACTGATCTATCTGTAACAATGGGAGTATCCCACAATACTTTTGTTCTCTCATTAGACAAAACTTGTTCTGGTAGATATTTGTAGTATGGCAGGCTTTCCTTTATCAGGTCCGATCTTTTAGCAAGAGCTTGGTGGATGATTTTGGCAACATTATTATGACGTTGTAAGTAATCTGTTTGTGCCAACTGAGAGCATCCACTGCAGATATGTTGGATAGATTCGGTGGCCTTCTTACACAGGCGACACTTGTCACTAATGTTCTCTTTCATAATATATCGCCTGTAGTTATTAGTGGCTACTACCTCATCTTGAATGGCCAGTACAAATCCTTCCGTCTCGCCAAAAAGCCCAGCTGTTCTCAGCCATTCAGTCGATCTTTTCACATCTATGGAGTTACTTTGAAGAGCGGTAGCAAACCTGCCATGGAGTTCCTTTGATCTCCACTGCTCAATTCGGTCCACAGGTTTCGGAACTCTTGGATTGTGATCTTCCTGGAGCAGCTTCAGAGGTGTATAGCCGTGATCTTGTGCACAAATGGCCGTCATGGATTCGTTGTTGGTGAAATAATTTCTGAGCTGTTTTTTGCTGGCGGCACATAACTTCAAGACTTAACAGTCCACGGCCCCATGATGTCTTGAAAGATACAGCCTTTCGGTGGAACTTCGAGGATGATGCATCCGATATTTTGATAGAAGTGTTCTGACTTTTCTATCGAAAGCTTGCAAAGACGTCTCAGACAACTTGACCCAAATGTATGTGATGCTGCTGAAAGAGCCCAGGTGTTAATTCCTGTAAATTTGTTTCTTGAATTAATACAGGACTTGCAGATTTTCGTCACACGAGAGAACCTTTCTTTCCACTTGTTTTCTTATTTTTTATCCGCAGTTCCTAGGAGCTGCTGAGGCCCATATATCTTATATTCATCGCCACTGAAGAGTTCTTGAATTCTCAAATCTTCCATCAAATGAGGTTCATTCTTGTATTCTGACGCTACCTCTCTTCACGTGAACAACTGCGCACTTCTCCAAACCAAGATCCATACAAACAGAGCTGCTGAAGCTTTCTACTAGTGTCAGCATGCTGCGAAGTTGTTCTGGCCCTTTAGCATAGAGCTTGAGATCATCCATATATAATTGGTGGGAAATGATCTTCTTGGGGTTCTTCAAGCATACCCATAGCCGGAAGCATTCAACATCCTACTCAAAGGGTTTAATGCTAGGCAAAACCAGAGCGGTCTTAGGCTATCTCCCTGAAAAATGCCTCTACAAATTTTTAAAGTATCTGTCTGGTAACTGAATTTCCTGCATTACAAGCAGTGTTGTTCGCCAGCTGTTCATACACGTTGTAAGAAATGTAATGATAGAGGATGAACCTTGTTGAGTTGAAGGGTTCGCTGCAACCAAGAATGGGAATAGAATCGAATGCCTTTCGAAATCAATCCAGCCCACTGACAAATTATGCGCTTTCTTTTACATGCTTGGATACAATATTATCTATTGTTAATAATTCTTTGCATCCTCGAGATCCTTTCCTATAACCAACCTGTTCTGGCAAAAGCAGCTCATTTTCTTTCAGATGCTCCTCGAGTTTGGTGGCAATAATGGAGGTGAGAACTTTATAAATTGTGGGTAGACATGTAATAGGTCTATCATTCTCGGGGCAAGACGCATTTCATCCTTTCGGTAACATAAATGTCACACCCATGGTACAAAATTCTGGCAGCACAGATGTTCCTTGCAAAATATTTTGAAATTGACTCGCCAATATATCATGAGTGCACGTCAGATATTTCCACCAAAAATTATGGATTCCGTCTACTCCTGGAGCTTTCCAATTGTGAGTTCTCTTTATAGATCTTTTTACATCCTCTGTTGAAATCACAACTCCATTCATTTCTGGGATATTATGACACGCTTCTTCTTCCTGTCGTATCCAGTATGCTTCTTCAAAATGTTGCTTTGGAGTGGACCAGATCTGAGACCAGAAGTCCGTCATGGCAGAAGCACTTGGGGGGTTTATATCTTGTCGTTGGCACCTCTCGACTCTAGATATCTATAAAAGCCTTTTTGGTTGTTAGAGAAGAGGGAATTTTCTTTCTTGCGTCGCGCTGCTTCATTATACCTTCTTATTCTCGCCCCTAGAGCTGCTATTCTTTGTCTTAATCTCTCATCTTCAACATTGAGTTTACTTTCCAGGTCTTTATGTGTTCCTTTTATTCCCAGTCTTCTGAGAATTGAGCGAATAGTTGCGCGAACCATCTTTGAAATTCCTCCTTTGTCTGAAATACTCAGCAATATGCGAGATATCTCGTCTAGCTTGGGCAATTTGATTTTCAATTTTCTTTAACCATGCCGGTGGATTTTGTCTTTCATAAGGTTTCTTAGAAAGAGATGTGCCATTTCCCATCCGTACTTTCTAACCTAGGTGTTGACAGGTAGCAATTGCAGCGCAGTGAACCAGTCCGGTTACATCTTCAAGAGAAGTAGCTTCTGAGATGTTTGGGGCAATAATTTGGTTCATTTTTTCAACAACTTCATAGACATTAGCGCTGCATTTCAGTTTTGGTATTTTTGGTCATAGATCTAATGATATTCCTTGGTAGTGAAGCTTTGTTGCCTCATAAATATCTTGAAGGGATTTGTCCACTATTTCATATTCGAGCTGGGGGATGAAAACCACAGCGTGCTGTTCGTTCTCATGTACTGTTCGTTCATTTTCATTAATTTGCTGCTCCAGGACTACCTCATTTGTTAGTTCTAGTCTCACTTCCGTCTTGAGAAGATTTAATTCTGCATCTGAGAAAACTTTTCTTCTCCTGATGGAGTTCAGTTGGCAGTAGCCAACTGCTCATTTAGAGCGCTTTCCGGATATATCTTTCTCCATTCGGTTAGGAGCCTTCTCCTGAAGCCTTCACATTCCGTCTCGCCTTTTGTGCTTCTGTAGTATGCACGCATGACAGACATGTTTAATTCTCTTGTCCATTGCAAGCGTTGGCTTGGATTCCCTGAAGCAGTGGGGGATCCTCTTGGGTTCCCCAAACTTCTACCAGGTGCTGCATCATGCGACGCGATATCGAGATTTGCGATAACCCTATGTGAGGCGGCGCCGCGCCTCCTTAGTTGTTGCGGAGGTTCACCGCTTTCCACCAGCACAGGTAACATATTTCTCACAGCTGCCCCGGAGCTAGAAACAGCTGCGCGGCCTTGCGAGGCCGGTCGCCAGCGTGACTTTTCCTTAAAGCACTACTCATAATTCTTCTCTGGGGGGGCCAGTACTGGATAACTGACGAAGAGGATCTGCTAACCAGGTCAATTTTTTTGGAGGGATCTGACAACCCTCTGAATATGACGAAGAACTCGTACGCCTTCTTCGCCGTTGAGATTCGATCTTCTTCCGCCGTCGAAGCCGTTGGTCCTCTTCACCTGTACCCTAGGCAGGGGCCCTTGCTAGGTACTGTCAGCCGGAGCCAGCTGAGCCTAGGTTTTTTATAGAGGTATGCTCCTCTGATTATTATTATTATTATTATTATTATTATTATTATTATTTTCTTTTTTTCCTGACATTTCCTACGTATGTCCTACCGTACGCAGAGAGGCGGCCAGCGCAAGCACTCTAGGTGTAAAGTTCTCTCGCCCACCTTCCTGTACCCATTTGAGGAAGTTGTGACTCCATAAGATGACCCTGGGCGATAGTTTTCAGGCTTAGTTTCGCTGTTATTCTTTTTACTTTCTTTTGCCGTTTTGTCTAAATCGTAATTATAAATTAACAATCACGGCCACTGTCGAAACAAATTATCTTCCGCACGAACGTGATCGATGTTTCTATACCAGGTTTTTGAAAGATGTTTTCATTTTGAACATTGATATTTGCATTTGTATTACTTGCGCATCATTCCTTCGCTTTTCTTGCTATCCGAAACTGGGAGGGGACGCGCCGATAATACAGCGAGTTCTTCCCTAATAATGGCAGAATGTACGCATGAAAGACTGTATCAAACACACTGTTCAGTGCGATGATGTCTATTTGTCGGCTCCAGTCCCGGTCAAGCAGCGGCTGTGAGCATCTCTCCTTCCATCTGCAGATCACAATTCTTCGCGGGGTCTGAACGCTCAGAGAAATAGCCCTAGAACATAGATCGCAAGCCATCCCTTGTTAGACCTATCTGGATATACACAGCAATAGGATGCTAGCAATTTGTTCATTGCTCACTCGGACTCGAACTGCCTTTTCCTTTTGTTTGTGATATTGTGTATTAGTTATTCAATTGTGCCACTTACACCCTTTTCTTCCGCTTCATTCTATCGTTCCAAGCGCAATATCCTTTTCTAGAGATTTTGTTCGACTCACAGTATGTCCAAAATATTTTATTTTCCATTTTTTGGCTTTGGCATTTAGAGAAAGTTCTGTTTTCTTTTCAAAATTTCGGCATTTATCTTTTTGCCCTCCCATTGTACGTTTAATATTTTCTTCCGTGTCCATACTTCAAAAGCATCTTTATTTTTTTCGGCCTATTTCAATGTTTAGCTTTTACACCCACACAACAGGATTAGAAAAACCATTTTCTCGATTATTTGGATTTTGGTCTTACGCAAGGTTTGATTTCCGACGGAACGGCGTTCCTGTATCTCGCTGATAATTATTACATTATATTATAAATATATAATTATTTCTATTAAATTAATAAATCATTTTGAGCGCGTTCCGGGACCTAAAAGTTTAGAAATCAATCACTTGATATGGCTGCATATTTTATGAATTTGTGTAATTTTCTTTCCGCTGCTTTTTCTAAAATTATTCCTTTCTTTAGTTTTTCTGTACAGTATCCAGAATTTGTTATTGTAATCCATAAGTATTTAACTTCGCCTGCCATGTATATCACAACTCCGTTGATGTTCAGGCTTCCTTTTTTACCAGTTGACATAAATGTTGTTTTCTTTAAATGTAAATTCATAAAATATTTAAATTTTATATTAATAATATATTTAGCTATCATTATTACATAATTCAGAATAAAGTACAAATAAAACATCTGCATAATTTTGATGACATAACATTTTTGCGTTTTCTCGAAAAGGAGTAAAGTGGACATGTCCCGTTTTGAATGTTTGCTCCTCATTTCGCGCTCCTTTCTATCCAAGCCCAGCGCCGCCAGGGCACGCGCTCAAGTGTAGTCACCCTTCTGAGCTGGAAGCAGGGTCGCACCTCTGGCACACTGCTGTTCTGATAGCGTGACTTTTCTGACCTCTGCAGACATCTCGCCGCGTTCTTCGGCAGGCTGCGTGCTACACTAGGGCAATTCGATATGCCCAAGCGTAGGAAGAGGGCGGTGAGCAGTTTTCAGTGGGCGAGAACATTGTGCAGTGACGAAGTGGAGATTATATTTACTATACAAGAATTAGTGGAATCATTCGCGTTTCGTTAATTATTAGTAACCGAGTATTATATATGAACAAAATATAATTCAAACAATAAATAACAATTATAAAAGTATATTAGTTTAATAAACATTTTGTGAGATATTATTAACTAAAATAACTTATTTAGTCGACATTTATGGATGGTGAGCTATTGTTTTTCATTAAAAATAAAATAATTATAACCTTTATGGACGTCCATACCGTTATAGACGTCCTATAGAGGTATTTTACCGGTATAAAAGAACATAGGTATTTGAAAAAGGTATGTAAAATACCGGTATTTTACCGGTATCTAATACCTTTTCGGTCCCTGCCTATTCCTCATTGCCAGTTTACACTCCCTGGTCATATTTCGAATGACCCGGAACATTTCTTTAGGTCTCCTTTTGTTGTTATGTTCTTCCACTTCTTTCATTTTTCTTTTTTATTTATTTATTTAACGTCAAAAAAAAAACTGCGTATGACGTGCTACATTTCTTGAAGAAACTTTTCTTTATCTTGTCTTGGTCTACGCTGGAATATTTATTTATTTATTTATTTATTTATTTATTTATTTATTTATTTATTTATTTATTTATTTATTTATTTATTTATTTATTTATTTATTTATTTATTTATTTATTTATTTATTTATTTATTTATTTATTTATTTATTTATTTATTTATTTATTTATTTATTTATTTATTTATTTATTGTTATTTATTTATTTATTTATTTATTTATTTATTTAGTTATTTATTTATTTATTTATTTATTTATTTATTTATTTATTTATTTATTTATTTATTTATTTATTTATTTATTTATTTATTTATTTATTTATTTATTTATTTATTTATTTATTTATTTATTTATTTATTTATTTATTTATTCATTTATTTACTTATTTATTTCAAAAAAGTTAAAACTGCGTATGACGTGCTGTGGGGAATACTACATACATACTACATAAATTTTGAATTTTGAAAGGGAGAAAAAAAACCAAAAAACTCCCATGTAATAAAATCTATTTTCAAGGATAAAAAGGCAATACATTCTGGCTTTTATCCACGTTGTCCTTCAGAATAATACTTCCTAGCGCAACAACATGGAAACGATAATTTGAATAAATGTATTTCACACTGAATTCTAGAAGACGTGCACAGAAAATGAAGTTACATTTATGTCCAGAAGCAAAACAAGGGGCCATCTCAGCATTTGCTCAATGGATCAGGGAAACTGGACGAAAAACCTGACCGAGATGGGAATACCCTGCTGAGTTCTCTGACTTTTATCCTTTGCTTTCTTAGCAGAAAAATATAATACTTGAAAAGAAAGAAACATTAGGACTTTATTATTATTATTATTATTATTATTATTATTATTATTATTATTGTTGTTGTTGTTGTTGTTGTTAATAATAATAATAATAATAATAATAATAATAATAATAATAATAATAATAATAATAATAATAATAATAATAATAATAATAATAATCACGCGAATGGAGAGGAATAGAAGGTAAAGTGTATATACTCGTACTATATAATCCTTCGAATCTTCACTTCGATGACTGAGTTTCCAAGATTTATAACAATTGTGAGACACCATCTTTATATTTCACGGTGAAAATCTTGAAATCTCTCTACAGGTCTGATTGAGTTTGCCCATTGCGAAACCATGGAGCAGGTTGTTACTCTGTGAGAACCTCTAGGCACCGGGCGGGTGTTCTGTCAGCGCCCACCGCGAAGGGCTAGGCTAAGGTGGCCGTGGGGGAGGGGTTTCGGGATTTCCAAATCTGATATGGCACTGGGACAGTCGAGGGAGCCCTCAAAAGGGTCGAGTGACGCAACTGCGTTAAGCGGGAAGGGGGGTCAGGTATTTTTCCGAAATTTCACTTTACGCCGCTCCTATTCATCTGATTTGCATGATTGACACGGCGTTGGATTCAGGAAGCACGTCGTCATCGCGCTATAAGCCCACATTTTTTAATTTCTTCCCGGAACTATGAGAAATCATTTTAATTTTTGGGGAGGAAATATTTTTTGAAAAAAACGGCATGAATTCACGTAGCGTGAATTCTATTTTAAAAAAGGAGATCAATGCCGTTTACAGATTGAAAATCGGACAATTTGTTCAGACGTTATCGGTCTAGTAAATTTTGCTTATTTTGGTACTACCACGTCGTGGCGACAAATGGAACTAATGTCGGTACATTTAGCCTTAAGCTCGATGCTGAAATAATCATGCAAGGAAAACGTCCGCGATCATTAAATAAATCTTTTTTCCGCAGCTAATATTACGTCGACGGCCATGATTTCCACTCCACCGCCGCTCCGTTTCTGGGAAGACGCCTACGTTACTTCTGCACCGCGGTCGGAGAACTGAGTCCCGGACAGTAAAACTTGCAAAAGGCATTCGAAAAAAATGGATACAAAAATATTAACATTTGTATTTTTTAATCGGAATCGGTACTGACAGTCTTATTTATGACCGTTTTTGACCGAAAATACTATAATATTTTATTACACGATTTTTTTTATTTAAACTGCTGGTGTTACAAAAGCACATACTTTCTGGCAATATTGTCAATGGTTATGTATATTACATAACCATTGTATATTGTATATTACATAACCATGTGAGGATTTGTCTTCAACTTCAACTGCCATTTGAAAAATTCTTAAAGGAACAAAGCGTGAAAAGTACATTTTTTTAAAATTCAAACGTTTAAGGGGAGGAGTGGGTGAAAATTTGAAAATTTACATCTTACATTCAAAAACTTCAAATTTTCCCAAAAAAACCCAAAGTTTTTTTTTTTAGTTTTGAAGAAAAAAATTTTTTTGAATTTTTAAAAAATTTCTTATTATTTTATAAAATGCTCTACGTTCCACATGAAGCAACATTCATCACTGAATTTTTTATGAATTACTCATAAAAGGTATATAATGACATTCATGGAATATAAATAAAATAAATGAGAGCGTTTCTGAGAAAAAAAATAATAAAATATGCAATTATTACCTGATGGCTATAAAAAACACACATAAAAAATAAATATTTTTAATTTAGTAATTAATGATTATAACACAAGAAGCTTCCATAGTTCTATGAAATACATTTTCTTAAAATGTTTTAAAAGTTTCATTGAAATATATTAAAAATTGTAGAACGTGGAACTTTTTGAATTCCATAAAAGGTCAGGAAAGTGAAATGCGGGAAATTGAAAATGAAGATTTAACTTTATACAAATGCATTTTACTTTATCAATTTACATTTAAAATTCTCCAGAGCCATACATAGTACCCTCAACAACTTTTCTCTTTTGTTCTAGAACTGTATTTGTAATTTGAGTTGCTTTTTTTGACATTTTGAAAACCTGGTTGTGCAGCTACTTCACTTTTCTGAAGACGGCGTTTATCCCTCATTGCCATTATTTTCTTCCCTTGAGGTGTATGTTAATGCCAGTTATATTTGATCTTATCTTTTCACTTGCTTCACACCCCGTATTATATTGAGAAACTGCTGATGTGACAGCAATTTCTATTTTCTTCTTCGAAACAAATATTTCTTTGGGGCACTTACTCCAAATCAGGCTATGCAAACTTTCGTTGGCATTTTGTGTTTTTCTGTAGCTCATTTGTTCCAGAGAACATCTATATAAAGTTCATGCCGGGAAATTCAAAAAGCAAATACATTCAAAACTTCTATGAGATGAAAACGTTTGGAAACTGAAAAAGGGGGCGTGGCCATCGACGCATTGAGATCTTTAAATGCTCGCAGAAGCCATTTAAATCGCGATAACGAAAAAATAAAAACACCAAAATTAACCACACATTCCAAACAAAATTATCACATCAAAAATTAAAAATCGTATTTTTCAAATTTTTTTGCCAATTTTCACCCACTCCTCCCCTTAAACTAAAAAAGCTTTCTGCCATTGAATTCAGTGTATTCGCGTTCTACTTAAATGTACTAACGATGACCCATGCACATTTTAGCCGCAAATAAAAAGATTAGTCTAAAATAAAGAAAACTTGAGGCGGCCACCCCTTTCGCCTTCTGCTATCAGTGCGGCGTTGTCAAAGCAACAATGGCCGCTGGATTTTACGGCATTATTGAAAATTAGCTTTCTTGATACCACTAGCAACAAAATGCAAATTAATAGAAATATATAACAATTAAATATAATATTTTTGTAACTCTTGGAAGGTTCTTTGTTTCCTTAGGCGGATATTTAGCCTATAAGTAATATCAATAAATTTAACCTTCGCAAAGAAAATAAATATAATATTGTTAATTTCATTAAAATTCATTCATTAAATTTCATTCATTTGTACAAGAATTACTCTTCATTACCGCACCTTACCATATAAAGCAAAATAAACCATAGGTTTTCACAATTAACTCAATTAAAATACGCTATTTAAAATAGATTTAATGATATTATACGTACTTTTTTTCATTGAATTTTTGATTGAATACATTTTGAATTCATTTTTGATTGAAATGACTGCCTCTAAGCACCGCTTTCTTTATCTTTCAAAAAAATTAAATTTGAAGCTGATTTCTAAGAAAATAATTGTTTAAAATTTAAAAATTGTCGGTTTAACACAAGATTACGCAAAACATCCAAAATTTAAAAATTTTATTTACAGATCTGTGTTTTGATGAACACATTTCATTAAGAAAATAAAATGTATCAGCATAAATGTTGTTAGAAGATGCAGAAAAAATTGAATTTTTGCAGTTTTCGAAAACTCAGGGATTTTAACAAAAATGGGATCTGTACATTTCCCTTAAGTGTCGTTTAGACTATCCGATACCCAAATTTAATCAAAAATTTGGGGCCGATTTAAAAAAAAATGTGTGTGAAACATTAAAAATTCTGTACTTCACGCACAATTTCAAGAAAACTACTCAAAGTTTCGAAAAAATGTACATGACCTAATTTCCAAATCTGTAAATAACAGATTTCATTCGAAAAAACTCTAACTACAATCTTTTAGCTGCTAGAAGACCCTCCAAAAATTTTGAGTTTTTGCAATTTTCGAAAAATTAGGGATTTTAACGAAAGTCAGACTTGCACCATTCTCTCAAGCGTCCTTTACGCAACCTGAGGTTAAACATTGATGCCTCAAGATTTTTTTTTACATTTGTTGCGTCAACTCACGACGCAACGCGTCTCCTAACCCCTTCTTGGGTGTTGAGCAATATTGGAGTAATCCTCCGTTACTATCTACGTATAATTTGGAGTAATCCTCCGTTACTGTAGATATTTACTATAGATGTTTCCGTCATGTCTCGTCATAGTCTGTTGTCAAGAGGACCGCCAGGTAGCATCTCCGCGTACGCGCCTCCTGCTACGCGCTCCTGCGTCACTACCCAGCGGCCAGAATTCGGAAGGAATAAGGATAGGAGCAGGGTGTAGGACACTTCGCACGGGGTGGACTTGCTTTTGTGAAGCAGCCAAACTCGTTTTGTAGGAACAAATTTCACATGAGATTCGATGGGAATCGAACCCGGATCTCCTTAGTGAAAGGCGCGCGACTTTGCTCTGCGCCACGAGGCCTTTTAAAATATCTGTTTCAAATTCATGGGGTCGCGACATCAGCCAGATCAGTTTGGAATATTCTGGTGAATATCCTGCTAACGGTTTAGCCGCTAGCATTGTTCACAGACAGAAGGACAGAGGTTATGCCGTCAATCGATTTTTCGGTATCAAGGACTGGTTTAGGAAGTAATTTACTCTACATAAGGTTACGATTTACTCACTTCTTCGTTACTAGGGCCCGGCGACAAGTTTTTCTGTGAAAAAATCGCCGTTTTTTCCGACACATTACAATATTTGTTATACTGCGTAAGCAGTACCCAGAAAGTAAAATATTTAACCCTTCAATTCTCAAGCTTTAAACAGACATCTCTAATTTACTAGTAAAACCGTACTTCTTGATTTCAACGAAATACTATGGATAGAGGACGGAAAGATTTATTGCTAAAATTGTCATTAGGTACTATGAATATGCATGGCTTATGGAAACGTCCAGAACATGTGATTTTTAGTAGTTCGGAGAGCAGCACCGTCGCCTCTGGGTGCAAGCGGCAGGCTGCTACAAGCCGTGAGCTTATAGATAAAACAGGACATAAATGTCGATTTTCTTTTAAAATGTCGTGATCTTCCTTCGTTGGACGTTTTCCTCTGTCTACAAACGTTTTTGTTTTGTTTAGGTGCACTTTCTTCAAGCGAGATGTCCTTTTTTCTCCAAAATTAGATTATTTTTCGCGATAACTAAGTTGTGTCCAATATTGGACTGGGACAAAAGAGGCCAGAAGATACAAAGTAAGATTTTTTAGATGCCCCAATGTTCCCCAAAACCAGGAATGTAAAATTATAGCACCCTCGGAACAAAGAGAACAAACGTAGATTTCTGTTTGAAACAAGAAAAGTTAAATGGTTATTTCAAGTCAATAATAGTGTTACGTTTCTAGGTGGTGAATTAAGTCTCGTATTATTTTAACAAAAACGTTTATTTTGTTTCTTAACATAACCACTGAAAACACTTGATTACTTATTTACACTACACTTCTCTTCATTTATTTATACTACACTTCTCTTGATTATTTATTTACACTACTCTTCTCTTGATTTATTTACACTGCACTTTTCTTGATTATTTATTTACACTATTCTTCTCTTACACACTCGCACAGTCCTAAGCACTGGCCACAGTTCACTGCACTGATCACAGTTCGATGCACTGACCACGGTTCACGTCACTGAGCACAATCACTGCACTGCTATTCACCGCGATGCACACACTTCACAGTTCAGCTTTCACTGCGGACTTAAGACTGACTCGCGGTCGCCGGCCGCCGCGTATTTATACTCGGCAAGTGCCTTCCAGAACTTTCCGGACGCCGCGCACGTTCTGGAATGATCAGCCGGCAGATGATGCAATCCGCGCTCACAGGCAGCTCGTAGTGGCGCCGGCAGGTGACGCAATCCGCGCGTACAGGTAGTTCCTTGTGGTGCCGGCCAGTGACGCAATATTCGTTACAATAGGTTACAGGTTCCGCCCATCCTCGTAATTTGCACCTCACACGCCTAAACTTTTCCTGTAATTTTCAGATGTTTCATGTGAAAATGTATGTAGATTTTCCAATTTTTTGCTGTAATATAAACAACCCAATAAAAGAGATAGCTCTCAATAAATAAGTTATCAGACTTGCATTGCCTGTGTTGTACAAACTCAACATCAAAATATGTATGAACCACTAAAATTTTGTGGAACTTCAAGACTTTAGTTGTGTTAAAGCTAAGCCATCTTCTTCAAGACATTTGTGTGAAAGCTAAACCTAAAAATTTCAGAGATCATCACATCAGTTGTTTTTTGTTTGTTTGTTTGTTTTCTTGCCACCAGAGCAATCAAGTCAATTGTTTTGCAAGAAATGTCTCAATTGTTTTGCAAGAAATTGCATCAAATGTTCATTAGGACTTGTCAAACAAAAGATATTGAAAATATTTTTCATAAAAATGTTAACAGTAAAATCGTCGGGGATAACAATTAAAATTTTAAGCGCCTGACTTGAATATTGAAATTCTACCATTTGAATTCAACTCAGGAAACTGCGAACATTTTAAATACAAAAAGTGAAATATTTATATTTGTTAATAACCATATATTTATTACAATTAATATCTTGAAAAAATTAATAGTTACGTATATTAAATCCTGGTTAACTTGGTGTTGAAAGTTTCTCCATTCTGTGAAAAATTACGAACATTTTTGGGACTGTGTTTATAAACACTGGATTTTTTCCAAACGATTATTAAACTTCACGATAGGAAATATTTCTCTTGATGATAATAATTAATACAAATTTCTAAAATAAATATTTAAAAAGCCGACAGTTTATAAAAGTGTACGGAAGAAGTCACTTCTACGCTAATAACACAGAGGCTCGAAATTCGTTGGCACTTTTAATAACCGATGAAAGGGTACATGCAACCAAATGTTTCGTACATTTCATTTTATAAATAAAGCAGCACCTTATCATCATCGGTAAGGTCGTGATAATATTTACCTCGAACCATTTTCAAAAAGAAAGGTAGTGACTTGACGTGTGTTGATACTTCGGATTGACGTGTGTGCTTTTTTGAATCCAATTTGTCGACGTAATTCGCAGTCAAAACCTAATTAAACCGAAAGAAAGCAAATATCATTGTAAATAACAAATGTGATACGATACACGCACCTCGGCAACCGCATAATACAGCCAAAAACTTAGTAATTCTCTAGGAATCTCTTACGCGCAAGGCAGAGGTTGTCACCCAACACTTTCCCGCCAAAAGTTGTGACACCATTCTGGACATCTCTATAGACCATCAACATTTGAATACCAACACCGAAAACTTCAAACATTTTTTTTAAAATGTGAAACACTTTACTTCGGGTATTATTGTTTAAAATTTTCATATAACCATACGTGACATTTATACAACTCAACACATTGAAAAAATGAATACGTTAAATCATTTCAAATTTTGTTTATGTTATTCGGTAAGTTTTACCCAGTGCCTGAAAAACTGATCGCTATTATAGTTTTCTGACAATACTAAATTGAGATTAAATTTTAAAAATTTCTGTTAGCCACATTACATTGGCAGTAAATGTCTTGTTTCCATTACATTTTCGGCCGGTTTCACCAACGCTGATCAGTAGCTTTGACGGACGTCAAACCATTGACGGCGCGTCAAACGCCTTATTTACGTTTCACAAGGTCGTTTCCCTTGACGATAATCAAACTATTCTCAAATTTTGACGGGCCGGTACCCCGCCATCAACGACTTTGACAACTCGTTAAACTGCTGTTGTGAGGTTAGGGTGAATCAAACGCATGCATTGTTTTTCATTAACCTATTTATTTTACGTTTTTGCTGTTCAAGCGCGGCATGTGATAACATGGGAGAAAATGTTGATGCTTAACTTTTGTTTATTTTCAAACCATGGGTCCAGAATACGTTATTATTGCGGCTGTATAACCGCATTTGAAGAGCGCGCCAAGGTGGCAGCGCTCAGCGGCGACCGAGGAAGTAGACAGAGGCGGCGATGTGGAAAAGGCGCCGCCCGAGCTGAGAAGGAAGGCTGGCCGGAGAGCCAGGAGCGGTGCAGCGAGTCTGCGGCGCCGCCCGTTTTAAAAGCGAGCGCCGCCAGCCAGAGAGACAGACCGCTAGTGACCGTGTATCGAGTGGAATTCAGTGAGGAGATTGTACCGTGTAGATTTCTTGGTTCGACATAGTTTGTTTTTGGTACATCTCCCGGCCTTTGGTTTTTTGATTTTGGCTTGTGATTTAGTATGCTCTTTGGATTTTGGAATTATGACCAATGTACTTTCTGCGGTTAATTGTAATAAATCTTTAATTGTGAAAAGCATGCAATTGTTCTGAACATAACAGTTATTACCAAAAAATATATACTTTTCATTAACTGGAAGATCCTCAATTCGTAACAAGAGAATGTCGAATTCTGTGTTCTGCAAAAATTTAGAAGGAATAAAATCGCATCTGGAATATCTCTCAAACAGAAATAAGCTTCTAACGCCCATGCCCAGTAGTAGTTCATAGCTTTTCAGATTCTATTTTGCTAGACATTTCCTCTGGCCATTGCAATGGTATTCTGTCGTCCACAGACTGCGATTATGTAAATAAAAAGATCGTTTCTTTCGCAAATCATTTTACGTCCACAGTTGTGGTATTTCCACGGGGTGCCAAAGCCTAACCAATAAGGCGAATTTTTTTAGAATGGAAAACTTGGAGATACAGAGATAAGACTGCACACACGTGCCAATTTTGTCTTCGAAGAAAAATAATTAGAACGCTTCAGAAATCGAAATATTTATTTCTTCGTAAATGTGCAAATATGTGATTTTCATTGTACCAACCTACTTGGAATATAAGAGTTCATGCGTCTTCAGTTGTCAATAGCCAATGCGGAACCACGTTTAACCTGACATTAACCAAACTCTGTACGTGGAGAAAAAATCAACACAAGTTCCTTGACGAATCGTCAAAGTTAACGGAGCGTCATTTCTGATGAAAAGTGTTGTGAAACGTAAGGATGCGTCAATATTTTGACGTTCGTCAAAAATTACGATCGTCAAGACACATTTGACGAGTGTTGGTGAAATCCACTGTTTGTTTTTAGGTAGACAGCAATAGCTTTTGTTTTAACGACCCTAATTTTGTCTATGTTAGGAAACAGCGTTATTGACAAAATAGGTTAATTTTACGTTGGAATGTTTGTGACTAACAGTTTATTGTGTTTGTATTGTGCTTTATTTATGTTTCTGAGATTCATTGTGTGAACGGTTTGTGAATGTAATTGCATGGTTATATATTTTTCATTTTTTGTGAACAATTTATCTTTTTTCCATATATTTTATATTTTAATGTGTGCAAATATATTTTAATAAGTTTTTCGTGTTTTTTACCCGAATTATTGATAATTAAAAAAATCAATGTGTATATTGGACGTTTACCTTTTAATGTAGTAATTCCCAAAAGTGGTATCCTGCAAATTCGTTGGTACTTCACATAACCGATTAAAGGACACGTGGAACCAAATGTTTCATACATTTAATTTTATTATAAAGCATCAACTTATCGCTACGGTCATGATAATATTTACCTCGAACCGTTTTCAAAAAGAAAAGATAGCAACTGATGTGGGTGGGTATTGTTTTAAATCCAATTTGTCAATGAAATTCGCAGCCATAACCTAAACAAACCGAAAGAAAGGACATCTCTATAGGTCTTGTTGATGTTAGATAGAGATGTCCAGAATGACGTCACAACGTTTGGCCGGAAAGTGTTGGGTGGCAACCTCCGCTCTGTGCGTAAGTGATTCCTAGAGAATAAGTATTTGGCTGTATTATACGGTTGCCGAGGTTTGTGTTTCATATCACATTTGTCATTTACAATGATATTTGTATTCTTTCGCTTTGTTAGGGTTCAGGTTGCGCATCTCCTTCACAAATTTAATTTAAAGAAGCACTGTTCTATCAGGCATACATCAAATCACTATCTTTTATTATGAAAATTGTTCTAAGTAAATATTATAATGACCTTAGCGATGATGCTAAGATGTTAATTTATAATAAAATGAAATGTATGAAACATTTGGTATCATGTGCCCTTTCGTCGGTTATGAAAAGTGCCAGCGAATTTCGAGCCCCTATGTTATCAGCGTAGAAGTGACTCCTTCCGTATATTTTTATAAACTGTCGGCTTTTAAATATTTATTTTAGGAAAATTGTATTATTATCAACGAGCGAAATATTACCTACATTAAATTTTAATAATCGTTTGGAAAAAAATTCAGAATGTTCATAAATAGAGTCACAAAAATGTTCGTAATTTTTCACGGAACGGGGGAATTTCAACAATATGTTAACCAGAATCTACTATAATTGTATTGTTTATGTTTCAATGTATTGTAATAAATATTTGGTTATTTAAAAATATAAATAAGTATTGCACTTTTTTATCTAATTTTTCAAAAATGTTTGCAGTTTCTTGTGCTGAATTCAAATTTTGACGGTTGAATTTCAATATCCAAGTCATAAAATATTACTTGTTATCCCCAATGATGATGACGGGAGTCCGAAGCCTTCGGGATTTATAATCTGTCTAGCGCAGTGTCATTCAGCAAGTTGCTGCAACTTCTACTAAGCTACTACTGCTAGTAATAATAATGATAATACTAAATTATAATGTAAATTTTTTTTATTAAACGTTTTATTTTCAATATTTCTTGCTTCGCAAGTTTTAATGAATATTTGATGCCACTTCTTGCAATACAATTGGAACGACTTGACAGCCCTCGTGGTAGAAAAAAACAGTTGATTTGGTGACATACGTAATATTTGGGCTTAGCTTTTACACAAATAAAATCTTGAAGAAGATGGCTTAGCTTTTACACAGCCTTGAAGATCCATTAAATTTTTGTGGCTCATACATATTATGACGCTGTGTTTGTGCAGCACGTTCAGGCAATGCAAGTCAATGAAAACTTATTTGTTGATAGCTATGTCTTTTAGTGGATTATTTATATTGCAAAAATGTGAAAAATCTACATACCTTTTCACGCGAAACATCTGAGAATGGCAGGAAAATGTTTAGACGTGTGAATTGCTAATTACGAACATTGGCAGAACCTGTAACCTACTATTCACTTGAAATAACCATCTAACTTTTCTTGTTTCAAAACAGAAATCTATTTTTGTCCTCATTGTTTTGAGGGTGCTATAATTTTACATTCCTGATTTTGGGACCAGTAGGACATCTGAAAAAGCCTACTCTGTCTTTCTTGGCTCCTTTTGCCTCAGTCCACTATCGGACAGAACTTGACTATCGTGAAAATACTTTATTTTGGAGAGAAAATAACATCTCACTGCGAGAAAGTGTACCTAAACAAAACAAAAACGTTTTAAAACCATTATAAGAAAAGGAAAACCTCCAACGAAGAATGATCACGACGTTTTAGAAGAAAGTCGAAACTGACGTCCTGTTCTATCCATCAGCTCACGGCTTGTAGCAGTCTGCCGCTTGCCACTCAGAGGCGACAGCGCTGCTTTCCGAACTATTAAAAGTCACGCCATGCAATAATACTGTGTCAATCTATGGTATAAATCTACTGCCTGTTATATGCCCAGAGTGCATTGATGATTGGCTGAAAACATTTGTGATAAAAAACATAAGCGTTAACTTGTGGTCACTTGGAGCGGAGGTGTAATTTTGGAGTCCATTTAATGCGTAAGGAAGTTAAAAAAATTGTATTGATGTGCAACTTGAGAGTGTCTCTGGGTTTCTGTATTTGAGTAGTGTCACAATTGGAAAAGGGTTTCATGGCTTTTGTTGGGTGCGAGTTCCACACTGCCAAGCAATTCGGTCCATCCTGCGTGTCTTATGTTTTCCACAGTTCCCTCGCAAAAAAAAAAAAAAAAAAAAATTGTAATTCCTTTTTGTCATTGAACTAGGATTGAGAGCATATTCATAGGAGTGAACCCCTAAATATTACTCCTGACCAGTGAGTCACCTTACAAGGGCTGTGTGGTATCAGGAAATTTGAATTTGTTGCGTTGTTTTATGATAGTAAATATTTATGTTCGTGTGATTGTAATTGTGTATTTATAGAAAATATGCATTGAAGTATATAAAGATTGCAGCTTTAAAAAAAGAACACATTTTATAAATTACTGTTTTTTTTTCTTTTGTAGTAATCCAGCTCCTTTCATTAATTCATATTTGGCGGGTATCTCTGATATTCGAATTTGGCTGGTGGTTTTTTTGTTTTTTTTTTTCCCTTTTCTTTTCTTTCTTTCTTTCACGGATGCCACCGTGAGCGCTGCCATTACTCGAGAGTGAAGCGCTCTCTAGGTACGCTCGCAAGAATGTACAAGCTGGACATGTTTATGTTAATCTATAGTCACGTGTTCTGGACATCTCTATAGGATAAATTTCGGTAGAAACACGGTGTAAGATACCTTACACCGTGGTAGAAATGAAGTTTGTGATACGATTCGTTCACGCGCGCTTTCGATTTCCAGAACGAGTCACTCGCGGCGCGGCGACGGCCTTTCCTACGGAAAGTGACGCTTCGCTACGCAGAAGGGGTGGCTCTTGCGCATCGTAACCGGCATCAGTCAATGAGCTTCCGACACCCGATTCCGTCACAATATTAATGGTAGTTTTAAATGCAGCCCGATACCAAAATTATCCCCTCGCTACAAGACCTTGAAATACATTTATGAAGCATTTCTTTTAAATATTGCATCTTGAACACCTTCATCGAGGTATTTTTGGTTGGCTGCCGTTGAATATAGTCACTTTGTACCACTTTCAAAATGTTTCTTAACACTTCTTGCTATTCATACAATATGGCGGCCAATGTCTGATGAGGCTTTTCAAAGGAAGGCCTGTGCTGTGGTCACGTGGTTCGTGACGCAAACTGGTGCTGCGCAGAACGAGCAAAAATCGGTGCACCGAAGTAACTCGCGCATATATATCCACCATGCTACGCAGTTCCAAGTCGATGTCGAGGCTCGGGCCTTTGGCTCTCGCGTTAATAAAAAAACTCATCTGTAAAACGCATATTATATGAATACGCCTTAAAATAATTTTGCGTGTATATTTTCTTAGTATTTTCCAGGGAAGCCTCCATTTTCTTGTTTGCCCCACAAGTTTTTTTCCTCCAAGCAGAGTAGGGCAATGTTTAAATATTTGTATTCGAAAACCTGTGTTTTTGAGTTTTGTGGACATGTACTTTGGAGATTTATTTAAGTATATAAAATACGTGTATTTAAAAAGATTACTTTAAATACAGGTGAAGAAGATAATGAGAATAGTTTCTTTTTGTTTGAATCCGCCTCATTGAAACAAAAGTAAAAGCTCCTTTCAACTGTTGAATTTTAATTCCCTTCACTTTTAAATGAGAAATGTAAATTATTAAAAATGCTGGACAATTATCCGGCAATAAAAAAGGTGTTTATTCGTTATAGCACTAGTTTATATCCATGCCAGTTACGACTGTTCCCCTTCGCGGGTTTTATACATTCGCCAGCTAGAGACTGCCTGGGGATTTGTTTGAAAAACAAGCCGTTTTAAAAGGAAATTCCGTTTATTTGTTAGATTTATTCCAATATCACTTTATATTTGAAAGTGTTTATACATGCATGTATTTTAGTTATTGTTCAGCAACTTGTATGACTATCAACTAGTAATTTTATTGTAATAGACAATTATCATATATTGCAATATAAAATATATAATATAATATTATATTCACTGTATTTTGAGAATGTAAGGTAACGACGGGTAACATTGCCACTACTTCGAAAAAATTAAGTAGCGCAGTCTGTATCGTTAATTTATTTGCTGGCGGCGTTCCCATACTTAGCTATACAATCGTTTTTGCGTTAAGTAACAGGTGCAACCTAAAATGTACGTAAATATGTATGGTGTATAATGACACAGCCAAACCTCGAAATTTCGAATAATCGAAACTTCGTTAATTTTGGGTTAATCGAGTTGAAATAAGCGGCATAGATAGTAAATGTGTCGTATCCAAGGCATGCTATATATAATAATGACTTAATAATTATTCATTATAAACAAGACAAAACGTATAATTAGTATTTACCACCTACAGGGTAACATTGCCATACTGGCAATCTTGTTTTTCTCATATTTACATCCTTTGAGAAGATATATTTACATTGAGGAGCAAACATTCAAAACACGACATGAACACTTCACTCTTTTCAACACTGTCTTAAAGTCAACAAATAGAGTACTACTCATTACGACATCTTACGTTTCTTTCTGGAAATAAAATTCTAGTTAAAAATAACAGAACTCATTTTTTGCCAAATGGCCACATCACCTTTTGAATGTTTGCTCATTTGCTAGTTTAAATATCATATAATACAAAATTACTTTCTTGTTGTCACCATACTTGCAGTGTAACTTTGAGATCACATCAGTAATTTACTTCGTCTTGTTTTTAGAGAATGCCACATAGACAAATAAAAAATTCCAATATCTAAGGTTTACAAACCTCAGTTGAAGTTAAAACGCACCAAGCAATGGAAAATGTAGAGTGGAAAATTAAGTAGGAAAAAGCTACAAAACTAGGGAATTATCAGGTCCACTTTAAACGACATGGATAAGTGTGCGATTGCAAAATATGCTATTGTTATTTAGCTTTCCAGATCAAATACAAAAAGGAAAAAGCACTTTTTCCCTATTGTATTGTATTTTTCCCATAATGTAGACCAGTTAATAAAACGTATTTTAGGCAAGTTCTTAAAGCAGTAATTATCTCTATTTATTGTATTTAAACAGTCTAAAACCAAGGACTCAATCATAAAATTTGTTCTGATGCATATTTGAGTGTTTCTGTTTCCTATCTAACTCTCATACATAAAAACATTGCCAGAGAAATAAATAGAGGTGGCAATGTTTGACCCCTGCAGGGTAACATTGCCACTTAGCTTGCTTTCTAAAAAATAAGAAAGCTTTCAAAGTATGGAAGCTATGACTTCAATATTTTGAAGAAACATTATACTATTGTGAAGGATTAAATTGTGTGTGTGGCTATATATATGTATGTGTGTGTACGTAAAATGTGTGTGTGTGTGTGTGTGTGTGTGTGTGTGTGTATATATATATATATATATATATATATATATATATATATATATATATATATATATATATATATATATATATATATAAAAAAAAGATGAAGAGTGAAGATTGATGCAACTCTAAAAGAAACAAAGATGTAGCAATGTTACCCCCATTTCTCATCACAAACTGCATTTCTGGAAATTTTCTTTTTAGGTATTGCTTCAAAAACTTTTCGGCTTAATACTGCTGCCTACCGATTTAATTTTGTCATGCTAAACCACTTTCCACCGTGAGTAAAATAAAATGCTCACATGGAGGAGCTGTTGGATTAACAATATGAAAGCTATTTTGTCCTTGCATTTGCTGCAGTAATAGCAAGCAGAACATCTTCTTGCTTGAGAGATTGCTGAAAATATTCTTAATAAAGGCTACACTAATTTGAAGCAACTGACAAAATCTTGTTAAAGACACATACCACCAATTTTTGAAGCTGAAGTTACTTGTTTTCATATAAAGTTTCTAGAAATATACCTTTCTTAATCATTTCTTCAATGGTCTGAGAAACTTCTCTTCCAGAAAACTGCATAGAACAGTAATCCTTTTGTTACTAAATTTCTGATCACTTGAAAAGAGTAAGTGTAAGTTAATAATAGCTATATAGATTTTCAATACTAATTTTGGAATATATAAATGTATTAATATTCTCAGTGCCTGACTTTGACTTATGTGTGCCTTAGGCTGTCAAATTTTTTAATATTTTGAATTAAAAATGTACGATATTTGTAACCAATGCAAATTTTTTATATGTATAAATAATTTATTATATATTTGCATTTTTTATAACATCAAACATTTTTAGGTCAATAAATTAAAAATATAAGGTAATTACGAAAGAATCTCTATATTTGAGTATTATTTACAATTTTGTTACAAAAAAATTTGGATATTAAAATCAAAAGAACATTTAGGTATACCTACATATGAAATATGCGTTGTCGTACAGAATCTTTGGTTCTCTCTAGTCTCCGCAAATTTCTTCTCCGCAAGTGTCTTCAAACAGTACATGCCCAAAAATGTCATTCTCTATGAACAACAGAGATAATGCTTTCAATGTGTCTTGTTTAAGACTCCATCTCGGATAATTTTTTATGCGCTTCAAAGAAGAGAAAGATCGTTTGCCATTTGTGTTAATCACAGATGTCATTAGTCTCAAAATAACCTCGTCATTTGGAAATCTATCTTGTCTCGACAATTTCTTTAATAAAGAATACTATCCGAATTACCATTTTCTAAACCCTTTTTTTCACTAATGTGGTCCTATATTTCCATACCGAACGAGATAGCCAGCCATAAACTGATCAAATTTTGATATCAACATAATGCAACCTAAGAAGTTTTTATTTTGTAACCAATAATCTTGTTGTTACCGAAAAGACTCCTCTTGATTATAAAAATTTCAGTTTTTATAATTATTTTCAGGATATTTCTCCAATGTCCCACTTTATTTTTGTGCTGTTTCACAAGCTCTGAATCCACTCATTCTATAACTGCAGACTTTCATATAAATGTTCTTATGCAATCTTGATGTTAGAAACTGTTATCATTTTTAAATCTATTTTTTCCAGTCGTTAAGCTCTGATGTAGCGATCAAAGTAGTGGTTCCACCATATAACTTGCAAGGAGCCCAAAAGACATGTCCTCTAGATGGCGAATGTACTAAACCTAATCATTCTACAACTACATCATTTGCCATTGTTTTTGAGAAACATTATTTTGATAAACATTGACTTTGATCTGCATTATGCCTCTCAGGGGGTAGAAAAATCGATAGCATCATTTTGCTTAAATCCATTTTTGGATACCATTTCTCTAAAACCATCGACAACGTTCCACAGCACTGGGTTGTTTAGAATTATATTTGATTATATAACACTGTCTTTTGATACAAATATGGGAAAAAACTCTACAAAAACATTCAAAATTTATCCTTATGAAATTTTGCTTCCGCTAAAATTCATCTGGCCCCAAAAATTGTACGACCCAGGTTGCAGCCTACTCAGCCTGTTCGATAATCTGGCATTGAATATTCTCATAAACAGAGCATACATAGCAGCACTTATATTCATCTGCTTACATGCATGCTTAGAAGCTATTCTGATCGAGTTATCTTAATATAGCACACCAACTGTGTTTCTTAAATGCAACATTTAGTACCATATACAATGTTAATTTTTTTTCCACTTCGAAGTCAAATTGTTGTTTTGAATTTGTTTGTCATTACTTACGTACGTTGAAACTTATAATCAACCCATGTGATAATTCCACGCTCTAGTGTCACCTCACTAAAGATTAAGATTATTTAAAACTTAAAATTTTAATTTTTAAAACAACCATGACAAACAAAATAAAAATTCTTAAGTGATAAATTATCAATTTTAGTGGAGATTATAAAAATTATTTAATGAATACTAAAATGAAAGATTTTAATTCTCTAAAACCATCTTCAAAGATTTCTTGGGAATGCAGTACTTAACACAGCCCGGTGAGTGCAGGGAAACAACTGCAATGACAATTTCCAGTCAACTCACTGACAATTGGCATAAGTCATGCTTTGAACAGGATTCAGTGTTTGTCACATCTTGAGAGATAATTTCTTTTTGATGAATGGAGTACTATTATAATGCCAATGATTGATCACTAAGTGACTGCTGTGCCTCTGAAAATTTTATTCTAGAAAGTCGCAAGCATTTATGCAGAATATGCAATAATAATCGTCATCAAATGAACATTTAAATTCTTAATGAATTTCATAATTATCAAACTGAATTAATTTTTGTTTCTCATCTACCTCCCAAACATGTCATTCCCTGTTGCGGCCATGTCTTCAATAATGTGAAGCGAAAAGAGAACAGAAATAGTGAGATGTAAGAATTAATTTGTGGTTAAAATTCTAGTAAATAAAGGATCTAAAAAAATAAATTGTGCATGCAGCATGTATTAATTATAGCCTGTTACTGATGAGTGGCAAGTTTTATAATCAAAAACACATTATTTTTTTTAAACAGATTATCGAAAAGTGAAGGCAATAATCAATACTTGAAAATGTGGCAGTGTCAGGGGAACAAACACAATCCATAAGGAAGCTCTTGACTACCAAGATCTTTAAAGTAAGGCAACAATGTGGCAAGAGGGGGAATGCTCAATGTAATTTTTACAATGCATCACAAGCAACTTTTAGTTTTCACTTACAACTCATGGTCAACAGACCTTCATATGGACTGTAACACAGTTATGATAACCCTAAAAAGCCTCATTCACAAAAATTATAGCAATAAAGAAAACAGATGACAATTTCAGCTCTCTATTAAATAAATATTTTAAGAACAAGTATAACAAATTGGTGTAAATAATATTGGATAAAGCTACAAAACCTACTATTCAGTATTGAAATCCATATATTAGCATGAGATCTGCAATTCGTACGTGTATTAGTTATGTAACTTGAACACACATGATGTATTCTATAATAAAGTCAACTATTGAGGTGTTGGACAAAATCTCATAACTTACTCAAACCTTGCTTTTGAAAACAAACTAATAAAGAATGTTGTGATGTGGATTTTTATGTTGTTTAGAAAAGGTTTACGTCATGGCCTTGATCAATTTTCACCAAAAAAAGCTCAAAGAAAAGCAAATTCACCAGATGTTTTAATCTTGACTAATCAAATTGTTGCACAAGAAAAATATTGATAAATGAAAATTTTACACAATAAGTTTTGTTACTTCAAACCAACAAGTTATAAAGTATCCAGATACTCAAAGTTTTTAAAGAAGTTTCTGAATAAAGAAATAAAATATATCAATATGAACGTTATTGGAAATACCTTACAGATTTCTCACATTTTTAGAGAGGAAATATAATATTCATGATAAGGAAACATAACAAAAACATGAAAAGAAAGTTCAGTGCAACTGTATTTTTTTTTTTTTTTTTTTCATTAGGATTTAAAAACTTCAATAGTATTTAGTTTACTATTTAAGCAAAAGCCAACTAATCCGACATATGCCTGAAATGTATATATATGTACAAACCATATGTACAAACCATGAAATTAACTGTCATGTTTCCTTGTAATACCAATCTTCTTCTCTATTGCTATTAACTTTACATCTTTGCATTGTTCTTGCTATATTCTTCTTCTTAGATGAAACATATATGAATTTAATTGGTTAATGTGTGCATAGAATGCACTTTTTAAATGTATATGTGCACGTGCAGTTTCTCTAACTACTTTTAATGTAACTGAAGAATTAAAAATTTGAAAAAGAAATAAATCAAAAATATTTACAAAGTATCTAGTTATAATACAATAGAGGGTTTCTCTAAAAAGTGTAGTGATAAAACTAAAAATATTCATAATATCTGAATCTGAAATAAAAATAAATACTAAACTGCAATGTATCTGAGTGTAAGAAATGTGCACTGAGGAAAAAGGAAGAATTCAATTATTAATATAAAAATTACAATCAACTTTATCAATTCTCAAAAAAAGTAATAAATAAAATAACTACAATAATAATAATAATAATAATAATAATAATAATAAAAAATGAGAGAGCATATATTAAATAAGAAAAATAATCAATTGTTCCAAGTAAGTATTGGGAATACACACTGGGAAGCACAAAAATGGGTTGTCCATGTCCAAAATATTGACATAAAAAAAATCAGTTAGTCCAATATTTATGTTGTATGTCATACTGTCTTGTACATCTTCTTTTCCACTATTAAATGAGATGGAATAAACATTCTTGTACTCTAAATTTATTTAGCCACTATTTGAAATATACATCATCTCACACTGCCTTTCTTAACATTTTTACTGGACTGTGAATTTTCACAAGCATCAATAATCCTGGAAAAACTGCACGTGCACAGTACATAATGTATAATATTTGACAAAATGAATTGACTAGCAGATAAATGAATCATGTGATTTAGGAGTTAATTTTGTTTCAAGTAGTTTAATAATTGCTTGATAACACACAGCTCTGCTAATCCTTGATTGCTTCATTTCCATACCCAGGCATTCAAGCAGTATAAATTAAAACTATGCACTAAAAATAAGATTATGGGAAATAAAGAATTGAAACAAATCTAAATTTAAATAAAGATAATTTTCATTTCTAAATTATTACCACTGGAAGCCAGCAGTTCAATGTTACATTTCAAAACAAAGCAGAAAATATCTGTATGTCACAATATAGAAATGCTATTCCATTTCCAAGAACAATGCTATATTTTTCTAGATTTGATTCAATTCTAGTTCAGATGATAAAAGACAAACAGAATGTGAGTCCACAAAATTACACATGGATCATGCAGTTTCATTAATATAATGAAAATAAATATCAGTTTATGTATGCCATGTCCACATCACATATTCTATTTTTAACATGGTAAGTAGTGAAATTGACTGTCATTTTAGTAGTGCAATACAGACTGAAAGAGACAGATTTGAGATGCATAAAATAATAATATTAAAAATAATAATATAATAATAATAATAAAATAAAATAATAAAAAAAAAAATAATAAACAAAAAGTAAGCTATAATGTGAAGGAATAATTGCAATGACAACCAACTCACAGTTACAAGTACACATACAAAAATATTTCTTGATGCCTCATGCAATGTTTACTATTGACTGTAAAAATCTTTAAATGCTGAAATTCATTTATTTTTACCAGTTAAGTGAATGCAAATAATGACTGAACATGGAAGGTGCTGAGTGCCAAAATGAAAGAAAAGAGAAGCAAAAGTATTTGTGAATAGGACGCACAGATGGTGGTAAGAGGAATATAAGAAGTTTCAGATGGAGCTCAACAACTGGGAGCACATTAAATTGATTTTAAAAACACTACCATGTCAAAACATATTAAGAGCATAAAGAATTCACTTTTCTATCTAGACACTCGACACCTTTCTTAAGCAATGTTTTAAGCTATTGAGATGACAATGTGTGCTTATGGCACATTATTTATTGAATTATAAAATAATATTGACAGTTAATTGGATTTGTCAAGAAGGATAATTTGATTTAAGTTTTCTTACGACCTCTGAAGTCTGCTTCTAAGTCAAATTACATTACTGTTCTTCTCAATTTTACATGAAAAGAACACAATACAGAATTTACAATTTCTCCTAAATATGCATATTTCAATCGATGTCTGTATTACTTATTGTCTTATTCTGTTGATTATTATTAATTTCATCTACACCATGTGTAGTAATTTAATTTTGCTTTGTGAAATATAATGGGATACATATACAATATTTTGAAGTCAAGTTAATATTAAGTTGCTCCCAGCACTTCAATAAAAATCATAAGAGAAGTTGCAAATACAACGACACAGCTGAACTTCATAACAACAGAACAAGGTTAACACAGTCATTCAAGATGGATAAACATTATAGTTTTTTTATTCTTTTATCTTTTCATGGTAACTGTATATCTTCAGTTTCTCTCACAGATTCTTTCAGCCCCCAAGTCTTTAGATCCATTCACTTAGGCAACTAGAGCTAATAACTGCCTCCCCGAAAGAGAATAGCTAGTAATATAAAATTCAAGATATGAAATGCAATATTTAAACATACATCATTTAGGTGATAAACATGTGGTCCCTGAGAAGCATTAATTTCCTTTTCCACAATTGTGTCTTTTTTCGCCACTTTTCATCAGTGCAATTCTAACAACTTATTGCAGGAATTATAATTTCTAAGCGGTCATTTCTTCAAAGTCAATAAACATGAGTAATGCGCCAGTTTCAATGATTATACATGTACAGATCTTCACTCATGAGAGCAGAGATGGCAATGATTGTGATGACAACAATAGTAGCCACAATAATGATAATAAAGAGTAGTTAATAGTCCCAGTCTCACTTCATGAAAACTCAATCCACTTTACATTAGAATGGAAATAAATTAAAATGTACATGATCAAAGGAAAACTGAAATGCATTTAAATTTCAGTCAATATGATGTGATAGAAGGAAGTTGCATGTGCATAATATGAGAATGTTTTCTGACGTTTAAATGAAATACAAATGACACCCACACACACTCTAGCCTTGGAGATATAAGGCACCTCATACCTCAGCATCTCGAACTCCCACATATTTGGTGTTGTGGCATGGCAACAAAACTTACTTTGCTGGGAATTCAAATCTACTAATACTCTTTCACTGTAAGTGAACATTACATGTTTTCTTACTATTACATAAGCACACACTGAATCACACACAAACCAATAACACCATAACGAAAATGTTCTATCAAGCATACAATAATGATAAAATTTCATAACATCATATTGCATTTGTTACATATTTATTTTACATTTAGATTATCTCTAATGTCTATTGTTTCTTTACATAACAAATAATGACTGTAGCACTGGTCATTAATGTTGGATTCAGTATTTAATTTTAAATGCAAATAAAGACCAACAGTAACAATACTCTGACCTGATGGAATATAAAAAAAAAAAAAAGATTCTCAAGTCCTTGTTCAATGTTGTGATAACAAGTGATATACACAATTTGAAAAATGTAAAAATGGCTCCAACATCACACAATATTTCTGTTGTTGAAAAATGGTAAGTTGTTTCAAGGTGAAGAAACTATTTATCTGATTATTTGCATAATACCTGGCACTGGGCTCACTCATTAATTTGAACTATTTAAACACTTCATTTGCTAAATGGCCTACCACATATTATGGCTAGAAGGCCTACATTAAAGGCCAAGTAATATTATTAACATAATGTATTTACATGCAAGAACCAACCACTATAATATTAAAAAAATATTTTAAAAAACAAATAAAAACAAAAACAACATACACTCCCATACACCAGTTTCAAAATTTTTATTTACCATTTGATAGATTTTCAAAACATCCTTTTTGTCAATGGAGGTATATTGCAAGATTCATGATATTTTTTTTAAAGGCGAGAGAACCACACATACAGTTTGCAAGAACAATGTGTTGCCATTTCAACCTGTTTCTTGAACACTATTACTATAGGCACTAAAAGGAAAACTAAAGGATACAAAGAAATCAAAGAAAGGAAAAACCGAGGAAACAAAAAGAAGAGAAAGAATAAATTTGTTCTCTGATATCATGAATAAAATAAATGAGCTACACAAATTTTTACTTGTTCTAATAATTCTTTGAATGACTTGAATGCCACTTTTCAACAGAATTAAACAGACATGCAAATTTTCACTTTTTTAAATGACTCGGAAAACAAACTTAAATAGTCCTATAAATATTACACTGGGTCTTGTGTGATAAGCCTTTTCAGGCAATAACAGTTTAAGAACAAATAAAAATAGAACCTCTAGATGTGATTGCTGAATAAGACTTTCTGAGTATCTCCAACTGTAGCAGCATGAACTGTTAAGTCTTGATTGAAATTATGAACTTAGGTAAAGTCATGTATATTACTACTGAAAAAAAAAAGAAACATGCACATTTATACATCACACTGATTTATAAAGAACAAAAAAGAATTACCCTACAGTCATAAATATCAGATCCACACAAACTATTTCGCTTCTCTCATTTCAACATTGTCAAATTCAAAATCAAAACTAACACACAAAATACTTTATATATAGATAGAAATAAAAATACATGTAGAGTTCATATATTACAATGATTAAAATAAAACACGTGCAAAAGTTTTTACAATACAAATTATAAAATACAAACTTTAAACAATTTCATACTAATCTAGGAGCTTTGAGAAGTCCATTCACACTCTAAAGCTGTTACCAAAACTCCCTGTTTTGATTGATTAGAAAATTCAAATGGCCCAACACTGTTCTTTTGTTTAAAAAGAAACTGTTTGGCTATGAAACATGCTTCCTACTGACTTCTGCCAAACCCAACTAGTCCCACAATTGTTAGCTCACCAATAGTCTGTATATGGAATATGAGAAAATGCCACTGAAAGTATACTGTTATTGGATTTATTTGTAAATAGCAGACTGTAATCTAACCTGCATTCAGTACTTTCCCACACGACTGGCAGTTTCTCCAAAATTTTCAAGTCCTGTATTGTTAATGTATGAGCACAATAGCCTATATAAGATTATAATCTAAGTTGCTCTGACAAGGAGGTGGCTCTGATATTTGTACCAGAACTTTAAAGCATTGTACAGCTCTACGAGGAAGCACAAAATACCACCGCAAAACAGGCATCTCTTTCCAGGTATTTGTGGATAATCCTCTAACCTGACGGGCAAGTCAAGGAAGTAACCTGTATCACACTCAGTAGTCTTTGAAACTGTTATGGAGACAAACTTCTGAAACGGAGTGCTGGATGCAGGGACATGGTGAGGCTTCACATAATAATTTAATATTCACAAACTCTCTTTGTAACTTACCTACAATACTTGTGAACAGAATTCTTCTTTTTGCCCCTTACTTTCACTCATTCAAAGTGAAGATCCCTCCCCAATCCTCATCACATCATACTGGTCATAGTTTTTATTATCTAATGTATTTGCATGGTTTCACACAAACACTTTTGCTAAAGCATCAGCCCCAGCGCTTGCTATAAATGGTCGTGATGCATGAAAGGCAACATCAAAGATGCTTTCATCAAACTTTTTGCGATGCGCTGTTATTTCTTGAACACAAGTTTTGTTGTCCAAGTTCCAGACACGAATACTGCAGTCATGACCTATAAATAACAAAACACATTACAATTCTGTTTCAACTAACATCTTGTAATAAGCTCACTTGAGAGAAAATGAAAACGGAGTAAGAAAATCAAGTAAGGGGGAATTAGGAGAGAAAAAAGCAGCATGAAAAGAATTACTCACTGGGCACTAGCTGAGTGACAGAAACATTATGGGAAAAATGTATGTGACCAACTCTTTGCAAAGTAAACATTTCAAATAATTAAGAAAAGATGAACAAGAAATCAAACTTACTCCCCGAGAGCAGGTACAACCCATTTGGATCTACTGCCAAACTTGTGACCGAATCCAAATGTGCCACCATGGCGTGAACAAGTTTTCCAGTTGTGTTGTCGAAAAAACGTATGTGCCGATCTTCATGAGCAGTGATGGTAAGGGGTAATGTAGGATGTGCAACAACACGATTAATTTGTCTTCCCACTATATTATTGTCCACATCCTGAAGGAAACAATGATATTATGAATGAAGTACACACATTAATGGAATCGTTCAAGTTCACTTCATTACAAATACCTGGCCAGTTTCTAGTCGAACAACTTGTTTCCCTGTCTCTAAATCATATACAATGCAATGAGCTGAACTGAATGCTGCTACCATGCGAGTATTCTCGTCTCTCACAAAGTCAACAGAAGTAGGCGCTCCATCTGAAGTTTGAAAACAACATCTTTCAAATATTACATCATCCAATACTATGAATTATATCTAAAAATGCACGCTGAATAAATAACATGCCACATATCAACTTAAGCCATGAAGTTTTATTTCATGCGGAAGTTTTTTCATGATTGCAATATTGCGAGTTATGGCCCAAGTTCACTGAAGTCATAATCATATTGAAATAATAATTAAAAAAAAAAAATACCTTGTTCAGAGGAATAACTGGAAACAAGTGGTGCTTTGCTGGAAGGAGACCACAATTTTACAGTGCCATCAGATGAACATGACAACAACTGGAGTCGCTGACTATGTATACTAAGACCCCATACAGCATCTGTATGCCCTTCTAAACTTCCAGTCACCACACCAGGATCTGAAATAAAATAATTATTTTTTTTTGTTTACTTTCAGCTTGAAATATATAAACATTGCAATAGTTCTAGAAAGAGAAAAACTGTTAAAAACACCATATCTTGCAAACAATATCATGATTTCTTTCATAATAAAATGAAACTAGTGGTATTTCAACAGAATGCTTTCTCGTTATTATTGGTAATAGTCATATAATACAGTAGTCTCTACAATCAGGCCATGAGCCAGTCTGGCATGTCCAGTAATTCCACACTGAGGGCGATAGCAAGTCAGCCATCTTTGTGTGTCTCTGCCTGTCTGTAAGAGCATGTGTAATCACCACGTCAAGATCGGTATTACCCTGCCAGTTGCATTCAACCTGTCATCGGTGATTGCAGTTTGAAGTTTAGACTACAAGTCTAAAGCAATGTTGTGAAAATAGGAACACATCATATTAATGTTAGATAAAAAGAATGAAATGATGATGTGTGTGGAGAAAGGTGAGAAGATAGCTTATTTGTCCAGGAGTACAATATTGGCTATGTGACAATACACGATATATAACAGAAAAAGGACCAAATTGTGTGTTTCTTAGAGTCAAGAATCTTTAGGTAATGAAATTTTTTTGCAATCAATATTTCTTTTATTACCTAACTTCCTCCAATCTGGCAATTTCAGTAATCCAATAAATCAATCCTTATATAGAGCTGGACTAGTGAGATTCTACTGTATTATATTATAGTGCACCAGGAAATTCTCTCCTCTCTGGGCTGAGTCAGGGCCTCCTATTAAAAATTGCATTTATGTTGGTAGCAATCAGATCACTGGGAAAGAAGTGAAGGGGCAACACTTCCATCTGTTATGATTGTGGTGAGTGCGGCATTAACTTTTCTTACAAGCTACAGCTCGTGCTACCCACATAATTGCACTCTGATCAGCGAGAGAGAGAGAGAAAGAGAGAAAAGAGAGAGAGAGAAGAAAGAGAGAGAGAGAAAGAAAGAGAGAGAGAGAAAGAAAGAGAGAGAGAGAGAAAGAAAGAGAGAGAGAGAGAAAGAAAGAGAGAGAGAGAGAAAGAAAGAGAGAGAGAAAGAAAGAGAGAGAGAGAGAGAAAGAGAGAGAGAGAGAGAGAAAGAGAGAAAGAAAGAGAGAGAGAAAGAAAGAGAGACAAGAGAAAGAGAAAGAGAGAGAGAGAAAGAGAAAGAGAGGAGAGAGAAAGAGAGAGAGAAAGAGAGAGAGAGAAAGAGAGAGAGAGAGAAAGAGAGAGAGAGAAAGAGAGAGAGAAAGAGAGAGAGAGAAAGAGAGAGAGAGAAAGAAGAGAGAGAAAGAGAGAGAGAGAAAGAGAGAGAGAAAGAGAGAGAGAAAGAGAGAGAGAGAAAGAGAGAGAGAAAGAGAGAGAGAGAAGAGAGAGAGAGAAAGAGAGAGATAAAGAGAGAGAGAAAGAGAGAGAGAGAAAGAGAGAGAGAGAAAGAGAGAGAGAGAAAGAGAGAAAAAGAAAGAAAATAAAGAAAATAAAAAGAAGAAAAAAAGAAAGGAAGAAAAAGAACAACAAAGAATGAAAGAAGGAAAAGAATCACCTTAAGGCGGCTCCACAGATTTGGTATTCAGCAAGTAGTGAGTAACTGCTTGCTCAATCACAAATAGATAATGTGCTCGGTGAGTGTTCACATCCTCTGATGTGACTGATAAGCATCAAATATTCAACTCTCAGCAAATAGAAAGCAACTTTTTGCCATTAAATCCAGCTACACTACTCAGAATTCAGCAAGTGGTTGCTCGTTACGTGCGAAATACTCTATGTGTGGAGCTGCCATTAGATGGGAGTTCCAACCTGACCGCTATAGATGCTCACGTGCTAGTCATAACGAAAATTTGACAGTAGGAAAGAGTCTATTTAATGAGTTATAATGAATTCTTAAAGTTGTGGTATCTCACACATTACAACACACTACACTACACATTAATTATTACACATTACAATACAAAATTATGCAAAACTTCTAATACTATCAAAATAGTGTAGGTGAAATAATTTAAATATCTAATATAGAGTAATAGATAGTCTCAAGAAAGAAATTTCTAGTTTCAGTAAATTGAAGGTGTAGAACAGGTTTGAAAATATGTGAACTTTTACAATTTTTGAAATTTTAGAAGTTTTAATGCAATTTAAAACCATGCCTTCTTATTAAATGAACTCTTGCTTTAACTTGAACTTTAAGCACACAATTTGAACAAAAAATTTGGTACTGCTTATGAGAAAACCTTTACTTTTTTTCATTGGCATTATTTACTAAAATCTATGCATAGTTTCGAAAAATTACATTTAAAAATCCAATTTTGGAAAACAGATTTCATTAAGAAAAAAGCCCTTTCTTCAATAAGATGTATGAGAGGGTTCAAACAATTTTTCACTTTTTAACTTTTGTAATTTTTGAAATTTCAGGTTTTACTGAAAATACATCATTTTTATGAGTGCACTTTGGTCTCTTCTAGCAAAAGAGAAAGAAAGATATAAACAAAAGGTTTGGAAACATTTTTGAGAAAATTCCCAAAATGTTCTAGAGGCTTTATGTAAAGTATCTCAAAAATTAAAAGATCTGCTTTAAATTCAAGGGATCGTGACATCAGTAAAATCAGACAGGGAATGTCTTTTCGATGATAATTGCACGGTTTAGGCACTAGTGTTGTCTGCAGAAGAAGGATAGAAACATTTTTAAAAACAGTAATAGTAGTACAAGTAGTAGTAGTAGTAATAACAACAATAATGATGATGATGATGATGATGATATGATAATGATAAAATAATAATAATAATAATAATAATAATAATAATAATAATAATAATAATAATAATGAAAAAACACCCATTATCTTTTGGTTACCACTCCATGAGTCATATAGTGGGAAAGGAAGGATCCTGCAGGGTCCATGGGCCATTGTATAGGGTGTTTGGCTCTGGAATTTGCCTGGAAGTGATCAGGGAAACCACAGAAATCAATCACAACAGTAGACCTATGATCTCAATCCCAGCAGGGACCGAACCCAAGAACAGGAAAACCTCACTGATGTTCAACATGTCAAGGAAATTTCTGGCACTGCCAGGAATGAAACACAACATCTCATCACTGGCACTTTTGTTACTCTGGCACACAACTTGTGGCCACTGCCATGGGTAAAAAATTATACTAATCACAAAAAATAATTAAAAAAACAACCAACAATCTTGTAATGAAACAACTTCCTGTCAGGATTGAGATTGAATTGTAATTTCAAATGCAAGGAACAACCACTCTGTCACATTCAAGAGTATAAGGCGTATAACGTAGGATAAAATAAATCTTGCTTACCAAATGAATCGTAGGGGTCAATATTCGCACACGGTAACTTCCAACAGTAAATAGCTCCATCAACTCCACCACTGTAACATTCCTCTCCGGTAGCACTCATAGCCAAGCATAACACAGGCCCAGTATGTCGTCGGAAAGTATACAGAGGCTCTACATCCAAAGATGTTGACCTGAAAACAGATGCACTTAATATGGAGTAGAAATTTCAGAAATGTAAAGAGAGCAGTGACACTCGTGAAAATGTGATTCCAAACAAAAGAAACCGTTAATTATATAGGAATATCAGAGGGTACTGGACATTTGCAATGTTACCTCCTCATGAAAGCTAATATTAAAAAACGCTTATAATAACCCTCACAAATTAATTCATTACAATCTCCAGGTCAAATTCTCAAATAGCACCCATCACTGAATTACAAATGAACTAACTTTTTTGCTGGAACAGTCTTTTGCAAATTCCATAATTTTAACGTGTGGTCTTCACTAGCTGTAATGAGAACTGGTTCTTGCGGGTGGAACGCCAAAGCTCGAACACCATCAAAGTGACTACGAAGAGTATATTTTGCATTCCAGGTTTTCCTATATGATTCTTTAGTAGCAGTAATCTGAAAAGAAGAAGACAACAAACAAACAAATAAATAAATAAATAAAATAAAATAAAATAAAATAATTCCATCAAAATCATTTATTCCAATCGACATTAAAAGACTTATAAATATTATTAGGTAAGTACTTATAAATTCAACATTAGCTTTGCTTCACTGTACTTTTAAAAAACTTCTTTTTCCATTAAATGCTATCATCTGATGCACTACCTACAGAATATCATAATTTAACTATTTATTACAGCATGTCATTAAAGGTGTCATTTCTTTAAAAACACTTCAAGCATGTAGTGTCATGAAGTCATGAATAGAAATTAACATAATCTTTTATTTTGACTTTAACCCCAGAAAAATTTTGAGTAAATAAAAGAATTCTCCAACACATGGTTCTACTTTATACAAATAAGAAAGTGCACTTATCCACAATCCATTCTCTCTCTTTCAACTAAATTAGTTTTTGACGATTTAAAAATATGTTTAGAATTGTCAAACAGTAAATGAATCTCTAGAAATTGAGACTAACACGAATAACTTAATAATTAACTTTGAATTCCAACTTTCAAATTATGCCTTATTTAGTTCACAAATAATCCCCTGTCTGTTTTTTTTATTACGATTTTACTTTGAATGAACAATTCAGAACATAAAAGATCTAAAAAGTATTGGTATCCATAGAGTATAAATATATCTTGAACTTAAACAAGAATTAGATACTCACATCATAAGCCGCCTCTGCCTCATTATTTACTGTCAGTTGTGCTAGTTCTCCTAGACCTAGTGTTGAATCAAGAACTTCCTCATCAGCTAAACCAGAGCCCAACTGTCGTCGATGTCCAGTCCCAGGTTGGAATCCCATTCCTGTCCCACCTAAGGGAGACCACAATATTGCATTTGAATTACTACAAAATCTCTCATTCCTTCGATACGTAAATTATATTATATAGAGATCATTTTAGATCTTCGGATACAGATTGCTGACTTACTTCAAGATAACCATCAAACCTAAACATTGAGTTTTCCTAACACTTTTTGTGAATTTTGCAAGTGAATGTATTATTTCCTAACATCATTTCTTACTATTTCAGTGGAGACTAGCCATTTAAGGTATAAAATGGTCCTCAAGCATAACAATTTAAGAAATTAGAAACGATTTCGAAATTAAATATTTTTAATTGCCTTGTACCTCCTTTCCTCCTACAATGAAAAAAAAATTGTTTTTCATATTTCTTCAAATATCAAATACCATAAATAAATAAATGCCAATAGTGAGAAAAACTGGAGAAATTTTTCAGACAGTCAAGTGCCCACCCTAGGGATGATTCAAGATTATTTGTTTTAGTGTATATGTAGCTTTATTGGTTGTTGTAGTTTATGTATGTTGTCATGCTTCATTGATGCGTTGATTTCATGATAGTGTAACGTCACCACATGGCGGCCAGGTTCGACCATCTTTAGAAAGTGTAGCAGAGGGGAAGTGCATCCGGTCGGCTAGTACAAAAACTGTTAGTAGCTTTTGTCAACTGAAAAGGAGCTATTAACACCCGGGACGCAAGTCGGCCGGCAGAGGGTCCTGACCCCGCCGCGGTCAGGGAGGCTGGCTAGCCATGTGTCCCAGAGCCACCCGCACGCAGAGAAGCTTTGGGTGGGGGTGGGGACATGACCGCCAGAAGCTAGCCGGCCGGAAGGCGGAGTTCGTTAAGAGATCGCCGCAGGCGGACGCAACTGCGCCCATTGGCGGTAGTGCATTTTGACACTGCGAAGGCGTAGCACCGGTGTCAGGACACTGGCGTGGTAAAGCGCCTGGGTGGAAGATGCACTAGCCAGAGATGAGAGCAGGGTGCGTGGAGTCGGAGGTAGATTGCGAACGGAACATCAGAGCTGTACATACTGTATAATATTCTGTAAATAAATATTGTAACTAGAGCTCGTGTCTGTGTAGTCATTTCGCTACCACAACGCCACAATAGTTTCCGGTTACAAACACACTACAGGAAGGTCTCAAATTGTCCCAAGTATGGGCACTTGATTGGACTTTTTGAAACATATTCAAATAAATAATAATAATAATAATAATAATAATAATAATAATAATAATAATAATAATAATAATAATCATAATAATAATGAACGAGAAGAACCCAACATCTTCCCTTGTGAGTGTCTCGATACTATAAAACAGAAACTATTGGTATTTTCATCTCGCCTGAGACGATACAAACTGAGTAACAAGCGTAAAACTGACAATTGCTTGTTTAATAAGTCTGAAAACACCTTTTACCGAACAATGAGACAGAAAGAAAATTCATCTAGCCCCAAGTATCCAACCTTACAAAGTGTTCAAGCCTTTTGGGAAAGACAGCTTTCAGACGCCAAAAACCACAATTCAGAGGCAAGCTGGATGGAAGGAGAGCAACAAAAGTCAGAACAACTACCACAGATGGAGAATGTATGTTAAGGATGTTGTTGGAAAACTAATGAATTGGAGGTCACCAGGACCGGATAGGATTCAAAACTTTTGGTATGAAAGATTGACATGCATACATGAAAAATTGAATCAACTCATTAATGATGCCTTAGATGATCAAAAAAAAAAAAAAAAAAGCCTCATTTTCTTACTCATGGTATCGCTTACTTGTTACCTAAAGACATGGTGAATACACAGGATCTGACAAAATATCAACCAATAACCTGTCTGCTTACACTATATAAAATTATAACATCGTTTAGCTAAAAACATATGTGGTCATTGCGAACAAAATAACATTATCGCCCCTTAGCAAAAAGGCTGCAGCAGAGGATCAAAGGGCTGTAAAGAACAGTTAATAATTGATTCAGATGTGTGTAGCCAAGCATATGTGAACCATCGAAATATATGTATGGCTTATAAGTATTGATTGTTGATTATAGGTATTAAGTATTGATAGGTATTGATTATAAGAAGGCGTTTGACTCGGTACCACACAGCTGGCCACTGCAGGTTCTCAAAATATACAAAATAGACACAAAAATTATCAACTTTCTGTCACATGTCGTGTCAAAATGGCGCACAATAATGACTGTGAATAGAAACTATTGAAACGGATGAGATGCTATTCAGTGAGGTATATTTCAAGGTGACTTGCTGAGCCCGCTATGGTTTGTCTTGGCCATGAACCTGCTATCCAATATGCTGAATTCTACTGGATATGGCTATACCATCAAGAACGGGACACAAGAAGCATATCTATTAAAACCATCTTTCATACATGGACTTGAAACTGTATGCTACAATAAATATGCAACTAGAACACCTTCTGCGAATTGTTGAAACGTTCTCAAGGGATGCATGTATGGAATTTGGAATGGACAAATGTCGGACAATTAAAATTGTGAGAGGAAAATTTCAAGATCATGGATTCCAGCTAGAAAATAGACAGCCTATGAGAACAATGCTTGCAGATGAGACCTACAAGTTCTTAGGTGTCAAACAATCGAGATTTGTAGATCATGCAACAATTAAAAATGAACTGTCAGCAGAGTTTGCAGGAAGAATCAGACAAGTTCTGAAAGCATCACTCAATGGCAAGAATATGATTAAAGCAATCAACACATATGCTGTCCCTGTGCTCGGGTACTCTTTTGGGATAAAATGGAGTACAACAGAAATCAAAGGCCTCTAAAGAAAACTGCGCATATTGATGACTAAGGAACGCAAGCACCATCCAAATTCAGCAGTCGAAAGAATAACTTTGTCATGGCATTTGGGTGGTCAAGATGTTGTGGACATACGCAACCAACAGTCCCAATATATAAAATCTCAATGAGACTACTTTCACAAGGAAGCAGAAACATCTTAACTACATTGTGCCATGTGTTTAACAGATGGATCCACACCGTTGAAGTTAAGTCATCAAGAATACAACAAACATAATTATACAGAACAGCAAAAATTGGAAATGTGGATGAGCAAGCCTCTGCATGGAAAGCATCAGTATGCACTTAGTCAAGATCATGTCGACATGAAAGCGTCGAACTACTGGGTAATGGCAGGCCAGATGTTCCCAGAGATGGAAGGCATTATGCTGGCAATACAAGATCAAGTCATATCCACCAGAAGTTATCTGAAAGCAATAGTAAGAGATTCTGCGGTACAAGATGACAGATGTCGATATGGCTGCCAGGTACAGGAAAACATCCACCATATTACATCTTGATGCACACACTTTTCGGGTACTGATTGTAATCAACACCATGATGCAGTTGGAAAGATCCTGCATCAAAAGATTGCTTACCAACACCAGCTTATAGAATGCAATGTACCCTATTATAAATACGTATCTAACGATGTTCTCAAAAATGATGAATGCCGACTTTATTAAGACAGAACGATTCTCACAGACCAGACAGCCCCTCACAACCGGCTTGACTTGGTTCTAGGAGACAAGACGAAAAGGCAAGCCTACCCGACCGACATAGCCATACCAAACACGAAAAACCTTCAAGAGAAGAATGTCGAAAAGATCACAAAATATGCTCCACTGGTTGAAAGTATCGAGAGACAGTGGCATTTGGACCATGTGAAAATCATCCCAATTGTCGTCTCTAGCACTGCAGTAATCGCAAAGACACTGTTTAAACGTTTAAAAGATCTGAATATTAACGTGAATATTTATAAGACTGTCTAGAAGGCTGTGGTCATCTCAACAACTGGAATAGCTTAAAAGTTAATGCGGGTAGAGTAGATGTGAATTCCTAACAAAAAGATGATAAATATGCTTTGGTCATGTATAACCTGTGTATTTGTCCTTATGGAAAAAGAAAATGAAGAAAATTACGAAGAAATAAATAATAATAATAATAATAATAATAATAATAATAATAATAATAATAATAATAATAATAATAATAATGAGAGCGTAGGCTTCCAGTCGAGTCATGATAACTTGGCTATCGAGACGCCCAGCAGTGCCAACGTTGTCGCCATTCTGCGACCTTCCTCAGGCGTAGTACTGCTGAGCGCGCAGTACTACGCCTGAGGAAGGTCGCAGAATGGCGATCAAACGTGGCACCTGTGCCCAGGACGCGGCGTCTCCCGGATAGCCAAGTTAATCAATAATAATAATAATAATAATAATAATAATAATAATAATAATAATAATAATAATGACGTGGCTCAGAGCAAAGTTGCTCGCCTTTCACCAAGGAGGCCCAGATTCGATTCCCGAACAAGTTCATGTGAAATTTGTTCCAATAAAATGAGCCGGCCTATTTTATTGGGGCTGTATAGCGCCCTAATCTTTACTCCTATCCTAATTCCTTCCCAATGCTGGCCGCTGGGTAGGGACGCAGGAGCCCGTGATAAGAGGCACAGACGCAGAGATGCTACCTGGCGATCCTGTTGACAACTGACTGTGACAAGACGTGACATATAACGATAGATACTGTAAATGGAAGATTACTCCCAAGCACAAAGCACTCTTCACCCCCAAAGGGCTTGCAGATGTGTTGCGTCAATCTAGACGCCACACATTTTATTATAATAATAATAATAATAATAATAAAATATCACCTCTTATCAGAGATAATTATTTATTAACTCAATGTAAGGCAAATTTGGATCAAATTAAAGTTGACTTCAGTTTTAAAATAGTTTGAAAATCGCAAAGTGAACTAACAAACAGCACTGAACCTCTTTTTGCTTAATTACATTTTTAATTTCTATCTACAAATGTTTAGTTTCATACTTAATTTTAAATTTTTAAATTGAAACTTTTTAGTACAGTGGATTATTTGATTAACAAGTATTTTCAGGTAAAATCATATTTTAAGACTTAAAAAAATTTAAAAATATCTGTGCACGAGGCCTCATGTTTAACAACTTCTTATTTTGTTTAGGAAAATCTAGCTCTGCAGTTACCTATGCTCAGAATGTGATTCGATTGATTTTAATGCTAGCAAAAACTGTATTTTATCAATTCAACCTAATGGATGTCACTATGGATGTCACTATGGATGTCTAGAAGGCTGTGGTCATCTCAACAACTGGAATAGCTTAAAAGTTAATGCGGGTAGAGTAGATGTGAATTCCTAACAAAAAGATGATAAATATGCTTTGGTCATGTATAACCTGTGTATTTGTCCTTATGGAAAAAGAAAATGAAGAAAATTACGAAGAAATAAATAATAATAATAATAATAATAATAATAATAATAATAATAATAATAATAATAACAATAATAATAATGAGAGCGAGTGCTGCAATTTGTCAATAAATCTGCTATTTATGGGGCTGTATAGGCTCAATCTTTACCATCTAATTCCTTCCCACTGGCGCTGGCTCAGGGCGAGAGCCCGGATAGGAGTACAGCCTGGAGCTCTGCGATCCTGTGACAACTGACACAGCTCATAACGATAGATACTAAATGGAATTCTCCAAGAAGCCCTCACCAGTAGAGGTTCAATCGGCACATTTTATATAATATTAATAAATAAATATCCTCTTATCAGAGATAATTGATTAACTAATTAGCAAATTTTCAAATTAAATGATATTTAAATAGTTTGAAAATCAAAAACAACAACTGACCTCTTTTGTAATACATTTATTCTATCTAAATTATTCATATAATTTTAAATTTAATTAAACTTAGTAATGGATTATTTGATTAACAGTATTGGTAATCATTAGACTTAAAATTAAATATGCAGGGCCCATGTTACAACTTATTTTGTGAGGAACATGTTACCATCGATGTGATTAAAATAATAAATAATAATAATAATAAAATCAATAATGACGGGCTCAGAGCAAAGTTGCTCGCCTTTCACCAAGGAGGCCCAGATTCGATTCCCGAACAAGTTCATGTGAAATTTGTTCCAATAAAATGAGCCGGCCTATTTTATTGGGGCTGTATAGCGCCCTAATCTTTACTCCTATCCTAATTCCTTCCCAATGCTGGCCGCTGGGTAGGGACGCAGGAGCCCGTGATAAGAGGCACAGACGCAGAGATGCTACCTGGCGATCCTGTTGACAACTGACTGTGACAAGACGTGACATATAACGATAGATACTGTAAATGGAAGATTACTCCCAAGCACAAAGCACTCTTCACCCCCAAAGGGCTTGCAGATGTGTTGCGTCAATCTAGACGCCACACATTTTATTATAATAATAATAATAATAATAATAATAAAATATCACTCCTCTTATCAGAGATAATTATTGTATTAACTCAATGTAAGGCAAATTTGGATCAAATTAAAGTTGACTTCAGTTTTTACAAATAGTTTGAAAATCGACAAAGTGAACTAACAAACAGCACTGAACCTCTTTTTTTGCTTAATTACATTTTTAATTTCTTATCTACAAATGTTTAGTTTCTCATCACTTAATTTTAAATTTTTAAATTGAAACTTTTTAGTACAGTGGATTATTTGATTAACAAGTATTTTCAGGTAAAATCATATTTTAAGACTTAAAAAAAAATTCTAAAAATATCTGTGCACGAGGCCCTCATGGCTCTTAACAACTTCTTATTTTGGTTGTAGGAAAATCTAGCTCTGCAGTTACCTATGCTCAGAATGTGATTCGATTGATTTTAATGCTAGCAAAAACTGTATTTTATCAATTCAACCTAATGGATGTCACTAAAAATCTATTTCTAATACCTTCGTGAATTGAATAATCCACCCACCCTAGTAGCTCAACTGACTGGGGTGTTGACCTTTGCTAAAGATTGCTGGTTTGAGTCCAGTGTAAGATGTCACGCAACTGGTGGGGGAAGCAATGACAATCCATTACGTAACTTGTATAATAAGACAGAATATGAATAATTGTCAAATGAAATGGTAATAGTCTGGTTCGCGAGATTGTTTTTTTGTTGTGTTGATAAACATATCTGGAGTGAATCTTTACACTAGTTCCACTGTTGGATGGTTAGTCTTTCGTCAGTTGCGAAGGAGGTTACATGTGTTTGCCTAGTAGTGGTGATTTTTAATTAGTTAACAAAAAATGGATCAGAGGATTTGCATTAAATTTTGCTATAAGAACAGAATAAAATGTAACAAAGTTCTAGAAATGTTGAAAACTGATTTGGTGAGACTGCTATGAGCAAAACAAGGGTTTATGAGTGGTACAAACGGTTCCAAGATGGCCATGAAGACGTGGAAGACGACGAGCATTCTGGACACCTCAGCACATCAACAACAGCTGAAAATGTGGAAAAAGTGCAAGAAATAATTATGAGCGATCGCCGAATTACAGTAAGAGAAGTTGCTGAAGATGTTGGCATATCAATTGGCTCATGTCATGCAATAATTTAGGATGTTTTGGGTATGAAACGTGTGACAGCAAAATTTGTGCCAAAGGTGTTGAATTTTGAACAAAAATAGCGGCGAATGGAAGTTTCTCAGGAGTCGCTAAATGAAATTAGTAATGATGCAGAAGTACTAAAACGTGTCATAACAGGTGACGAAACATGGGTGTACGGGTATGATGTGGAAACTAAGGTTAGTCGTCCCAGTGGAGGCATCCTGGATCGCCAAGACCGAAAAAAGCTCGGCAGGTGCGATCGAATGTGAAGGTTATGCTTACAGTTTTTTTTTTATTTTAATGGCATAGTGCACTATGAATTCTTGCCAAAAGGACAATTAATAAGGAGTACTACCTCCAAGTTCAACGCCATTTGCAGGAAGCAATTCGAAAAAAACGCCTGAATTTGTGGCGAAACAATTCATGGCTTTTGCATCACGATAATGCACCTGCGCACACGTCATTGCTTGTTCGTAAATTTTTGGCAAGAAACAACACTGTTATGATGCCTCAGCCTCCATATTCGCCAGATTTGGCCCCGTGCGACTATTTCCTTTTCCCAAAAATAAAAAGAACCTTAAAGGGCCGTCGTTTTGCATGCATAGATGAGATTAAAAGCGCATCACTGAAAGAGTTAAATGCTATCCCACAGAACGAGTTCCAGAAGTGGAAGCGATTGGAAGAAGCGCTGGCATAAGTGTATATTATCTACTGATGACTACTTTGAAGGTGAAAACATTGCTGTTGACGAATATATTACAGTGTTTCTAAAAAATTAAAATTCCCGTTTCTTTTTGAACACACCTTGTATTTTCTTAAGTGGAAAGAACCGTTTTGGTGCTTTAAACTTTTAAGAATATCAGTCTTAGAGATAAAATTAATTCACTGTGTGGTCACCATCCATTCTCAGGTAGCCTATCACTTTCTTACAACACACAGAAGTATTTGTATCATCAAGAAGGTACAATTGAAGAGCTTGGAGCAATATCAAGAAAAGACATGAACCATTGCAAGACTTCTAATATTTGTAAATATTGATATCTAGATTTTGGTGAAAGTGTGGCTTTTTATGAACTTAACTAGTGTTACATGAAATTACACATTTCAAACAATATCAAGATATTAACATTTGTGAACAGCGGAAGGCTTGCTGTGGCTCGTGTGGCATATCTTGTCACTGCTCCAAGCCTGTGAATTAAATAAAACAATGTGACATCAAAATTAAACTGTAGTTTTGAGTGTTACATTGATGTATTTCAGGGAATAATCATAATCATAAAGCAAATTATTTGTGCAACTGATCTCTACTTTATTCAAAACATTCCATTCAGAACTGCTCGGCAGTGTGTACTGTAATTCATTTTCAAAGATTGGCATTTGGAAATAACTATGTTTCCAAAAAAATTGTAAACTTGCATTGCATTTAGCTAGTCGAAAATACTGTACATTTCATACGCACTCCAATCAGATGGATCACTCTGCGAATGTATATCTGCGCCGGAATCTTCAGTTTCTGACAGAAGATTCAACTCGTTAAGAACTTCTTCTGCCTCTCGATCCACATCATCTGTAGTCAGTCCTTCTGTCAACATTAATCCCTGTGAAAAGCACACATCAATATGAATACACTTTTCTTCATAAATTTATGACCTTTCTAAGAAATACATCTTCTACTTTTTTCTCCATAAAATAATATATCAATCAAAACAATCATTCAAAAGGAGACAGGAAACTGAAAATTTGCATTTGTACCTTATGAACTTGTGTATTCTGTAATAAGAATTTGCTAGCAGTATTAATTTGCTAAGGTGAATTAACTAATTAAAAGTAAAATTGAGAACTTTATTGTATTAGCAGATTTAAATAATTTATGGTATTTACAACATTGCCAACTTTGAGACAATTTTTGTGAAAATTAAAGCTCTTCCAATCCATTATAATAAATATTGTGATCAATTTATGATATTAACCCATCTTTTAATATAGGTTTCACTGAAATATCAGAGAGATGTCTTTGAGTCAGTTGATAGTCTAAAGGTTAAGTCACTGGAAGAAGGTTCTCTTCCCCAGATATGGAAAAAAAAAGCTTCATAACTCCAGTAAACAAATCTCAAAGTTTATCTTATGTCAAAAATTATAGACCAATAGCAATTATGAGTATTATTCCAAACACCATGAATACATAATAACTAAAAAATTAACATTGAAATTAAAGAACCTTATTATTGAAAAACAACATGGATTCAGATGTTAAAGATCTACCATTACAAATTTAATGATATTACAACACTTCATTACAAAAAAAAAAAAATTGATGTTATTTATTTGGATTTTGCAAAAGCATTCGATACATTAAACCATAATGTACTTATTCAAAAATTGTAAAATTTAGGTATTCATGGTACTCTTTTGCTTTGTTGAGTGACTACCTGACAGAACTTTAATGTCGATATTTACATTTTCATCGAGAGCCATTGTGCCCAAGGCTCACATTTGAGACCTCTCCTACTTTTATTATTTAGTAATGATTTAAAACTATTCCTCACAAATTATAAGTTTTTATTATTTGCAGATTACTTTAAAATTTTTAAAGAAATTAAAAATGTCAGTGATTGCAAGGAGTTACAGGAATGGCTGGATTATGCATTAAATTGGGAGTAACCTGAATGTACTTCAATGCAATATTCAAAAATGTAAAGTGAAGAAATTTACCAAACTCAAAAATCAAATCTATTATCCATACACTATAAACAATCCAGTATGAGAATCTGTCAATGAATTTAAAGATTTAAGAGTCATATTTGATCCTGAAGTTTGACAAACATATTTGATTATATCATCTGTAAAGCTAATCACATGTTAGATTTTATCGTAAGAACTACATCAGACTTCCCAAATCCTCTTACGACGAGAACTTAGTATTTAACCTTAAAGACCAATACTACTTTATTCATTTCAGAACTGGTTTCCTTACTATAATATTTATATAAAAAAAGTAGGAACTGTAAAACACAAATTTTTTAACTTCATGGCTTGGAAATTAAAATTACTATCACCAAGACTTACATATGACTACATCAATATATCATCATATCTTCAAATTAGTTCTCTTGAATCATTCAGGAAATATAACAACATTGTATTTTTATATAAACTAATAAACAATGAAATAGATAGCATTGAACTATTATCTTTAATCGATTGGAAAATACCATTACACACTCCCAAGAAATAACCCCAACCAAATGTATCATATTCCCATGTCTAAAACAAACTTTGGATTCAATTTACCAATATGGTGAATGTGAAGAATTGCTAATAACTGTTATATTGATTTATATTGTTCTTCGATTAAAATATTTTCAAACTGTGCAAATTCATCTAATTTGAATGACTTTAATTGATAGCTATGTATATATTTTGTGTTTTGTTCACCTTACATGATTTGTTTATTCAACAAATGTAAAATTGGGCAATTGCCTGTTTATTGCAAATAAATAAAATTTGAAAGCAAAAACGGTGAATTGGTCAAAAAAAGTATATTTTTTATGTGGAATAATATTTTTTTCTTAATGACCAATACTACTTTATTCATTTCAAAACTGGTTTCCTTACTATAATATTTATATAAAAAAAGTAGAAACTGTAAAACACAAATTTGGCCAAACACTGTTATAAGTAGCTAGGAAATATTACTATTGATTAACGGAAAAATTGAATTATTGGAAAATTTAATTACACTCTGTTGTTCAGAACTGGTTTCTTGCATTGCAAACAGTATTCCAGAAAAGCAACTTAAAAAGTACTGTGAACAAATACAAAAGAATTTCAAAATTAACCATCCATTTTTCATGTGATTGTACCATTTAAATGAAACCAAAAAATCTCAATTGAAGTAAATGATCATTTACATATGTTTTGGAATTTTTAATAGATATCTGAACATGTTTCAAAAGTACCATAAACAACATACATGTTGGAAACCTTGTGGTAATGATTTACAAATATAACAATATTTAACCTTGATGTAATTATGCCCTTTTGAATAACATAAGTTAATATATGGTGTATACACCAAACTTCTATGAAATCTATTTACAAAATATACTGCAAATATGTCATTTACATAAACTTGAATTTTTAATTATTCAATAAATTCTACCAAAATGTTAACACTCTGTCATTTGCGCCATTGGATAGAGTTAAACAGAAGTCTCTTTTTTAATTAAAAAAAGAATTTTAGCCTTCCACGAATAAAAACAAGGCTTCTATTTCTCTAATGGTATCTGAGAAGGGTACCGATAAACTTCTTATCTCTATTATGCACAGTGTTGCCATTCCCTGAAGTATAATCAATGTTCCTGTTTGACAGAATCCAACATGTGAATACTGGCGTGTGGAATGGTGTTTTTGCCTACTTGAACAAAATTTCATTTCATCTGCATTATGAGAGAGTTTAATATTTCAAATATTGTGTTTTTACATTTCTCTTCATTACTGGGCAAAATTGCAAATATTAGAAGATGTAGAAAACTAAATAATGCTGGCTTTGGATGTAGTCCATTACATGAGTCCTCGTGCTACGAATGGCTGCACGAGTGAGGAAACATAATAAAAGCTTCAAAATGGTTTGAACCGCTAAGAACAGAACTAATAACATATAGAGTAATAATCCCAAGTGTTGTACTGTATGGTGCTGAGATTTGGCAACTCTCAGAACAAACGAGAAGAAAGTGGTGGGTCATGGAAATGGACTTTCTTCGAAGATCCGCTGGCATCTCAAAAAGAGAGAAAATACAAAATGAAAGAATTAAAGAAATGATGGGCTTGAAGCACTGCACGAAATTGAAAGGAAACAACTGTTATGGTTTGGACACATGCAGAGGAACACAGAAAATTCCAGACAATGGCTGGATGGCAGATATCTCCTGGGACATGGAACAATAGAGAAGAGTGGAAGAAGAAGTTAGGCGCCGTAAGATCCACCTGAGGGTCCACCACACAGCTAAGAAGAAGAAATGGTTTGAAATTAATTATTTGTTTCTTTTCATAATACATTCAATTATAATATATACACAGATAAATAAGAAAAATGTATTAATGATATTAATGGGTGCATTGGACAAGATACTGGGCGAGTGACAAATGTTAAACTTTTTTATTTTCATTAAATGAAATACACTAAATTGTAAAATTAATTTGATTGAATTTATTGACTTCTCAATGCATTATAGATAAAGCTATGCTTTGCATGACAAACTTTGATAATCTGAAAAAACATGCTATTATCACCCAGTACTTACCAAATTTCAAAATTGAGCAAGTACATACATCAGGTCAATGCCATTATTTCTAGATTATTCAGTAGTTAAAAAAATTCACACCTTTTGAGTTCTGTATTGGTAGTTGATTTTACAACAGAAGAGAAGATATAAAGGACAATGCTACCAGCAAATGTCCCTTAATTGCCAAAGCAGATTACAGTCCATCCATGTGGAAGGACAGTGGAATACATCATCACTGACTGCAGACAGTCATACAATACGAGATCTTTGGTGAGACAAGAACATTTTTGAGAAACATTGTTACCAGTGAAGAAATACACTGTTTTGCTTACTACTCTTCCCAAAATTGAAATCTGTCTTACAAGGATGCCTTTTTCAATCAGTGATAAGACAGCTTTCAATCAGTGATAAGTTTCAGAGGGCAGTGAAAACCGATCTTTGCAACATCCTCAAAACTGGTCGCAGATCTATTTCAAAGGCAATACATCCAATTTGGAAAATTCAATCACAAAAAAAGTATATAAGCTTTAATTAATATTTTCTTACCCGATTCCACTAATTGCAATAATTAATAGCCTATAATACATTGAATTAAAATAAATACAATATTCTGAAGAGCAAAATTTATGCACGTATTGCAGGTGTTCACTGCAAAGGCCACATATTCATAGTGTATTTTGTACACTTGTTTTTTATTGTTTTTTGTTGAGGCACTCGCACCTTCCTTTCCAGTCCTTCATATTTAAAACTGGCTTAGTTTTTTTCTTGTAGCCTATTACAATTATATGCATATGGAATTGGTAATTCCTCTACTCGTTCAAAAATACCTTTTCCCATCATCAATTCTTAAGTGACTTCCAGAATGACACAATTATTATAAACAAAACCCAATAGTTTTTTTTAAAATTTGTTGCATCTTATAAATTGACGCAACGCATCTCCAAACTCCTTAAGGGGCGTTGAGCGCTTTGTGCTGGGGAGTAATCCTCCATTAACTTGCGCGGGAGTAATTCTCCATTACCTTTAAGTCTTGTCACATCACGTCGCAGTCAGTTGTCAAGAGGCCTGCCAGGTAGCATCTCTGCATACACGCCTCTTACTACGCGCTCCTGTGTCACTACCCAGAGGCCAAAATTGGGAAGGAAGAAGGAATAGGAGTAGGGTTTAGGACACTTCACAGGGGTTGGTCAAGCCCTTGTGAAACAGCCAAACTCGTTTTGTTGCAACAAATTTCACACGAGATTCGACGGGAATCGAAGCTGAACCTCAGTGGTGAAAGGCTAGCGACTTCACTATATGCCACGAGCGCAGCTTTTTGAAAAAATTTCCATTGGCCTCCTCTTACAACAATATTTTTCACTATTTAGTTAAATCATCTAATCAAGTTTAAACACACAATTTTCTATTGCAATATTTAATGGTTTCAGGAAGCTTTTCCAAGAGGGCAATAATTACATTTCCTAGCATGTTGATAAGTATCTAAACCTATTTTTTTAATAGACATTTTCTAACACAAAGCAAATATTTTTCTTCTGAATAATGATTGATGCTGTGAAAACAACTGAGAAATTCCGTACGTTGTAAGCCACCCAGTTCTTAAATGTGGTATAGAAATATAGATAATATAGAAATGTGGTATAGAAAATAGAATCATTGAAATAATGAAAAGATCTGACACACTGCGTATATAAACTACAAGATAGGATATACTTGTGTGTTGTATTTCAATGCTAGATAACAATGATAATGCTTTGGTTCCAAATATCAACTCTTCAGAAAAGTCAAACACTGTTTGAAATGTTTTTCATCAAAGACAGCTTGTGTGATATCTTGGAAGTCAATAAGATAATTCAAAAAGACTGACCTAGAAAAGCATAGCTCAGCAGTTAAGAAAGCCATCAATTTGACAGTTTGCAGGTGTTTAAGATGGAGTATGCAATGAAACGACTTAGGTACGATTAAAATTTTCGAAAATTTCACTTATTATCCACAACATAAATAAATACATTAAAAGTTATGAGATCCCAGTGCCCTACAGCTCACAGCTTGAAAGAGAACATTACTTGAATTTGCCATCAAAATTAAATCATCAGGCATTATAGTATTAAAAGAATGAAAGTAATTACACTCAAATTAGAATTTCTTTGATTTATCACAAATGTCTCGAGACCTTTCAGTTTCTTCCAATTTATGTCTGCACATCAATTCAATGATCAGATCAAAAGTCAAACTCACAAACTAACATTTATTAAAAAAATTACACAATGTCATGATCTTGGTATTTTTGAATGTAACATATTACAGATGAAGTAATCCATAGGATGTTGTAAAATAAAGATAAGATATCTTTATTTAAGGAGTATGAGTGCCTTTCTGGTATGTTAAATCTTCAAACTTAGGGTGCACTTTTCTCAAGAACAATGAAAGTTACATCTTTGATATTTTACAGCAGTTTTGTCTGATGATTTTTCAATATGGTAGACAACTTTTTTTTGCATTAATGCTTCACATTTAAAGTTATGATTTTTATTTAATTTAAATTTTTAATTTCTTTTTAGTTATTTTGAAAGATTATTTTACATAAAAAGGAGTCTAATATCAAGAATAAATTTAGTTGTGAACGACACAATGTTTTAGAAATGTTATCTTAAGTATTTTTTGGGATAAATACACCAATGTCCACCGGAAAGAAATGTATAGTAAATGATCTTCAAAGTAAAACAGTGACACCCACTAAGCACTAACATAGGCTAGAAGCCTCCTTTGATGTAATCTGCGTCCTCCTGTTCCCTTTTCTTCTTGATGTTTCTCTTCTTCTTTCTTGCCTGTTTGTGAAGATCTTCCACTGCTTTATCAGCTTTATCCACAAATCCAGCTTTATCCAGCTCTATCCATAAAAATTTTTCCAATTGGAAAGAAAGAAAAAAAAAAAAAGAAAAAGATTTTTTCTTCAATTTTTGTTTTTTCCAATTTTTCCTCAAAATTCCACTACATACTCCCCTTAAACTGCAATTGGTTATAACCTTGCGGCAGCTAATTACACAATTAAGGTAATATAAATAACATGCAAACAATATAATAATATTAATAATGATGATGATGCCAGTCCGGATAGCCGAGATCGCTAAGGCAGTAGTGCCGCGGTGATCTCGGACGGAAGAATCGAGTCCCGCCTCGAGCATTGGTGTGTTTGTGTTACTCATATTGCAGCTTTTATATTAATAAAATACAATTATCAATTCATGAGTTTTGATACTCATACTGTTATTAAAAAAATTGCAATCCCTTCAGGAATTGAAAGTATCATGTATACATTATTATGTATGTGTACCTGTCAGGAGCTAGACTATCATGGTATTACTGGGCAGATGTATTACTATCTCCGCCATCAGAAACACACAGCCTTTTGCAATAGATGTAGGCATTTTCATAATAAATAGTCTAGTTAAGATTTCAATGAAAACCCTCAATTAAAAAATAAAACTAAAAATTATTAAATTCTGTAATGGTCTTCTTGATGTCAATCACATATTTTAAATTTAAAAAACATCATCATAATTCATTTCTCACCTTTCCCTTCCTCTTGGCAGTCTTAACATCATCTTGTTCATCATCTTGAGCTTCATCAAGGTCATCACTCATGTCATCATCATCATCCATATCTGCTACAGACTGAGCTAGGAAATCAAAGCTTGCCATTACTGCTGCCTGAGTGTCCAAAATCATAGCTTCGGCAAGTGATGAAGCAGGTGGAGGAGTCTAGAAAAAGAAATATTAATATATTTTGAGGTTGAATGCACCAAAATAAATAACTAAAACAAAAATTGAAACAAAAGTAACAAACCAAAGCAAAAATTTAAAAAAAGCAAATAAAAAAAAGAAGTCAAAGCTTGTATGCTCGTAATACAATATTTTGAAGAAATAAATTGTAAAGGTATTAATTCATATGATAATCCATTTCTAAACTGAGAAATCATAGGGTTTTATGCATACAATTCAAAAAAAATCTTTATTACCTTCCAATAATATATGCTCAATTAGTTGGAGAAGAGATAGACAGGCATAGAACCATGCAACTCTTTCCCTCTGTGTATCTTAACAAACTAATTTATGATCATATCTATTCGAATCTTCATACTCCATTCCAGGGGAACTTTACAAAATATGTCAATATAAAATCTATTTCCTCACATTGTTTTCCTCAAGGAGAAAGTTAAGTAACAACCATGGGGGAAAACGATTATCAATTATTTTTATGCCAAACAGCAACATTAATACTATATATCAATAACCTTTGCATTAAATGAAAATTTATTTCTCCAAAGTGAAATTTCAGTCATTAACAATCTCACTAAATTTGTAAAAGATTGTTAAATCATTTCAAGTGAGAAATACAAAAGGAAAAGAAAAGTTTCATCCAAGCCTGAAAAACAAAACTTAGCTTATACTACCAAGAATATCAATAGTACTACTATGTGCTATCTTTCATCTCCATCCCGTACACATCATTAACATTCTACACATGTGTACATGCATGCACACACACTACACGTATGTGCATGCATGCACACACTCACACAAAAGAAACCACACACAAACACACTCAGTCTCTCTCTTTCATTTTCACAACAAACTTGTTATTTTTACGTTGTATTAGAGGAATTATCACTCGCTCAACTGTTCATTTGAAAGTTTCAGTGCCTGTCAGAAGGCATACAAAAAGACCCACATAAATTCCCATGCTTTAAAAAGCAGCTATACTCTGTAATGCTCACACAAGGTCTTTCTAGATATGTGCAGGATTCCTTGATATGTTGTAGTTCACCAATCATATGAATGAAAGGAGAGGTAAGGAAGTAAAGGAAAGCACACATGATTTATAATTCATGTTGCAGGTACATTTCTCAGGAATGTAAAGAGAATTACATTTCTGATCATTGATCGACGCTAAGTAGAAGACAATAAGCAAATCAAATTCTTCAAAGAAGTCCTATGTCATCATCAGAAATATACTAATGCACAATCCTTGTCATGAAAATTGATTCACATACTCAAGTAATAGAATAGATATTACCAAATCATGAAAGAATATCAACATGATTAATAGGTCCTGGAAATAATAGGAAGAAATAGAGCAACATTTTCAACTACAACAGAGAACTCTCCAAATCTTAATGAAAATCATCTTTAAATACAAATTAGTATATGTAATAACATAGTTGGACATACATGGTACCCTCAATAGTGTACCAATAATCACTTCCCTTTGAAAGTTCACTATAAATATGCCAACAATGTCTACATTACATTCTAAAGAACACAGCTTAATTATCATAAGTCACAGAAACACTGCATCATTATTGTAGATCTTCTACATACAAGTTTACTTTATTCTGAAAATTTGAAAAACTGAGATCACTGGTAGGTGATCACAAATAGGTGATTCCTACTAGTCTCTTTTTTATTCAAAAAGAGAAGAATGCAGGGTCATCTACAAGAAATCTCAATTAAAGTTGTGCAAATGAGAAAATAAAGAAGGTTGAAATGCACAAATGATCAGTGCACAAGTAGACATGCAAAATTGTATGTTCAGATATGTGTACGAGAACGATTTGATTATACATAAATGAAAACAAAAAAGCAAAAAACATAGGTAAATAATAGAAATGAAAGAATGCAAAATAAGTCTTTGTTCATTTTGGGGTAAAAATAAAATACTGGCAAGCAGAGACAACTTAACAAAAGAGTAAGAGAGAGAGTAAATGAGAATTTACTCATTTTACAAAAAAGTGAGGAATATATAAAGAAAAATTAACATCGAAAAGTAAAAAAAATTAACAATTGTCACAATCAACAAAAAACTGTCCAAGAACTGTCCAAAAGGTGCCCCAAGTTATCAGCCATTCTTGTGGAGTACTCATAAATTTGTAGTTATTTGAGTTTCTGAACATGTTTCATTACCCTATTTTCAACTGTGTATTGCATGCAAACAATTTATGTTATTACTGAGTAATACAAATAATATTAAATCTTCGTTTCTAAAATGGACAAAACATTCAAGCACAACAATTATCATTTTCTATACAACATGTAAATACCTGACCTGTATTTGCATGTAGATGTGTGTAGAATAACATTTGAATGCCTAACATGCCAACACTCACAAAGATGCAATCAATCAGCATGAAACATTTCTGAAGAAACTTTGTGATGAAAGAAATAGGAAAATCAGTTTTGCAATCTTCACTACAGAAATAAGCATAGAAATTCAATATATTGATCAAAGCGCTATTTCAAATTATTTGATGAATACTTAATAGAGAATTGTGAAGTCCAGACAAATCAGTACTACTTCATTGGAAAAACATCTACTACTAGCAATAATAGTAACAGATGACCAAGGAAATAGTGTCCAAAACTAAACTATAGTGCGTTCTTAAGCAAGTCCACTTTTCCCAAGGTTTACAACAAAATATACACAAATCTTGTTTCTGTAAAGCCAATAAGAGAGGTTAACAAATGACTCACAGATGATCCAGAGCATGCTTCTGACACAGTTCCAGCAGTTTTGTCATCTTTCTCTTCTTTGCAATCCACCGACTTCACCTACAATGGTCATGTAACCATGCATTGAACCAAAGTGCCAAAGAAACTCATTACTTTACATGCAATGACAAATATCTAAAGAAAATCAAACCGTAGAAACGATCCCTGATTTACCATGCACACTTTTATTACGTGCAAAATGTTTCCACAAAATATTAAAGGAAGGAAATTGCGAGTTATAGGGCAGATGTATTAGTTTCAATTTCTACATTTTCTTTGTAAAAATAAAACCTAATGCTAAACATTTTTCTCTATTGTCCTTTTAGCGTTTCCTCCTTTCGTATTTCTCAATTTTCTCTGCAATTTCTGAATACAGTGGAACGTACTAAAAATGTTCCCCCAAAACTCATTTTTAAATGGCTTTTTATTCCCCAACAAAAGTCAGTTTCCTAGCAGGTGCATGGTGTCTTATTCACAGATATATTCCAATTATTTCTTATGCAAATCCTTCAATTACGCAACAGTTGACATAACATCAACAACATCTGAGAAATTCAAAGTCTTTTTTGAAAAAATATACTTCATCTTTTGGGGGGAAATTTTTTTTAGGATATATGTGAATTTGGTTATATTATTTGCAAATTAGAAAACTGGAATAATTAAAATCAAACAGTTGACATCACAACAAACTGTTACTCTTTCCAAAGAACAATGCATTTATTGTCCATTTCAAATATATATTACATTAGCCTCTGAATGCTTGTCAGATAACTGATAAAAATGTAGGCTATTAAATTAAAAAAAAAGATCAGTAGCTACAATGACTCGTGGTGTTCATTATTAAAATACACGAAATGTGGATAATTTACCAAGTGCATACAATCAATTTTTAATCATATTTGTACTTTCTCCTATAGTTCTATATACTAAATATAGATAAAGTTATGTAATATTGAAAAAAAATTGTCAAGATTTTGATGGAAATGAACATTTTGGGAGTCCTATATAACAAAAGGAGTTTCTTTTTCAAAGGGTCTATCAGCTCATGAACAACATAGACACATAGACAGTGCATGATATTTTCCCAAAAACGGATATTCCCTTATCAATCTGGCTGAACAAATGGCCATACAAATTTGAAATAGATTTTCTAATTTTTGGAGGTCCTATACATGATGCCCTTAAGAAATTTGCAAAATAGTTTCAAACATGTTTCTAAATTTTTTCTTACTTTCTTGCTTGAGTTGAGCACAATGCCTTTATGATTATACAATATGCATCTGATTTGCATTCAAACTTCTGAAATATCAATTATTGTGAAAGTTCAAATATTATCTAAATTTACAAATATCTTCTACAATTACATTATAGAACTAAAGATTTTTTCGTTAATGAAATGTATTCAAAAATTTACAGACTTTCATCCAAATACATTATTCATAAATATAAAATATTTAACATACAAGAGTAGACAACATCATTCATCATTCAACGTATTTCCACTCACAACATTGAGTAAACTAAATATAATGTTTGCAACATTGTTCATTTGCCAATGAATATATCCTAAAAAGTGAATTGTTTGTCATACAAGTCATCATGTACATTGGCAGGAAAAACATAGCCGATCTTCTGGTTGTCTGTACAGGAACTTCAGACTTCAATTGATTCAATGAAAGGACAGTCTAATGATTCTAATGATTCTGTTATAAAGTTATACAAAAATATCAAATCACTAAATTTCCTTTGAGACTCAAGTGTTGGAATTACGAAGGCTCTTGCTATAGCATTATAATTATGGCCAATGAATGGATCTTGCAATGCCAAACTAATAGCTACTATTCTGAAGGATTTGTGCTGGACATTTTCCATTTTGTTTCATGCATGTTATTGAAAGATTGGTGACCAGACTGTTGAACAAAACATCAATATTGATCTTACAAGCATTAAATAGAGAAGTTTCAATGTACTCATGGAGTTAAATCGATTACAAATACAACTAATAAACCCTAGCATGTAGTTAGTTTTGTTTGTAGTGTAATTTGTGGGTTTCGAAAATGACGTTTTTAAATCGAATATAATGTCTAAATCACAAACTGTTGTAACATGATCTAAACAACTGACTTTAAGATGTAGTTGAATGAAAAAGCGATATTTGACATGGAAAAGGCAATACATTTGTATTTATTAAGATTCAAAGAGGTAATTTGGATCACCCCTTTTAGCCAACTCTTCTAGTACATTTCACAACACAATGTCACTCATCTGTTATATACTTAATTTACAGTCATCAGCAAATGGTAAAAATTTCACATCTCTCCGAGCCAAGGCCGTTCATAAAGATTATAAAAAAGAGTGTGGTCCTTGATGGGAACCCTGCGTTACTCCAGACAATCCATCAGATACAGTGATGATTGCTCCAAATGATTGCAATTTGCTCAAAAGTAGAAGGTGTTTTAACGTCATATATAATTATAGGACTACAACAATTTAAATTAGGTAAACATTTATTCTTCAATTTCCTGACTATAAAGATACTCACCATCAAACTGGCTAAGCAAATACTAAAAACTATCAAAATTTAAACTTTTTTGGAGTATTGTAGGGATTGGCCACATGCAAGATACTGAACTAAGGTTTTCCATTCTTAGATTTGAAATTCAAGTATAGATTTCTTTATCTGGGCTATAAACAAATTTATACCGTATTTTCTGAGGAATTTGAATTAACATATTGCACATTCCATACTTCTAAACAAATTAATGCAGCAGTCACTCAACAAATTGACACTTAACATGTTGGTTGCCAAGTGAGACCATGTGGCATCATAGGACCTTATGGTCTCCTGCGTTGGCTTGTCTCAACAGTGTTAACAGCCGTGTTCCCATGAGCCCACATGGACTCGTACATTTTTGTAAATAAATTTAATTCTATATAATATTATATTGGTGCAAGTTTCAATGATTTAGCATGTTAAGAAGTGTGTCAATTACTGTTGGCACAAAGATGTACTTGAGAAAAACTTGTATGGTACCAAGGCGTAGTATAGCGAAAATGTACTTGGTGTATATGTTAAAATATAGTCAGCGAGTTGTCTTCCCACACAAAAATTAGGGCAAAAATAAAGAAACTAACAACATAAAACAGGCAGAAATTTAGAGGCGACCAATCAGGATATTGCCTAATGAGTCGTGTTAACATTAGCACTAGGATGTATCATGATAAATTGTGCCCTCGTCATTAAAGAATTAAGGACAACAGAAGTACATAAATAAAATCGAAAGAGAATGAGATTCATACTTAATGCTATAAATCATTGGTGGAAACTTGCTTGATTTTGCTGTGACTAGAGTGAAATCTGCTGATAACATATGACTTTACATATGAATGCGACTTGGATTTAAAAAAAATAAAAATGTTTGACTATCTTCTTACCTAAGAATAGAATACTTAAGAGATAGAAGCATGGCATGAGTAGCTGAAATTTGGGATCAGCCCAGTAAGATGAGATTCCATAAGACGAGAGAAACATGAAACGAGTGAAATCGGAAATATGCAATAATCAGGGGCACATGATAGGGTTTTACTACATTAATGTAAGGTGACCTATTTCTACAACCAGCACCTGTATTCTGCTCACACTTATCTACGAGAGCCATTGTTTTCTGAGGTGCAATGAACACAAGGACTGGGCATCTGAGCTAAGCAAAACTACACTTTCTACAAATCCAATTGTATATTCACCCAAGGAGTGATTTTTGGTGTTAGCATATCTGGTCAGAGATCAGGACTTCTAATTATCTCAGAAGAATGATTAGAGAGATCCATGTGGCAATAAAGGTCCTCTCATTTTATGGGACAATGCAGAGTGGATGAACACATTAATTCTCAAAAATAAAATAAATTAAAATTAAAATTAATAATAATAATAATAATAATAATAATAATAATAATAATAATAATAATAATAATAATAATAATAATAATAATAATAATAATAAAAATATACATCCATCTCATTTCAAAATTCTTCTTCATGGAAGACACCATGCTACTTTATACAACAGTTGGTGTGTAAAGTTGTGAGAGACTGATGATATTAATTGGTCAGATTAGCCTGAACAAACCTGTCTTAAATTCTATCAAACAAGTAGGACATTTCAGGAAGTCACATGGCAACAACTGCTCCAAAATATTCCTCTGGTCAAGGGAACATTGAAAGACAATTGGGATATCATTTTGATTCATAGGCCTATGGTAGAGATGCCAATATCCCTTTATTCATTATACACACTAAACATCAGAGATCAAGGTGATGAAAAAACTCATAAAACAGTCAGTGGCGGTTTATTGGAGGTGAAATTTGAGTTCATCAGGACCAAAAGTGTGCTTCCTCTAACGAAGTGATTGCATAATTAGAAATGGTGCTTAATAGTATTTTCTTCATTACATTCTTTGAAAGTGGCAAAACAAATTTTGTGAAATATAATCATGTAAACAGTGCACATGTATCCAATAATTCTTGCCCTCTCCCCAAATGTCTGCACAGCACTGCCATTATTTCTGTACATTAACATTTGGTTTCTTCTGGATATTGTTAAAATGTTTACCAGAAGTCACTTCCACTTTTTTATATCCTTTTCAACTCAATTACTTATCATTCAATATAGATGCACAATGTTCATTATGTGTTCTGTCCCAAGGGAAGCAAGGGAAAAGCTGCAATACCATAAATTTCGCACATCATTGTATTTTCCAGAATTGCCTTTTCAAGTGACAGTTATTTGATGCAAAATTATTTCTTTCCTTATTTTCAATTTCAATGGAAGTAGATCAATTTTCAACATTTGAAGCAAGAAACACTCCCTAACAAATTTAATATTTTCCTAATCCCCAGAATATACAGCATATATACAGCATTGCAAACTAAAGGCATGCACTACATAATATATATGAAAATTAATAGTTTCTGAAGTTTTGAAGTTATGTCAATTTTTAAAACATCAGTAGTTTGTTTCGCAAATCAAATTACCCTAAAGATTATAAAAGTACTTTGAACAGCATTTAAATTATTGTAACCAATCTTCACCCAAGATGTAAATAAAAAATACATTTACTGTATATAACTGAATAGAGCACACACATAATTGTGAAAGTACATAACATATACATGCGATATGGCTTACAGTACCACTAACCTACAATTTCCATAATATTAGATATCTCTAAAACATATTTAAAAATCTTAAACATGTTTTGCCACTGTAAGCCCATTGTCCTACAAATCATTAAGTTGTGTTTGATAGTAAACCTCCTGGGCTAGGTTCAAATACCATTCTTACCTACTAAGTTATTTTGTTGTAATATTGAATAAATAATAATAATAATAATAATAATAATAATAATAATAACAACAATAACAATTTCCTGTGCACTGATCCGGGTATGCGAGATTGCTAAGGCAGTAGTGCTGTGGCGGTCTTGGACCAATGGATCACGAGTTACGCGAAGGGCAATGTTGTGTTTGTGTGTGTCTGTATGTTTTCGATTGTATTATCATCATCGTCGTCGTCATCATCATCATTTCCACAACTCATACCCCAGGGCTAACAACTCAGGAGTGTAAACAAACATCTTAGCGTGTGTGTGTGTGTGTGTGTGTGTGTGTGTGTGCGCGCGCGCGCGCGTGCGTGCGTGCCTGTGTGTGTGTGGGCGCGTGCGTATAAGGCCATGTGCCCGCGTGTGTATATGGTGAGAGAGTATGTGTGTGGGGTTGCACATATGGTGAGTGTGAGTATGCGCAAGCTGCAATCCCGCGGAATCTACCCAGCGACTAACATGCAAATGGCTTCACTGCAAATGCATACTATCTCTACAAATTTTCTTTCAAAGCGTTCAAAAGTACTTTTTTGGACCTCTTCTCAACTGCTCCTGTTAACGGCCTGTCGGGCAGTGTCGACAAGCTTAACAGCATCGATTGTTGAACGAGCTTTGCGAAAGCCATCCTGGTTCTCTCAGTTTTATCTCTTTTATCTATTGCATCTTCCAATCTTGTGCTAATATGATGTTCGAAAACCTTAAACCGCGGTATCGAGCACGCACAGTGGCCGGCAAGACGCCGGATCTTCAGGGTTTTTTTCCCCTTTGGAAGAAGTACTAGTTGTTTCTTCCATCTCTCAGGAAATACCCCTTCTCTCAGACATGTGTCGTAGAGGTCCACGAATATTTCACTACGAGCGCATATCGCAGTCTTGAGGGCGATGTTGGGGATACTTTCCGATCCTGGTGCCTTGAAATTACCAATTCTACTGATTACGTGCAGTAGCTCATCCTCAGTGACTGGTGGTATCATTTCCGCATCAAGTGGCATGATGATCGTCAGTTGGTCGGGATGGTGTGGGAATAAAGTTGCCACAATTCTCCGAAGAATGTTTGGGCAGGTTGGAGACTGAGTATGCGACTTTCTAAACTTACCCATAACCGTCTTGTATGGCTTACCCCTTACATCTTTATCAACTTCATCGCACAGGCTTTAAGCGCGAAGACGTTTACTTACCCGGATTGCGGTCTTCAACTGGTTTCTGGCCAATTTATATTGTTCTTGCAATTGAACGAAGTTAGCTTTATCACGAGCTCGATGATATAGTTTCCTGGCCCGAAGGTAGTGACGGCAATGCTGAGCAATGTCTTCATTCCCCCAGTAAACTGGTAATCGTTGGTGGTTGGTTCCTCTTCTGGGCATAGCTGCGTCACAAGCTCTGGTTATCCAGTTCATAATTTGGCTAACCTTTGTCTGTGCCGTCCCTGATGGCACAAAGTTCTCCAAACAAAGGCGGAATACTTCCTTGTCAAACGCGTTGGCCTTCTATCCCCTCACCTTACATCCCGGTCCTGATAAGCTGCAGGATGTATCTCGTATACAATAGCCTGATAGTCGCTGTGTGTGTGGTGTTCGCTGACTTTCCAGGATACCGCCATTCTCAACAAACTGTCATAAACGTTATGTCCACCACAGACACTAAACCACATCTGGGGAAAGTGTATCTCTGGTGTTAACGAGTACTACGTTCAAGAGGAAGAATGATTCTAGGACGGCTCGACCTCTCTTAGTCGAAGTCGAGCTCCCACACTGCACGGCCCAAGCATTGAAGTCCCCAGCTATCACGAGGGGGCTGCGACATCTGGCGTCAAGAACTAGACGATCCAGGAATTGCTCGAAGTCATCAAACGTATCGTTTGGTGACGCGTAGCAGCTGTAGATATAGATTCCATCAATTTTGGTCCAACTTCGGCTCGAGTCATAACTTGTTGGAATGGACGATTCCCACATGCTGCTTTATATATTCTGAACGTCAGAATATATAGCTAATATATAGCTATATATAGCTATAACGCTATATAATATATAGCTATAACGCTAGAATATTCTGAACGTCACAGTGGTTCTGATTTTTTGAACTATTTTCATGATCTGTCCAATATTTTCTTTAGCGCTCTTTGGTAAGGACACCTGTTACACACGATAGCATGTTTGCTGTCTGCCGTTTTGTACGCACAGCAGGCACTTTGGATGTGTGTGTGTGTCCGCGTGTGTGTCCGTGTGTGTAAGTGTCCGTGCGCGCGAGCGTGTGTGTGTGTGTGTTGTGCGCGCGTGCGTGTGCGTGCGCGGCGCGCGCGCGTGTGCTGTGTGTTGTGCGCGCGTGCGTGTGTGTGTGTTCGTGCGCGCGTGCGTGTGCGTGCGCCTGTCCGTCTCCGCGTGCGCCTGCGTTCGTGCGCGCGTGCGTGTGCGTGTGTTCGTGCGCGCGTGCGTGTGCGTGTGTGTTCGTGCGCGCGTGCGTGTGCGTGTGGTATCCATGCGCGTGCGCGTCTGGCGTGTGTGTCCGTCTCTGCGTGCGCCTGTCCGTCTCCGCGTGCGCCTGTCCGTCTCCGCGTGCGTCTGTCCGTCTCCGCGTGCGTCTGTCCGCCTCCGCGTGCGTCTGTCCGCCTCCGCGTGCGCCTCTCCGCGTGCGTCTGTCCGTCTCCGCGTGCGTCTGTCCGCCTCCGCGTGCGTCTGTCCGCCTCCGCGTGCGTCTGTCCGCCTCCGCGTGCGTCTGTCCGTCTCCGCGTGCGTCTGTCCGTCTCCGCGTGCGTCTGTCCGTCTCCGCGCGCGCGTGTGTGTGTGCGCGTGTGTGCGTGTGCGCGTGCGTGTGTGTGTGTGCGCGCGTGCGTGCGCACTCGCGAGTGCATTGAACTGTTGCTATGAACCATATTTATAAAATACACTTTTATTGGAAACTAGTAGTGAATTGCAGAAAAAAATTACTATAATTAATTTTGTTTAATATTTTGAAACTTTTCTGGATAATCAAAGACACGTGTTAAGGTATGGCCAGTAGACCATCCTTTGTAGATTATTTCTTGTGAACTGCAAATGTCTGGTGTCATTTAGTCTTACAGCAGGAGGGGTTTATTTCTATAAGACTGAATGGATTGGATAGAGTTGACAGGTTGCAAGACTACAAAACAACAAACACATTTTAGTGCTTAACATTGAAATTCATTAGTAATTATAAAATAAAACGAAGTTGTGTAATGTCATTTAGGTAGTTAGCATGATCAAAGACTATGAAATAGATGTAAAAGCTATCACAGTATGACTAACCTGTTTAATTTACTAATTTCTTTTTATAAAATGAGAGTTGCAAGACAATTAAATTTCTAAAACAAGCAAATTATATTTTTATATTATCCTCGACACTGACCATTGCACTTCATGCTGAACACCTCTTCTGCAATTCTGATATTTAAATTATTCAGTTCTTTTTAAAGAATATAACCAAACACAAAATGTTAACTAGATATTGGCAATACAATACTACTGTTGATAATGACCTTCATTCATCTCTTTTTCTAACCAACTTCTGTCTCATAACAATGATGCAAAAATATGATTTTTGCGAGATGTACATTATTGACACAAAATAATATTTTACTGTTCCTTTCATTTTTAATGCTGAAATGTTTTTTAAACAACAAATTTAACTGATACTGAAAAGTGGACTGTTCATAACATTACTGGGTACTTTCTCCAAACCATTAAACAAACAGATGGTCAAAAATAAAATTAATAAAAAAATAAATTTTTCTAAAACAATACACTTTTACTTCACAATTGAAATAATAGACATTCAATTTGCATATTCTTGTAGAAATCAAACAAATCATAATGCTATTGCAATCCAATACATATTTAATGTTCAGGACAATGAAATTTGAAGTTCTCACATCACATCCTTCAGTCCTTTTTAATGTGACGTGAAGTGTTGAAATATAGTACTTGCCAGTAACAAATGCATCTTAATGAGCTACAAATACAAGTTTCAACTTTTCTTCAAAATTAGCACTTTTCCAATAATAACAGCATTAAAAAACAATAAAATCAATAATAATATTATTAATAATAATAATAATAATAATAATAACAACAACAACAAATTTTACTAATGTACTAGTTTCTCTATTATACAACTATAATATAACTGAAGAAATTTTAAGCTATTGGCAAATAAAATTATGTAACAAATTTTTACAATAAATTCTTCTATCTTGACAATGTCATTTGCAAATACATTGCTTAACTGTCAGTGTTTCTACTTTTCCTTTCATCAAATGGAAGTGATTATAACTTGGTACATTCTAAGTTGTTTTATGTGATAATGATCATGTTTTCTGATATACAAAAAAATGTTTTTAAAATTTTTTATTAGGGATGATGACACAAATTGTTAAATGTGAACAACAATAAATCTGACTTTTGCTATATAATATGAAACAGAATTGCTTTCATAATAAATTGAATTTAACATGCAGGTACTAGTACATTTAACTACAGGATTAGAGTGTGAATTAGTGAACTTTATTTTCACAGGGTTTGTAGGTAAAATAACGTTATTCTTCACAACAGCAAAAGTGAGCAAGTGCTGATACATCAACACATTTCTAACAAGCTTTCTATTCACGATTTCTATCAGTGTCAATCTTCTCATTTCATCTCTGAAGGCACAAACTATCAAACCTATGCACTCAATCTCCCAACACACACACACACACACACACGACGCACACGCACACGCGCACACACACACACACACACACACACACACACTCACACTCACATCACAGTCACAGTCAAACATCATCCTTGGTGCAATTGAATACATACATTTAACCTTACACAACTTCACCACTGATAATCATAATTACAAGTGATCAGTTTCACTGTATTCAGATTCAACAGACAAATTTGAGGATAATCAATATAAAAATATATCCATTATCTCTTTAAACTGCCAAAGTAATATTGTTAAAAAAATGTTTAATTACCTTTTTCGCAGGAGTACGTCTACCTTGACTTTCACATGCTCTTTTATTAGACGGTTCATTTCCATTTACTTGTAATGGAGCATTGTTTAAATTTTCTTCACCCTCAGCATTATTATTTAATCCAAGTAATGAGCGTACACGATTGGAACGCACATCAATGATTGTATCAGTATAACCTATTTCCTGAAGATACCTAAAAAATGTCAGTTTCAATGTAGTATGAATATTTTATTCTTAATAGGGTGAGATAATCAAACAGAAAGTGCTTAGTACAAGCAATGACTTAATATCCTGAAGCAAACCATGTATTCCTCATTAACTAAAACAAAATGTTCAGATTATATTGAATGATGTAATGAATTCAGATCATAACAAATGGCATAACTATATACAAAACAGTATAGGAAATTAATATTCTTTCCATGTTTTACCAACCACTTTTGTATGAGTCACTATTTATCGAATAACTTACTTCACAACAGGATAATCCTTTTAAGATCACATACATGGAATAATGGCAAGACTTACAAAAGATATGATTGTTGGTCACCACCTTTCTCATAACAAAACTTTAATAAAAATGACATTCTATTAACAATTCAATCTATACATCTATTTATCTATTTGTGAAATGAAAACATCTCAAGAGAGGAAGACAGGAATAAAATTGGAAAAATTCATCCACAAAAAGAGCTTTCTTTAATATATAGAAATTTCAATGAATTCCTAAATAGTAGTATTTCCATTTGTGTCTCTTGAAAAAAACTTTTCCATTTGTGGATAAATTAAATAACAATTTAATAATTAAATTGAAAGTATCTCATACAACATTAGTATTTTTGAAGTATGATATAAATACGATCTTCGAACACATTAATATTTCTCAGAACAATCTCTGTCTTTCTGAGAAGAATGCAAGGATTTTAGGAAATTGATCCTGACTGAGCAATTATAAAATCGAACTACTGAACAAAAATACAAACAGTTATTCTTGACATAACATAGTGCGGATTAACATAGTAATGAAAAGATTAATGAATCGCAACTAGTTCTCGCAATGGAAAATGAATGCCACAATCTGGGGGCAAAATAAAGTCTCACTTTATTGATCACTGCATTAACAATTAAAATTAAAACGATTTAGTAGTTATTCTCTACACACACTCAAAGCACAATTGTATCTATGTTACATAGTAATAAAAATAGTTTATATAAGGCAGTCAAGTACCAGATTACCGTTTTTTTTTTAACTAGATGTACAAAAACAAAAAACAAAAAAAACTGTTGTGTCTAGTACACTTACTGTCTAAGTAACTGCCTGCCTTGTCTCCAACTGACATTGCTGACAGAAGTGAATGTGGCTTCTCCATCCACAGGTGCTTCTGGTCCTGAATGTTCATCGAACATAGGAGGCTTGACATCACCTTGCTGAAGCTCCGTCCCATATTTCAATTTATGATATTTAGCTCTACACAAAACAATATGAAATAAGTATTTCTGTACATATTACATATATATTCACACAAGTCACACTAATTTACCTTTCTTGTTTCAGGGCATATTCTAACATTTTTATCCTCCGCACCAGGTCATTTTTCAAATTTTCTTGACCTTTTCGTTCTCCTTGAAGAAATGCTATTCTTGCCTGAAACAAAAAAGTTGTTTTAATTTATGATTAAACATATTTTATTCCAATAAAAATGTAACCCAATATTAAGTTGCTATAAATCTATCCAATACAAATACTTAATACCTAAGGTGGACACACTTATCCTAAACTAATTTTCTACCTAATTTTATAAATATTTTTCCCACAAAATTTGTAGTGTAGTTTTTTTAATTAATTCAATCATTTATTTCAAACATACAGACTACCAGTCCACTTTCACATTGCTTTTATAATAAATGGAAACAGTGTAGTATTTAAAACAATAAAATGGAAAGAAAAGGAAACAAAAGTACAAATAATACTCTAAATATGCCAAGCCACAGATGTGACAGATATGATCAATAAAAATGCATGTTTATTTAAAAAGAGATTTAAAAAATTAGAGATATAAGAAATGTGTCCTTAATGCTACTACACGAGAATTGGAAAGTGTGTGTAAGCAACATTAATCACAATGAAATTGATTTTTTATTAGAAAATGAGATAAAAGACAAGTAGTCAATCAAGAATCATATAGCCAAACAACTTAGACTGCACTAAAGTATAATTTAAAATATTATATATAATACATTATTGATACAAAGTTGAAAATAATGAGAGAACATGCAATCATATTTGAAGATATAAGTATTTCGATAGTTTAATAGTTCACACCAATTACAGTGAAAACATCAAACTCACAAGAATTCACAGTTGTGCTCGTTCTAGCGAAAGAATTGTTAGCAATATGTTTTATACACATGTACATTTTTAAATTTGTTTTATTTAAGGTCGCATTAACTTTGAGGTCATTAGCAACAACATTATTGAATTTCACATTAGGATATCTGTGAGAGTAATCAGTGGTCAGGAGGGCTGTCAGGTATTAGCATCTCCGTGAACATGCTCCTCAGTCACTACCCAGTGGTCACAATTGGGAAGGACAGTGCTTGACAGGGACTAGTCCTAAATCCCATCTCGATCGTTTTTTTTTTTTTTCCAGTTTCCCTGATCCATTGAGCAAATGCTGAGATGGCCCCTTGATTTGCTTCTGGACGTACATGTAGCTTCACTATGTGCATGTTTTGTTGAACTTTGCTTTTGCTTGTAGTGGTAGTAGAACTTAGGGTGAGTTTCTATTTTGTTAACAATACAGAAAAATCAAATCTGTTCGTTCCTTTACCATTAAAAATAAGTTTTCTATAATTCGGCAATGAAAATATCTAGTTTTTGAAATGTTAATCTCTCACTTTTTTAATTTAAAAAAAAAATTCATTATTATTATTATTATTATTATTATTATTTTATTATTATTATTGTTGTTGTTGTTGTAATTGTTATTATTACTATTATTATTGTTATTATTATTATTTACTATTTTTTATCTTTCCACTATTAATAGTAAAGTTCTTGGGAAGGGATTCTGAAACTCAAGAAAGCGTGCACAGATTATTTTCTCCCCCATACATCATATAGTTTTTGACTAAATAAATAAATAAATAAAGCTCATTTTGTTAGAACAAATTTCACATGAGATTATCCGGGAATCCTCCGTGGTGAAAGGCAAGCAACTTTCGCTTTAAGCCATGAGTTGGCAATGTACTTTCTCTTCAAGTTCTGATACGTATTTTAATATTCAGTAGATTCAGCAAATTTGGGCAATCTATTGAGCCGTTCAGTAGTTCATAGTCAAATTTTAAGAAATTCCAGAATCATTCAGATTTCAGTTCCCCTCAACTGTTATACATACAACCTCAACAATTTTTCACAAAATAACGAAGTATAACTATTCATACTTCAGGATCATCAATTTTTTACATCTGATGAAAGAAACATTATCTATGCCTACATAACATCCAAATTATGTGTATATGATTATCAGACAGCACATTCTAGTCAAAGGATTATTTTCTGTATATTCAAAATTATAAACAGGAGTATAAAATGTCAAGTTTGTCTCTTTGTTCTAGTTGGAACATTTCAGTTCATTCAATAAAGAACTAGAAACTGTACCACCAATGTGTTGAAAAAAAAATGTATAGCATTTAATTCTCTCTAAGATTTCGAAGATGGAACAAGCAGTGTGTTTGATATCAATTTGTAGTTACGATCTATAAATGGACCAGGAAACCCATAACATGGTGAAATCATACTACAATATTTAAGCTAAACTATTTCTAATCTTTACGTATGTACTTAAAAGACTTAAGTCTTTTCAGAAGAGGCATGCAAAAGTGAAGGTCTAGCAAGTGATGATGACGAAGTTTTATAAATTCAATTAATTCAATTCCTTTTTACAAATTCCAGCATTTGAATACATTTACTTAATATTTTACACTAATTGCAGAAAATTTTAAACAAAAGCAAGGTTTAAGTAATCATTTGAGAGAATTCTTCATGTAAAAGACACAATTAACAATATTTGCTTATCAAATTAAAATTGTGCCAAAATATAATGCTGTACTAATGATTTTCAGCTAACAATATCCAGAGTTTTATATGCATCTTAAAAATTTTCCTTTCGAAAGATTATTCTAAAATTCCCTGAATTTTCCGACCTTTTCCTAAAAGAAACCACCTTGAAAAAGTGTAATACCTTATTTGTCATTACATTAAAATTCAGCAACAATCATCAGTTTATTATATATCATTTGTTAAAGCTTTGATAGTAATTCAGTATAAAATTATGCTTTCCAAAATGGACAATATTTCCTTTTAGCAGACCTTGCAATGATTGTCATGACAGAATGAAGATTTCTGCACCACATCTTTGCTGCTGCGGGAAACTTTTGTCATAGTTATTATTAAATCTCAAAAGATAGCCGGAAATGTGTTTTTGCAATGCTAAATATTTCGCGTGCGTGTGTGTACACACGCGCGCACACACACACCACATTCTTTCTAACATTAATAACTTTTCCTATTTTTAAAAAAGTTGATGAAATGGACTTGCGTCATTTTTATGTGTACTTCACCCTGTCAGAGCAAAGAAATTAATAAAAAAATGCAGTGGTTTTCTTCTTTGGAAATCTTGTTTTTAAAATTGCCTTTATTTTGCGCGAAAACTAATAATTTTGAAACACATTCACATGTCTATTTAAAGATCTGTTCCTGAAGAACATTTCATTAATGAGAAAACTATCTGGAATAATATTGTCATAGGAAAACGCGAAATAAAATTGAACTTTCGCAATTCGAAAATACAGAGAGGTGAACAAAATTGGGAGCAATATCCACTTTTTAAGCACCTATTGCTCCATCCACGAAAAAAAAGCAAAAATTTTGAGCCATTTTGAGAAAAAGTTAAAAATATTGTACCATTCATGTAAAGTACCGCAAAATATCAGAATATCCGTTTCAAATCAAAGGGGTCGCGACATCACCCACATCGATAGGAGAATATCAATTTTGATGAAAATCCCCCTTACGGTTTAGCAGGTAGTGCTGTTCACAGACGTTTTGCGGTAAACTAATTTTTCGGTATCAAGGACCCGCACAACGTAGATTCTGACTACCCAATGCCTCAGAAGAAGATATTTACTACATATAGAAACAAGAATTCTCCACTTTTAAGTCAAAGAACCGCGAAAGGTTTTTTTCTGCAACATTCAATACTTTTTCTACACTACGAAAGTCAAAGTAAAAATAACCAGTAAAAAACCAATATCACTTATTCCGTGGATCCAACTGATAATATGTAATGGATGGCAGGCAAATTCAAATACGACAAACGGACGGCGGACAAGGTGTCGGACGGGGGGAGGGGGGACAAACTACTTACATAGTGTGTATTGTTGCAGAAAAAAAACAGCGATTTCTTACACTTGTCCTAATAATTTATTGCAATTATTTGAGATCGAGGTTTTAATAAGATATAAAATATAACTCATAATACACGATTGTTTGTGATAATTCAAGTTTTCGAACTTTTAACTGAATTAATTACCATAGTTAAGCAACGTCAAAATATCAGGCTCACTGGTATCACGACAGTAAAAAGAATTTAAAATATTAACATAACAATGCATCGTCCAGTCCAGTCCAGTCCAGTCCAGTCCAGTCCAGTCCAGTCCAGTCTAGTCTCGTCCAGTCTAGTCTAGTCTCGTCCAGTCTAGTCTAGTCTCGTCCAGTCTAGTCTAGTCTCGTCCAGTCTAGTCTAGTCTAGTCTAGTCTAGTCTAGTCTCGTCCAGTCTAGTCTAGTCTCGTCCAGTCTAGTCTAGTCTCGTCCAGTCTAGTCTAGTCTCGTCCAGTCTAGTCTAGTCTCGTCCAGTCTAGTCTAGTCTCGTCCAGTCTAGTCTAGTCTAGTCTAGTCCCGTCTAGTCTAGTGTCGTCCAGTCTAGTCTAGTCTCGTCCAGTCTAGTCTAGTCTCGTCCAGTCTTCTAGTCTAGTCTCGTCCAGTCTAGTCTAGTCTCGTCCAGTCTAGTCTAGTCTCGTCCAGTCTAGTCTAGTCTCGTCCAGTCTAGTCTAGTCTCGTCCAGTCTAGTCTAGTCTCGTCCAGTCTAGTCTAGTCTCGTCCAGTCTAGTCTAGTCTCGTCCAGTCTAGTCTAGTCTCGTCCAGTCTAGTCTAGTCTCGTCCAGTCTAGATTTACTGCATGTAAAATATCAAGCCTAAATAAAGCCTCTGAGCAAAATTGAGTTCCGCCAGATTCGTCGCCCATGATAATACCTCATTTCTCCGCTAGATGGTGAAAGGAGCGTAGCGAAAACGTGGTTAGACGGAAGAGCGGGCCTGATGGCCCAAGTCTCGCCACGTAAAATAAGGCATTAACTAACTGATTGTCTAATTGTCAATTATTAATAAATCTACAAATAATCAATTTGATTTATATTAGAAACAATAGATACATCTAAAAATAAAAGGTGTTTGATAATTTTATGTCCATAACGTAAATACTTTTAAATAAAAACATTTGTCAGCAAGACCTTTCAATAATTTTAATATAAACCGTTTAAACATTGGTGAAAAGAGTTTTTCCAATTACAATTTGGCGCGAATTTCAAATTTTTAAACTAAAAATATTGATTTTAATTTTTTTTCACTACCGTCCACATTGTTTAAAAATCAGGAAAAATATGTGTTATAGAATGTTATAAGACCCACTTTAAGGGAAACAGTTAAGACAGGACTCCGACTCCAACTCTCCAATTATTTTCAGCCTGATACACGTAATAGATGCTGAGAAAAAAATTAAAACATGCAGAACAGGTTTCTCGTATCTCCGCAACAGATTGCCCTAGGAGACTGATTTTTTTTGTGAATCTACTCGTTTTGCATTCTCTTTCATATGAGCATCGCGATTATTGATTTGGTTTGGGGGCACTTTTCACCGCCTTATTCGGCTATACCCTTTGACAACTTAATTTATCCACTATTTCGTTACTAGAGCTCTATAATAAGTGTTTCTGCCGATAATTCGCCGTTTTTCGCACAGCATAACATGACTTTCTACTTCGTAGCGAGAAAGTGAAAAAAATCAGTGAGGTCACTTCTGGAACGTATTTCCCTCATTTTTCCCGGGTTTTCTGGTAAATGAATTTTTTCATTTTTTTCCATCGGATCAATCGAATAAATACGAAGATAAAGATATGTTTCAAAGTACGCGTGACGTCGTTGTTGTTGTTATTATTATTATTATTATTATTATTAGACCTGCGCCTTTATTTAAGTGTCCTTTTCTCTATCCGAAGAAAAAATTTGAGGCAGATTTTAAGAAATTTCTGAAAATGTAGTTAAAGCATGTAAAGTACCCCAAAATTCAAAATACGGACGGACGGAATGACGTTTCACCGTCAACCTATTTTTCGGTATCAAGAATCCACAAAAATGGACTCTGACTGTAGGTCTTACATGAAGTAATTTATTACATATGGGAAATAGATTCATCAAAGTTTCCGATATTAGGGCCGACAATACGAGTTATTCAGTGAATAAAAAATCGCCGAATTTTGCCACTGCATTATAACTCTTTACTATGTAAGTACGTAGTATGGCGAGAAAGTAAAAACTAATATAAAAATTACAATAAAAATAAAAAACATCCGGATTTCTAACAAAATTCGACCTTTCCAGATTGATGAAATTCCCCGACTTTTACTGGTTTTCCAGAAAGTGGTCTCCCTGAAAATGTATATCTCAGTGCTTCAACGAGTTCATTAAATATCCTTCACACAAAAAACTTCACTGTCACAATAATATTGAAAAAATCCAAACATTATTTTACTCCGCCATGCACATACGTTACCGACAATAGTCGGGCAAATGTATCACAAACGGTATTTTGAAAATGATAAGAATTCCCTGGTATTTACGAATGAGAATGCTGTAAGCAGGGGTTGGGGTAACATTACAAACCTCATACACATCCAAAATGAAAATCTTAAAATTTTTCCAAGAACCACACGTGATCCAGATACTGAACAAAGAATGACATAGGGAGAACTAAGAGGTACATTCACTCAACGAGGAATTCTGATTTCTAAAACTTGATTTTATACTGGCTTTCAAACATTGGGTCCAGAACTGAGAAATATTATGTTACGCCAACCGCTAAAAAAATGTTTATATTTCCTTAGTTAACTTGATACGGTAGTAAGAATCAGCAACATTGCAGACCATAACTGATTATGTTCAGTGGCTTAATTGTGATTTAAAACGTACATGAACTTTTGTGCGGCTACGCAGCATTTTGTTAGCGGTGATTTACGGCAAAAATGACAGAATTTAAGAGAACGTGCACAGAACACACTTCTCCCTACAATACATCACAGTTTTTAACTGTTTTTTTTTGCATTCAATATAAAAAATAAAAAAGCGCGACTTTCATAAATTATTGATGTAGCAAACCCCATGTAATGCAAATTCTACCTGGGAGGAACATGAATATGCGCGGTAGTGGTTTTAGGCATGGGCACTGTGGACACTGGCTCCTGGGCGGCAAATTTTCTTTAATCCAAACGTTCTTGTTATTAGAAAAATTGAATGGACGAATGGCGGTTCAATTTCTCGACATTATTTAAGAAAATTCACATAGCAACTCCTACTCTGAAACGCGAAAACATGGCGACCCTTTCTGCAGTACTGGTTTAGCGGTTTGACACGTAGACAATTTTCAAAAGCTAATGGGCATGAAGGCAAACACAGCTGAAATTTCCAGTGCTTCTGAAGACTTTCACGATTCACGATTCATTTTGAACAAGTGTATCCATGAATATATATAAAGTAAGTTTAAAACTGAGTATTTGTCTTATTGGTACCAATTAGAATTCAACTGAAAATGTTAAATTGTTAAATTCGGGAAGTATCTACTCTCTATTCTTGCACGAGTACCAACGATGTGACAATTTTTCGTTATCAGGTTTCAAGTTAGAGGAATTAAACAAAAAGTTAAAACATTAATACATATTGTTTAACTTACAGAATGTGGTAAGTACAGCTGAGTTTCTTTCGGAAAAGAATTTTGAAATTCAACCTAACTCTTGTAGTTGTACCATGATCATTAAAAGACATTTCCCCATGACTTACGAGATAATTCCTCTTAACACTTCAACTACATTCCCCTTTCTGATGAATCATGCGAGTCACATAAATGAAAAAAAAACAACAAAACATTATTGGAATCAAAGAACGCTGCGATACTGGCTTTTGTTAACTTTTTATACACGAACGAGAAATCCTGAGAATTATTTCAGAAAACAAGAATGTTGTATACCATTGGTATGATGCGCACGTACGCAGAGAAGCGCCGTGACACCGGGGATAAAATGCAACAGCGTTCAAGATTAAGAAATATTAATGTAACATTTGTTCAGTTTGAAAGAATTCACGAAATATTATGGGTTGACACATCTCACAGTACTTTCAAAGGAAAACTTGGACATTAAGTACTCGAATTGAATTCAAGCACGCAAATTTAAGAATTAGAATATGACCAATTGGATGATGAAAATCAACCAAGAATGGCGAGGATACAAAATATTACTGATTGTAGAAAGTTTTAAACAATATTTCTCAGGGTGTAGAACTTCTTTAATAACTATTACAGTCGAGATTCTATATTTGATACATAAAGCACATAAAACTGCAGGGGGAAAAAAGTAAAAAAAAAAATCTCTAGGTTAGATTACATAAGAGAAATTTGTCAATGTAAAAAACAAAACAAAATAACTTTAACATGCTGCATCATTGATGTGCTCATGGTAAGTCTTAAGTTTCTTATTATAACTTCAATAATTAAATGGTTACTACAATTATAATTATGATTATGATTGAAAGACCTACAACAAACATTTTTTTTAAAAATAGTAATGCATTACGATATTTCTTGATAATCAGCTGATTTATGAAATAATATATACAAGATTTAATCAATGTTTTCAAGTTGTTAAGTGGTGTTATGCAAATTGTCTGGATGTGTGATTTTTGTAAAATACCTATGAACATTGTAGGTATTCTTGAAGAACCAGACCCTACAACTTGAAAGCTTTCGGCATGGATTGTATTTTGGCCTGAGTCTTGTTCCAGACGCTCATATAGATTTCACCAACTGCTGTTGTGGTCATTCTCAACTCACAAGGTAGGAAAAATATTCTGATGCTCCTTCTAGTTTATAAAGCTCCACTGAACATCCACTCCTTTCAAAATAGCAATGACAGATCGAATTAACTAGAAAAGAATGCTGAATGGATAAAACAATAAACATATGTAAGAGGTATAAAATATTTTAGGAGAAAGATAAGAAAAATTCAACAAAGAATAATTTAACTAATTAAATAAAATTCTTGAACAAGTTGGGAAAGTAAAAGAAGCTAGTTATTTATATTCAAGTGTTTAAGTTAATGCCTAAATTACCTTTCAAATTATAATTATTTAAATAATTAATCAAGTTCTATAAGCATTCTCTGGAAATGATGATTTTCCTTTCCCATTTCTGTTTCATTTCTCTCGAATGCTTCAATACTTCCCTTGTTTTGCATTAGTTGTGTGAAACATTTTTTGTATCATATGTGCCAGATGGTTTTCTACATGCATAACCTAAACTCTTTTATGGTTGAGAAACAAACTACTTCATTTAGCACTTACGATGGGCCTAATACGGTCGTAAAAGCTTTTCAAATGTAATTTTCTTACAATGAAAGGTTTTATTTCATCATATCAGCATCAGCATCTTTCACTACGTATTGTGGACAGCTTAACATACTGCTTCTTGGCTTTTGAACAGCATATACTACTCAAATGAAGTGAATAGTTTTGAAGAAATAGAATATAGCAGGTGTGAAGGACTAAGATAGAAAAGACAGAAAGTTACATTTCTTCACAAATTATATAATTAAATTCATCAATGAGAAAACAGTATTCTGAAAGAAGGCAATGATGCTTATTATTGGACATCAGATGTTAAGAAAAATGCCTATTTTACTTTAAGAAATGTATTTGACCTCTTTTAGTATATGTGCTTGAAATATGAATAATTGACCATTCTGTAACCATTTGCCTATTATTTATAAATTATAATTTCACATATTTGTCTTCCAAGGTTACAAATAAATTAATTTTCTCTCATTATTTTGAATATAAATGTTTTTTGTTTTTTTTTAGATAAAAAAGCAATGAAATATTTTACTGCATCCCCCCCCCAATTTTGAATATTTATTGCTTTTGCCCTTTCTTATTTAAATTATGTTATTGCTGTTCTTGGCAACTAAAACATTAGATTTTAGCACCTTAACATTCTTCTATTCATAAACATTCTATTTATTTTCATTTATCCACAGATTAAGTGTCATTTTTTTCTCCCCACCTAGCTTGTGTTTGTTCCTTTTTTGACTTTTTTTTTTTTTTTAAAGGGATATTTCCTTTCCCCTGCCTTATTTCACCATTTTCCCAACATTCACCTCATCTTTATTATCACTACCATGTACTCATTAGATCATTTCTCATGAACCTTGACAACCTCAGTAGTTGAATCCAGTGTAGACCTTAATAAAGCAAGATACTAGTAATTTAAAAAGGAATCCCGAGCTCAAAAAACATGCATTATTTGTACTCCCCTAACCTGTGCCATACATCACATACAGTTTTTTCTGTTACGTGACAAATAAATTGTTCAGCCTGGCTGCCCCCACTATATTTGTGAAATGTGATAACAAAATAATCCTATATTTAAAGGTACAGAAGAGAATAAACTGCAACGATATCAGTATTAGCAAAAAAAAGGGTAAATTCAATTGATACATTGCGAAATATTGAAAAATGCACTGGTTTAAATTAAAAAGCACCGCAGTTCACGTTAAATCATTTTGATTAAATTTCAGAACTTCGGGTAATTTCTCTGTTAAGCATATCTCTTCGACAAAAATGTTTAAGCTAGAGGTTTTTTCAATGATGACTATGTAAATTCTTCAGCTCATGAGTGAGGGAAAAACCTGCATTCTAGGAGAGAATGCATAGGTTGAAATTTTTTTTAGTTTGGAGATGTCCAATTGCTATTACCCTATTGCATTTATGATGCAGCCCCCAGGGTAATGCATTATGGTGGAGTTCTAAATCTACCCACCCATGCCGACGGTAAGATATATCACATGTTCAAATCAAAATCATTTATGTAATGGGTTACTGTCAATTTCCGATTGGCACAAAAGAATCACGTTTCTAAGAAACAATGGCTGATAAAAATTCTAGAATTTCATTTTAACTATTTATTTAAACAATGTCTGTTAGTACCGAATGACAATACCATCTGTATACTTACTGGTACATTAAAATGTTGGTATATTAACATACTTAATGCCATACACAACATTTCTTTACACTTTCTCATATGATTTTCAGTAATATAACGCACATCCAGAAAGTAAGTTTCTCTAGATCGTCAATAAAAAGAAAACACAATTTCTTGGAAAAACTTCATTATAGCACATACAACATATTTTGCACTATTTTTCTACATTCACCAACCACCAAATTGAGACATTTATTATACAATGGGACTAATGTTGGTCTCCCTGTGTTCATATCCGCTGCCTGGGATATGAACCCGTGTTTGGCAAGACATCTATAACTCTGCATTAGTGTGATACTCTTTAACACTGACCAGAAAGGATTTTCTTAATATAAAAGAAAAGATGGAAATCACTGGGGTCACGATCTTAACTGTCGGGTGGATGATCATATCGTTAGCCACAAACAGCTTGGTCTGCAACAGATCTGCAGCAGTTTTGCTTGGAGGTGTTTGATCAGCTACCCTATAGTTTGATGTTGCCTCCAGCGATTTCCAGCTTTTCTTACAACTTGAGAAATTCCTGTCCAGTCAGCATTATGCCTATCACAGTGATGCAGAGTTGCAGGTGGCTGCCAAACAAAGGTACCGACTTCAGGCAGCAGACTTCCTCAACACAGGGATACAAATGTCAATCCCTCGGTATGGCAAATATCTTAATTCTGGTGGTGATTATGTAGAAAAATACTGTGCTCTGCTACAAGTAAGTTTTTTCAAAAAATTCTTTACCTTTTTTGACAACCTAGGAACACTTACTTTTTGGATGCATCTCTTACATCAGTATTTTAAATTGTTTTGCTATCTGTAAGGGTCATTAGTCGACCAATTGGTTATTAGTAGATCTCAAAAGAAAAAGAAATGCATATGCATTTCCATTTTTTACTCAAGATGAACAAAAATAATTGAAAAGTAATTTTTATGAAGTTTTGGCTTCAAACAACAATTTTTATAGTCTAAAAATTCCTGTTTCATTATTCAAGCCTAAAACCGACGTTTTTGGGCCATCTTTTATCATTCTGCAACATCCTGATTAAAATGAATTTGATCCGTTTTAAATTGAGATCCAATTCAGATTATATGAATGGTTATGTTAGGCACAAGTGTTTAGGGAAACAATACTTGTACCATCCAGAGTGTCCCTTTATTTATATTACTACCAATATGTGCAACAATTGAAAGAAAACTATGCAGCCTCTGGCTATACAAGAGGGTATGGTTTCATTAGATACCTCGGAACTCAGAAAAAATCAAAAAATAATTGAATTGTTGATTTTGACAGAAAAATACATATAATGGTGGTGTTATTCTGCCTAATCTCATAGTATGCATATTGACTGAATTCTAATACTCAAAGCATCACTACTTACGACACACATCTCACAACAAGGCTCCAAGCAAGAGGCTGACTGCTATTAAATATTTGCTATTTATGTGTTGCATTACGGAACAGCAACTTTTTTTGATAGTTTTGATATGCAAAGAACTTTTACACTGTAAATTCTATGTACTATACTATTAGCATGTTATTACACAAATCATGAAGACAGTTTTTATTAAAATATTTCATTTAATGCAGTGTTGTATGAGAGTATTTTATTTGTTCTTGTTTTTGTGCAGTGTGCACGGTACTTTTTGGAAGATCATTTTGTGTGGTTTTGTTCACCAGCATTTTTGCTGCTGCAGGACACTTGTTGATTGATTGTGGAAAGACCTAGAAGTGTTTGATACATTAAATCTTGTTTTCTTCATACAATTTTCAAGCACCATAAATGGTGTTACTTATGCAGTTCTTCAGATTCTTGTATGAACCTACAGTCCTGTTTTCTTCAAATTTGCTTCTTACATTCAGTCACTATTTGAAGTCATGGGGGTTTAACAATACTTATAATTTTGTCATCGGTATGTTTCCCTCAACTGTTACTTGACTGCCAGCTCTCCAAGTTCTTCACAAAGAAAGGCCCCTATTGCATAAGTAGGCCAGGAAAATATTGACTAATTTCCCCAGAAGTAATAACAAAATTGTCAAAGATATTCTAAGAGTTATAAATATTGACAGTTGATAATGGTTTCACTTTTTACAAAATATATTTTCAAAACTTGGATTTGTGTTATTTTGTTTTTTATAAAAAAAATACAATAATAGTAAGGAACAGGACATAAAATAACACAGACAGAAAATAAACGTCATTAGCATAGGCTTACAATTTGCACAACATATGATCATTAAACTAAAATGTTGTTGATATCTCTTCATTGGCAACTTAAATGATCAGTAACTGGAAGGCGGTGTGCTGAGAAACTTCTTTCTGCATCAGTGGTTGGAAACCACACACACTTCAAAGCAGTTGTGGCATACTTATAAAACAATTTCAAACTTGCCAGTACTTCTGCTATATTTAAAGTTGCATCACTTTCATTGTCAAATATTCTTTAACTGTTTTTTGACATATAGCATGTCTTTCGATGAATTTGTTTTGCTCGAGGCTTCTGATAAATGGTAGTTTTTTTTTAAATAACGAAAGCACGGATGATGTTTGATGAATCACTTCTTGCAATATGTCACAGATCAAACAGTTGGCCCACATTTGCTACAATATTCTTTGTTAGATTGACACACAAATGTTTTACACTTTTCCATTGCTTCTTGAGATGCCTGTAGAAATTGCACTCTGTTTTTGCTTTTGCACTCTGTTGTTGCATTGGAGGAAGCTTTTGCAGTTCTGACACCAATGGAGGACTAAGCACATCATCACTAACAAGTTCCAATGAAGTTCCTATATCTATAAGTTTTCCATGGAGCAAGTGCATTGTAGGTAAAGTGGAACCCTTAAGAAAAACAGTAAGGTATGTAAATTTGTGGATATCACTCACTAAAAATACAGTTTGTAACTTAATTATTTGCATTTCCATTTGTAATGCTTCCATAACCCGGGAGTGCTGGCAATAGATCTGCGAGATCCAAGCCACGGTAATTTTATAATCCTGAATTATTGCGATGTATTAGTCGTCTGATATTTCATGTATTCCTTCATTGTACTTTTCTGGGATCGCCTGTCCTCGTTTTTTTTTCCTTTCGCTGGATCACTTCCCGTGAGCATCTTGAAACTTGAATGCTGCGCGAGAACTGTCATAAACGTTGGGTGCAATGGAATCAGTGCGTTGTGAGCTCCTGGCCTGAGCGGTACTTATCATGGCATTATTTTGAGCAGTGTCTATGACAATTGCCTATTCAGAAAAATGTAATAATGTGCTTTATCTACAATTGTCACAATTTCTTACCAAAGAGAAAGATGTGCACGAGACGTCTGTAGGGAAATAAAAAAATTGGGAACCTTGCAAAATCGAAAAAAGTCAAAGACTATAAATATTTTTGTAAAAAAGTAAAATATACATGTTATTTAGAACATCCCAAAATACATTTATGGACATTTTATTTAATATTATTAAATAAAGTAACAAGATATTTAATAATTTTTGCATGTACTTCGTCAATTTTTTTCCTTCCTCACGATAAGTATTCAGACAAGAGTTCTGCAGAATACAATTCATTAACAATTGCATTGGGTGACCTGTACAAACTGAGATGTATTTCAGTAAATGGACATTAGGATCATTCGCCCCCCCCCCCCAAAGCTATATCTGATCGAGATATTGCGAGCATTCCCGAGTTAAAAAAAAAAAAAAATCAGCATTGCCATCAACTCGAGAGCGGAATTATACAAGGTCATCATGGCTCAACAAGTATTCAACTGATAGAAACTATAATTCAATCTTGTGCAAACTGGCATTGGAAATAGTTTGCATGTACGTGAATTATTCAAACCATATCGTTCATTAAGAAATGTGGAGAAGCTATTCCCTCGTTTTCTGGTATTCAGAGAAGCTGTTTTTACTTTACATATCGCCTGTTTAATTCACTCAATTCTTCTTCGAAAACACGCCCAACATTGTTTACTTGGTGAGCCCAGCATTGAACACGTAATTCTTCCATAAGACCATTCCAAGCTCCAACACATTTTCTCAAGTACCTTGCTAAGTCTGTTACAACAGCAGCTTTCTCATGCTCGATTTCATATGTAAGCACATGTTAAGCATGTAAGCATTGTTAAGAGACTGTTCCTGTACGTGTTTCTTACGGAAGCAAACCGACCGGAAGCGACGAATGTTCGCGCTTACCCACATCTGAACACTATTGTCCGATTATATTGTGTCTGAGAGATGAGCGCTGAGGAGGAACAGTGTTGCCGCGTCGAATGCTGGGATATACATGGCTTTCCGGCAGTGGGGCTCGTGGTCTTACTATTAGGTGAGCAACGCCTCTCTTCTCTCTCCCTTCCTCCCCCTCTCTCACGCACGCACGCACGCGCACGCACGCACGCACGCACGTGCACACACACACACACACACACACACACACACACGCGCGCGCGCCCATACAATCAGGCATACACATGTATTCATTAACATAAATAATGGCAATTAGAAACAAGGCATCTTATGAAGTTTGATAACATGTTGAATAGTTCCTCTTATCACCAACGAGGGTTGACCGCATTTCTATTCACAACATTCGTTTCGACTTCGGTCGGCAAGGACCCCTCCGAAATATTTACTACTTGTATCGTGTTACCGCATCATTCGGCACTTCCAGAACGTTTTTCAAAGGGTGTCAAGAAACACATTGATACGAAACTTTTTTACTCGCACTTTTTCCATAAACTCGCTGTACAAATTTAAGCTTAAAAGTACAAATTTCTCTACCCAATATTCAAAAAATCTGGATAGTTTGCCGTCTACACTGACTGATAAAACACAAAGTCTGTGTCGCTTCAGTAAATGCTGTTTCTTTTCAGCAATTTTGTCTGAGACTTTTCCATTGATGTTATTTTGATATTTTCGACGCTATTCATTGTCAGTTGTACAAACACACTTCACAGAAAAATGAACACTAACTTCGGTTTTTCAAAACGCATTAAAAAGTAGCCTCCTACATACGTTTACACAATACATTTTGGTTTTCACATGCTTAGGAATGGATTTGTAATTGCAACTCGCTTTAAAATGTGCAAATAACATTCGATTAACACAATACTTATGAATGCAACACTGTTTCATTTCTGTTTCAGAGTTTCATTCATTTGCATAATGCAACACTGCACAGCAATGCGTTTGCGTTTCGCACGCTACCGAAGAATTGCTTTGGAAGGGGTGAAAGCTCATTTAAATGGAGAGATAGACACTTTCTTCGATCAATGCCACACTTACTTCTCTTAAAAACTTGTGCTAGCCGAGTGCTAATCTTCACGACATGTCAAGGCACTTCCAGAGGTCGCGCCTGCGCAGTAATCCGGAGTGTGCTCCAACCGTCCGTAAGCCACCATGTTCCCCTTCTTTCCCCTTCGGCCCCGCGTGAGCCAACGACTCCGTCAGCTTGCTCGCATTTCCCAAGTGTGCTCTAGCCTGCTGTCACGAAGGACATTGGCCTCGGACTGTCAATCGCAGCTTCCGAACGGCGCGTGTTTTGAAATACCATGTTTCGGAAACGCTCTGAGAGGACTTGTATTCCCCTCATGTTAAGAAATGTTTAAGAAACATTCCACCGCAGTTATTTGGGTGTGCACATGCGAATACCCACAAGCCGCCAATGCTTCCCGGCGACTGCAGGCGTTCAGAATCGAAGCGGCGCACTATGGTACGGATAGGCAAAAAAGCGGACAAAAATAGTTTTACGCAATAAAATTAAATGATTTTAACCTAGAACTCTATTTTCAATGTTTATTTGAAGTTAATTTGCTTTTAAAGTGGTTCACGCTTCTTACTGCAAAATATTATGCATCTTCAGTGTCATTCGGCTTCTTCAGGGTTGTTTGACTCTTCCTCTGCAGTTTCGTCTCCTCGTTTTTTCTTCGGTTATATTTTCATGAAAACTTCGAATTGAAATTGTCTTCTGAACAAACACACCATTTTATTCATATTATTGTGAAATTTAGGACGGAAGTACCTGGGAAGTGAAGCGCTTAGCTATCGAACACATTCCAAAACTGTGTCAACTTGTAACCTTTTCAATGGTCGGCTGTTATGTTCTTTTCTTCAAATCTAAGACTAAAAATCTGTCTCTACTAATATTGGCTCTGCGTATTGCTTTCCCAAGCAAATCTGACCACAAATAATGCACTTAAACTTTGTCTTGATATACACCCATAAGTAGTACTATATTAATGAAAACTTAAATCTCGGTTTCATTCGTCCTTCCAATATTCCTTCGCACAGCTTCTTCATTTGTATGTGTCACAATTATCTGAATTCTTGATTGAAAAAAAAAAAAAACCTTTTTGAACGCTTTTCGAAAATTATGAGTTTTACACCCAGGAGTAACCTTAGAAGAAACTTTAACAATATTGGAAATGTGTGTTTCAGGAGTGCCTCAGCGAAACTAATAGAGATTTTCTTCCGAACTTAGCAATCATTTCAGTGAAAGAATTATTTACTGTACCATTCACAGTAACTGATTGTATCATGTATCCTCTTCAACTGCAAATGTAAAATATCTTCATCTTCACTCTCATCATGGAATGAATAAGTCTTCAGTAATTTTTCTATTTCCGGTTCAGCCAACCTTCCTGACATCTTGAGTGAATAAACGACTGAAAAATACTCTCACTCCCAGCGTCAAATCTGTTCAGGGACGTGTTTACAACAAATGTATGAAAGCTGACAACAAAGCGAACGCAAAAAATCATAGCCAATACAAAATGTTTCTACATACACGAAAGGGGGAAATAAAATACACCCACTGCAAATGTACAATGGAAAAACTACGTCTTTTGTAAACGGGGTACCCAACCCGCACAGAAAAATGCAGATTTAAAAAAAGATTCATGTGTTCTACATTATTGAGAATTAATGTAATTGTTGAGGCAGCTTTTTGTATGAGGAAAGAAAATATATCTTCTGTCATTGCCATGAAAAATGAAGAGTGAAACTGCCTCAACAATTACATTAATTCTCAATAATGTAGAGCACATGAATCAAGTGAACTGAAAGTTGACAGCAAGGTGGTGGGCTCCTTGAGTGTCTCCTTCGTTTTTTAGAATTAAGTCAAATTTGTTCATGAAATTTGTTAGCACAAACTGTTCTTGTTTTGCGCCACAATCTCATTTATTATCTCTAGTTTTTTGAAGGAGCTTACTGCGATTCACTGAAAAACTCATTTTTTACTTATCCTACTGCACATGCAACACTAGGGAAGAACTCGACCAGATTACAGTCCCACTGAACTTTCATTGATACCAACAGCTAGCGGGCATATGCCTTGGTGTGGTCATGCGTACAAGCAATCGGATAGATGAACGAGTTCCTGTTCGATACCTTTACCGGACATCTTGTTCATCGTTTTGGATCTATCGAGTGCTTGTTTCAATCGAACCTAACAGCGCGACGACCAACGCTCTTGCCCACGCCACAAACTCAATCGCCCTCTCATTCGAGCACGTGGTGATGTTTAGATTATAAAATTACATTATAAACACTGCTAGGGACCCCTGATTCCGAAATATCCCAGTGTGACCCTAGGTCGAACGTGTCAAAGCAGACCTCGCCCTCCGGTTTCTGTTTCTCGTCACAGCACGCTGCCGCGGCCGCGCAGAAGAAGGTTCTCTTTCTTCTCGTTTCTAGAGTTGAAAATAGTTGCAGATGAAACCTACACGAATGTGTTCCCCGATGTTTCTTGTATTATTTCTGCAAGTTTCATGACATACATACGCGTACATTTTTTTGTAAGCCAAGAAACACAAATGTAATGTTTCTTCTAGCAGGCATGATTTCAATAATTTATTTACAACTAATGTGAAAGTGAAAAATATGTTTCTTTGTAAGCAATGTACTTATAAAGTACTGAAGAGTACATAAAAAAAAACAAAGAAACGAATTTCATAACTTTAATAGTAACTGAGAAATGTGCGTTCCAAAATGGGATGAATTTATGACCGTCCGGGTTCTTATAAATCTCTGATTTTTGCGCGCATTGTACACAATAATGGACAAGAAAATATCAAAATATAGCATTGGACATTTTTCTGTTCATATGTGCTTGAATGAAGCAAATCAGACAATTTTGAAAAATTGATTTTTGTCCGCTTTTTTCGCCTTTCAAACCACGCCGCACGCGGCGCCGCTGTGCAAATGCCAAAGGTCCTGGCTGGATTGCGGTATTATTACGCAAATTGAGTAATTTTTACCGTTATATGGAAATTTCGCGTTATTTTGCGATTTTAAACTCCACGCAACTCCCATTCATGTTTCGTCAAACTGATGCAGCTTTTGATGAGTGGTTTTATCGTTAATTAACAAAAACGCCTGTCTCTTAATGACTACCGTAACAAATTCATTAATAAATGTGTGTTTATTTCGGGCTATATATAATACACATGAAGGTTGGGGCCAAAGTCATGGCAATTTTTTTTCTCTAAAAAATGCTATCGGATCACATAATTTCATTTGTAGGGTGAAAGAAATGCCACCTTCGGGTGTGTTCACATCAACAGCTAACTCGGTGAGTGTCTCTATTAGCATAGAGAGTAACGTGTAAACAGTTGTCCGTCTACCGCCGTGCGAGATGCATGTAACAGGTTTCCTTCAGTCTTATGCACTAAGACAGCCGTTCTGCATGGGAAAAATGCCCAAGAATTTCACAGGGAGTGGGTGGAAGCTCTTGGGAATAATACATTTACGAACTGGAGACTCGCGAGATGCGCAGAAGAGTTTCTGCGAGGACGCGTAGCAACCAGTGATCAGCGACGCACGTGAAGACCTGTGAAAGTGCACACAATGTGGCACGTGCAGTAATCAAGTATCCGCCTAATCGAGCCATTAGAACGGGTATCTAATGGTTTTGGAATGTTGTCAACTCGTGTATGCTAACATACTTTGGAAATGAAACCTGTACTGTCATTTCAAATGTTTCACTAAATATGAGAAACAATTTTGGTGTGTCGTTAAACGCTCATGCACTTAGTTTAGACTTCAGTCATTTCATGTGTATATTTCACATTTTCCATCCGCACTCTTATTCTCACAAAACAATAGTTGCCATGACTTTTGCCCCAACCCTCGTATATATAATATCCAATTAGATTGTTTTTTGAGTTCATTTTTGTTTGTAAATAATAAACAATTTGCATGTTACTGAAATGCAAGGTTTTGCATAGAAATTTTTTCAAAGCAGCTACTGAGTGCTTATTGCGGCTCAGCCATTCATAATATCCAAGGAGTTAAAAAAAAACAACTTAAAATTGACTTAAAAGCCTATTTTCGAAGTTTCGACGTTTCCTCCCTGGACATCCTGTACTACAGATTAAATCATATCGTGTACCAAATCTCAGAAAAAATCATATCGTGATTGCTATGATCCCACTTTTTGTGTGTGTGGCGTGTGTGTGTGTGTGGCGTGTGTGTGGGGTGTGTGGGTGTGTGTGTGTGTGTGTGTGTGGCGTGTGTGTGTGTGGGTGTGTGTGTGTGTGGCGTGTGTGTGTGGGTGTGTGTGTGTGGCGTGTGTGTGTGGCGTGTGTGTGTGTGGCGTGTGTGTGTGTGTGTGGCGTGTGTGTGTGGGTGGCGTGTGTGTGTGTGGCGTGTGTGTGTGGCGTGTGTGTGTGTGTGGCGTGTGTGTGTGTGGCGTGTGTGTGTGTGGCGTGTGTGTGTGTGGGTGTGTGTGTGGTTGTGTGGCGTGTGTGTGTGTGCGTGTGTGTGTGTGGGTGTGTGTGTGTGTGTGGCGTGTGTGTGTGTGTGTGTGCTGTGTGTGTGTGGCGTGTGTGTGTGTGTGCGTGTGTGTGTGTGTGGTGTGTGTGTGGGCGTGTGTGTGTGGCGTGTGTGTGTGTGGCGGTGTGTGTGTGTGTGTGTGGCGTGTGTGGTGTGTAGTGTGGCGCTGTGTGTGTGCGTGTGGTGTGTGTGGTGTGTGGCGTGTGTGTGTGTGTGTGTCGTGTGTGTGGCGTGTGTGTGTGTGTGTGCGTGTGTGTGTGTGTGGGGCGGGTGTGTGTGTGTGTGGCGTGTGTGTGTTGTGGGTGTGTGTGTGTGGCGTGTGTGTGTGTGTGTGTGTTGTTGCGTGTGTGTGTATGTGTGTATGTTGTGGATGTGTGTATGTATGGTGTATGTATGTGTATGTTGTATGTATGTATGTATGTATGTATGTTGTATGTATGTGTATATATATATATATATATATATATATATATATATATATATATATATATATATATATTGAAATTAAGGAACAAGGAAACAACATGAAATTACATTTCAATAGACATTATCAATTAGCATATGTTGGAAATGGGCCAAACTAGCAATATGAACTATTGAAGATTCTTGATATAGCCAACATTTACTTCACACCATTTCTGAAATGCTCCAAATTTATACAAATAACTTTCAGACTGAAACCAAGAAACTTAACAAAGATTACCATATTATACTTTGATTACGCTCCTATTTTATGGTCATACTTTTTACTTTCTCGCACTTACTGCGTAAGAAAAGAAAGTATTGTAATCGTACGCCGGAAAACTGCGATTTCGACAGAAAAAACGTATTGCCGGGTCCTGGAATCTAAGTGGATAAGTGGAAAAAGTGGATAAATCCTGTTCATATATACAGCAAGTTACCTCCTCTAACATATTACGTAATCAGAATTCATTTTGTGTGGGCCATTGATACCGGAAAATACATTGACGGCAAAACGTTTGTTCGTCCGTGGTCAAAGCCAGCGCCCGAACCGTTCAGCCGATTTTATCCGAAATTCCCCGATCGATTTAAATGACCTCTAGGCCCTGAGAGTTTGAAACTGATTTTGATTTTGGGGAATACTTCACATGAAACTCAAAATTTTCTCAAAACTGGCTCCAAATTTTTGGATTAAATTTTGTCATAGAACAACGTAAAGAACGCTTAAGAGAATGATTCAGGTCTCATTTTTATTGAGGTACCTGATTTTTCGAAAATAGCGACAGTTTAAATTTCTTTCGGCATCTACCTACAACCACAATATCGAAGAGAGATTTTTTCCTTAATGAAATCTGTTTTTAAAGACATCTTGAAATATGTACAATTTTTCAAATATATGAGTAGTTTTCGTGTGATTCTGCGTGAAATATAAGCAATTTTTAAAATGTTTAAAATTGTCTACATTTTTCTCAGAAACCGCACCAAATTGCTTTTCAAATTGTTTCGATGGAGATAACAAGGGATGCTTAAAAGAATGACGCACGTCTCATTTTTTTTTTTTTTTTTTGCACTCTGGATTTTCCATAATTGCAAATTTATAAATAATACGAGAAATTATGTTCTGTTGTAGCACAACTAGTTGCCTCATATTTAGATCATTCACCTGTTTTGGCCAATAATTTTCTGTATAACATTTTCCTTTCATATATTAATCGATTCTGTTTCTTGGTTGTTTTGTTTACATGTTCCCTGGTGGTTCCCTTATGGATGTTCACAGTAGCACTGGTCACTATGTGATCCCAATTCCCTTTTCTTTTTAATTACTGCAACCAACATCTTACTGTTTGTATAGTGTCCTTCATCTCTTCACGATGCTCCACTAATTTCAACATCGACCATTAAAACTTATTTCCCTTTAATATCTAGATTGAGTAAGTTCGCAAATATTGTTTCTGTCTCAGTGTTTAACAATATTTTGCAATGCAAATTCAGGTTAAATATTTTTGTAACTATTAATAATTCATTTGCATCGTGTACTTTCATTAACATTGTTATTTTAGAGCTCTCTACATGTCCTTCAACACCTGAAAAAGACTTCAAATTTACGAGGGGTTGAACTGTTAAGTTTTTCTGATCATTAACAAATAGCTTCATTTGTTTAATTAATTTGTTTAATAGCCAGAGGCAGGTTACTCAGAATTTCATATGTTCATTGAGAATTATATGGTTTATGCTTTTTCATTTATTCTTTATTTATCAAAGAATGCATTATTTTACTTCTGCATTATTTAATTTTAAATCTCAATAGATTGCATGAATAATTATTTTTATAAAATAGTGTTTAGACCAGGATGATTACCTAATGTAATTGACATGTAACATTTCAATGTTTCAAATAGTACAAAAAAGTTAAACGCCTATGTATTTAAGTTGATGACTAAATTGCATAAAAGGTTCTAGGGTTCCAACATTTTCTCAATGATTGAGAACCAGTAAAATGTGTGAAAATGAATTAATAAGCATAAATACCTATAATTATTTAAATATGATGGAACAAACCCCTCTATATGCAGGTGAGACACATGTAACTTCAGCACCTTCCGCTCAGTGTAGCCAGACGTACCAGGATCCTGGTATTTTCCCCAGAATTTAAATGGCAATACCATGTACCAGGATGAAGTCATCCTGGTATGTTCAAATACCAGAATTTTAAGTCTACACTAATTGACAATGTATGATATAAGATTCATATATTATTTTTTATTCAATAATTTAAAACTAACCCCAATATTACAAATATCTATGATACTGGTGAAAGTGTGGCCATAAAAACATTAAGGGTGACGTTGGGTTGTCTTTTTCTAGCACATGCCATAGTAGAAAAGGAGGGAACGTCGGTCTTTCATTTAGTTTATCAATATCAAATGAATCGATATCGAGTAAAGTTAAACTTCCTATCTGTAACATGAATTCCTAACGTCCGATTGATGAAACATTGGAAGGCAGGTTAACTGGGCTTGGTCATAAGTAAACACGAACTACAAGTTGGTTGTTTGCCGACGTTTCGGAATCCTCAGGGCTGAATTCAGAAACGTCGGCAAACAACCAACTTGAAGTTGGTGTTTACTTATGACCAAGCCCCGTTAACCTGCCTTCCAATACTTCATATCTGTGTTAAAAACAAAACAGAATTATAATATGAACAATCTCGTAATTTAAATCAATTATCATTGGTACCAGGAATATTAGTGAAAGTACACAAATTTTTGTAGGTTGGTACTGGGATATACATTTAATTATCTGACAACACTGCTCCTCTATTACGGTTATCTGATGTATTTTCAAAAAACAGTGAAGGTAAGGGAAGGGGAGATGTACTACAAATAAAATACTTAAATAATTAGTAATTATTTGGAACATCTTGACATGACATTTAAATAAAAAACCAGTTTTCAAGAATTATCGTTGTCAAGAAAATGCAACCAATAATAAGGTCAAGAAATCAGATCATCATAATTATTCATGGTAGTATTGCAATCGTCTGCATTGCAATGATTATCTACAGATTCATATATTTAAATTAGTTTTCTTGTGTACCAGCATTATAAATGACCTTTCCTGTTGCATGAACTCGTTCACAATCGGGCATTTTATGGCACAAATGATGACGAATTAGCATTTTATGGTACGAATGATTGCGCATCACACGTTCAGCCAATCGCCGAGAGAGAATCGTGGGGAGGTAAAAGTAAACGGAACAGCGGACCACCGTTTTCTTGTACATATCAAACACCCGAGATGTCCCAAGAAAAGTTGTTCGCAAAATTAAGTTAGATTCTCTTATACATTTATAATATTTATAATGTTATACAAAAAAGAGCGTAAGCAACTCGATGATAATGTGTCTTTGTTGCATTCGTACAAATCTGAAAACTCGCTCCTAGCGTCGCTCGTTTTCAAAACACGTACTCATGCAATAAAACTTAACAAACTAATTGCATAAACTACTATTAAAGTATTTGTACTCTTTGGTTTGTATGCTCTGGTTTAATAGCCCGGATTGCCAAAGGTGTTAAAAATCATTAACGAAGCCTCTGAGATTAAAACCCAGCCATAATAAACTTCAGAACTAATTTACGAATAAAAAACAATTTCGTTGCTAGAGACATTTTTGCGTGTTCATTATTCCTATTTTTAAATATTGAACCCATAATATGAATCTGTCAATCTGACTTTCGTCGCCTTTCTACACTTACAATTATGATGGATTTTACTTTGTCGCGCTTAAGAAAGAACTTCTTAAGAATAGACAGTTATGTTCCTGCGCGAAAAATAGTGAATTTTCAGCAGAAAAACTCTTTATTACAGGACCCTGGTTACGAAAATGTAGATAAATTCAGTTGCTAATATAGAAAAAATTCTCTACTTGGTCTATGAATCTTGGATATTGGTCTATGAAGTTTCTTATTAGATTGATTTCCAGTTTTGAAATTATAACATAACATTTTTTTCTATAGTGTGGGAAATGAACGTTAGAAAGAGATTTACTGAAGAGATAATGAAGAATTGGTGTTTAATTAGTAGCACAATTTATTTTTTAAGTTACGGGAATTCCATCTGGATTAAAATCATTTCTCTCTTTCAATTTGTTTATGGCTTCAAATGTGTCTCATTGAGTCACATTTATATTAGAAAAGTTTAAATTGGTATTAAATGATTCATTGGTGAGATGAACATTAAATCAATTGTTTTTATTTTATAAACAGATTCAAAATGATTTGTGAAAAGGTTGTGGTCCTAGGAAACCAGGAAAATTTGTTGAGGCGATTCAGCAGAGATATCTTCAAATTATAGCATGTTAGGTATACCATTGACACATCTAGCAGAATTAGTAATGATTTAATGTCATGTTTCAATTGGTTCTTACTATTTTTCAAACAAGCAGTATAATTTATTTTCGCTTTTGCTTTCCATTTTTTATAAACGTTTGAAAATTTAAAATAATCTTCATACAAACAAGATCTTGTGTAATTCTTATGCACATCAGATTTATCCTTTAATAATTTTGGAAATGCATTTGAATACCATGGTGGGTAACTAGTGGGTTTAATAATCTGTTTTGGTACCGTCATGACAGGCTACTTGGACCCATGCGAAGAAAAGGTTTTCAACAGTTGTAGTTGCTTATACATAGCATTGATCAGTTGTTTTGCAGTTGCTTCCATGCAATGGCAACACAGAGCATTAAGCGTGTTTAAGATAATTTGTTGGTACATCTGTAAGTTACAGCACTCTATTGAGTGTCTGGTGTCGATATTGGCAGAATTTGAGCCCTGCAAACTTTTTTATCTCTACACTGGATTTGAAGATAGGTGATCAAGGGATAAGTTTACATTTTAGTAATTATATATTTGTTAATAGAATGGCTGCGATAACTTTGTCTTTTGTAGAACCCTTCTCTAATTTTTTCCAGATTGTGAGCACATAATCTCAAAAACCAGGCTACTTGGACCATGCTTACAGTGGGGTCAAGTAGCCGAAAACTTTCTACTATCGCGAGAAAGTACGTTCTGTTATGGCACCACTAGTTTACTATCTCGCTACTGCTATGCAGTATAGAAAAAGTTCTGTAATGCTGCGCGTGGGGGGGGGGCTAATTTTCGACCACAAAACTCGAATTGCCGGGTCCTGGTTCCCAATAAATAAATGGTTCCAAATAAATATTGCCCCTATATATAAAGTAAATGACTTCCCCTAACACGATCAGAATCGATGAGTCCTTGATACCGACTGACGGCAAAACTGTTCGTTCGTGGTCAAAGCTAGCGCGTAAACAGTTCAGCCCATTTTCTCTAAATTAGATATTCCCCGATCAATTTAAATGAACTCGAGGCCCTGAGAGTTTGAAACGGCGGTTTTGATTTTGGAAAATACTTTATGAAATGTATCAACATTTTCAAAATTTTCTCAAAAATGGTTCCAAATTTCTGGATTAAACTTCGTCCAAGAATAGCGTAAAGAAACTTTTAAAGTATGGTGTGTCTCATTTTTTGTTGAAATCTCCGATTTTTCGCAAATTGCAAAAGTTCGATTTCTTTGCGTCGTCTTCCTTCAACGAAAAATACTGAAGGCAGATTCTTTCCTTAATGAAATCTATTCTCTAAAAACGGATTTAGAAATAAGGTCAGGTACAATTGTTCGAAAATGTGAGTAGTTTTCGCGTAACTTTGTGTGAAATATAGGCAACTTTTAATTTTTTAAAACATTTTTTCCCTGAAAAAAAAACAAAAACAAAAAAACTGCACCATTTCTTTTATTAAATATTGATCTCGGATAGCGCAAAGGACATTTAGGAGGTTGGCACAGGTCTCATTTTCGTTGAAATTTCTGATTTTACGAAAATTGCAAAAATTCAAATTTTTTTGGCGTCTTCCTACAACTACAATTATGAAGATATTTTGTTCGTAATGAAATTCCTTAATCAGAAACATCTTCAAATAAGGTCTTGTACAATTTCTCACAAATGTGAGTATTCTTTTTGCTTCAAATATAGGCAATTTTAAATTTTAAAGAATTTTCTCAGAAACGGCTCCAATATTTTTCTTAAAATATTTTTCACGTATGTAACACAGAACGGTAAAGAAAGTGGTACCGGTCCCATTTTCAGTGCACACACTATATTTTCGAAAATTGAATAAATATCGAAATGTAGATTCGAATTTCCCTCGATTGGTTTGAGGCTGTGTCACTCTTGAATGTAATTTGAGAAGTATTTGGAGGCAGTGATTGGAATCTTGAAAAGAAATATTACGTGTAATAATTTTTAAGCATTAAAGTATTTTAAATTGCGTCATTCAATTGAGTGAAATGTGATAACGTAATCACTTCGCTTTGCATGCAAAGGTGCGGGAATGACGAGTAATTCTCGTAAAAACGAGTAGTTTTGATGAATATAAGTTATATTTAATTATTGCATTTTTTCTATCCATTTCAATTTGTTGCTGGCAGTATCAAGAATGCTGATTAGCAAAATGTGTGCCACACGTATTAGAGTCCATTGTTGCTTTGACAACGCCACACTGGCACGAAGGCAGTAGAGACGGCCGCCGCTGGGTCGCATTGTTTTACACTAATAATTTTATTTACGGCTAAAATACGCATCGGGCATCGTTGGTACACTCCTGTAAAACGTGAATACTTTGAATTTAAGGGCAAAAATCTGTTTTCTTTTAAACGTTGGAATTACAAAATACATACTTTGGCGCTACGTTAAAGAATTTTTCAAATGGTAGCTGAAGTATAAAACAGAAAGTCACATTATAATATTGCATAACCATTTATAATATTGCGAGAAGGTATGTGCTGTTGCAGCTCTAGCTGATAATCAAAATCATTTAAGTTCTGAATCATCAAATGAGTTCTCAATAGGCTTTAAAACGTTTGCAAAAAATATTTTTTTCAAAAATTCACGCAAGGGCACAAAATTGAAATAAATATTAATTACACGAGTGCGCACAGTTATACACCAAGACTTGTGTCATTCCAAGATATTCGAAATTGTGTTTTAATTAAATTTCTTAACTTCCTTAATTATCATTAAAGATTTGATAATACACATTTGTGGGGCAAACGTTTTACTCCATTCGTGAATACCTGTTTTTTGAGACGTAAAAAACCTGGGGATTTCGGGGTATATCTGTCGACATCCTGGACATAGTTTACATCAGTGAATATTTTGAAAAATGTTTATAAAATAGTTTTTCTCTAGATTCTAGAATCCAGAAGTAGTAATACCAGGGATGGCTGAATTTTTTTCAGCCCAAAACAAAACCCATCTCTTTTTTTTGAAACCTTGAGAAAAAAAATGATTGATTTTTTTTAATATTTGAAATAACTAAACTTAAGATTTGATAATCTGTATCGAAATATTCTTTAAAATCTCAAATTTAATCAAATGCAACAAGTACGCAAAACCGAAAAAATACGAGTACTGACAATAAAAAAAAAAATACATTTTATTTCCTAGTATTATAAACTCCAATTTCGTCGCAAGAAAGAAAAGAACATTTTGGGAAAATACAAATGCGTTTTGCTACTTTGCTACACGTTACGCATTTGTTACTTTATTACCCAAACATAACATCGAAAATGTATGTATATATGTGTGTATATACAGTGCGACAATTTTATGAGAGTGCCGCGATCGCGGAAAATTTTGCTGGGCCAAGGGATCCTCAATCGCCGAGAACCAGTGCGCTGAACTCCACAGGGAACGCTGCTCAAGGACTCGCCCTGCAATTGGCATGCTTTCCACTCTTGGGAAATAGTCGGTTTGCGATGGCTCGCTCGAAGTTCACTCTCAAAGTGTTTGTATAACATACTTAAAATGTGTCAAACCGTTACATGTATCGTATCCTGGAGCCTTTTTTCGAAATGTTAACAAATGAAGAGGTAATTCTAACGGTTATTTTCAACACGACTGCGCTACCGACTGCGCTACCTACTTCGAACTGTGTAAATTAGATGCTTTTTCTTTTCTCATTTCTTTCGTAAATAATAAACAAATTACGGAGCGATTCTACGCTTCTGCAATACAAATTTTTCCCCAATCGATGAGGTGAAACATAGAACACAAAAAAAACTATTTCATTACCAACAGATTGATAGTTAATTTCACACTGAGAATGAAAGAAAAGGGATAAATACGATCATTTGGAGTGAATGTGTCTTCTGAGGCGCACATTTTACAAGTTATTTACAAAACAACGAAATTATGACCAGTTCCCAACCCGCTTGACGGTAATACATAAATCCATTTTAATATCTAATTCAAAGACCCCCAACCTTTTTCTTTCATGGACACCTTTTAAGAGAATTGTTTGCTTTCCCTTACGTGTTCTAATATCTAGTATCCGTAATTAGAAATCAAAGAATTGCATATAACAATAATAATTGCTTTAATATAACCATTTTGTACACGAATATTCTCGTAAATATATCGATTTTCAATAATCGAAGACGCTTCCGCTTTTAAGTTGTTGATTTTCTAATCGTTATTGTAGTGGAATAGTTAAATATGGTGTGTCTTTTAAGAACTGGGCAGAATATTTCTCCAGTGCATGTTGCGGAGAGAATTTTCTTATGCGATAGTGTATCGTGAATGCATAGTTATAATTTCTTGAGTTTTTAAACTTCTTAACTCCTAAAGATAGAAGATGGGTACGAAAGAAGAGCGCATTTGTAATGAATTAGCATTATACGTTTTGTTGTTTGTCAGAAAACAATTATCAAGATCATTAATATTTTTTCAAATCAATGGAATATGGATTATACCGATCAGTCGCCCATTCATATTCGACTATCGACCCCTTGATCCCCACAATTTTTAATTTTCGAAAAATCAGTGATTCCATGAACATGAAACCTGCAATATTCTCTCAAGCGTCCTTTACGCTAAGGTCCAAATTTAAGCAGACAAATTTGTGCAGTTTTTAAGAAAAAAATTGTTTAAAGAAAATTGCCTATGAAACAAAATCTCGCAAAAATACTCATGTTTTCGAAAAATTGAACATGACATTTGAAGATCTGTCTTTTAAGAACACATTTCATTTTTAAAAATGAATATCTTCATAGTTGTAGTTATAGAATGACACCGAAAACTTTTGATTTTTTTCAATTTTTTCAACCAACATGAGACCTGCACCATACTCTTAAACGTCCTTCACGCTATCGAACAACAAATTTGAATAAAATATGTTGGACCGGTTTTCGAGAAAAAAATTGTTTAAACAAAATTAAATATTGCCTATATTTCTCGGAAAATTACACGAAAAGTACTGAAATTTTCGAAAAATTGCACGTAATTTTATTTCAAAATCTATTTTTAAGGAACAATTTTATTAAGGGAAAAATCTCTTTCATAAGTATTGCAGGAATACTCTGAAAAGAATTTGAACTTTTGCAATATGTGAAAAATCATGGTTTTCAACGAACATCAGACCTGCACGATTCTCTTTAACGTCCTTCACACTATCCATCATCTAATCAAAAACCTTGCAGCCATTTTTGTGAACATTTTGAAAATGTTCTAGGGGTTTCATGTAAAATACCCCCTAAAATTAAAATATCGGTTTCAAATTCAAGGAGCCGCGACATTAGCCAGATCGATTATGGAACCTCGATTTTGGAGAGAATCAGCTGAACAGTTTAGCCGCTAGCGTTGTTTACGGAAGGACGGACAGACAGACGTTTTGCCGTCAATTGATTTTTCTGTATCAAGTTCCCACAAAACATGGATTCTGTCTACACCAGGTGTTAGAGAATTTCTCCCCTAAATTTAGAAACTGGATTTACCTACTTTTTCGTCACCAGGCCCTGGCAATAAGATTTTTCAGACGAAAATTCGCCACTTTTTTCCGCAGCATTTAATAACTTTTACTCTGTCTAAGCGGTGACGAGAAAGTGAAAAAAAACATTATAACCGTAAACATTTAATTTAAGTAATAATAATACTTTTTAATATTAACTTAATAATATTTAATACTTTTCGAGAATTGCTGCCGATCTCACTAAGGGTCTTCAGGAACAAAATTCAAAAACAGACAGTTCACCCAAAATTCAAGACACTGTTCGTTTCCGAAACTTCTTCCTATGAAATTCTCAAAATAATCGGTAAACTAAAAAATAAATATTCGTCCGGATTAGATGAATTCCCCGATTCTTTGTTAAAGACTTGTGCGTATGCCATTATACACCCGTTAACTCACATATTTAATGCATCTTTATGCACTGGAACGTTTCCAGATAATTTCAAAACAGCTAAAATTAAGCCGCTTTTCAAAAAAGGCAACAAAAATGAAATTCAAAATTATCGGCCCATTTCTCTTCTATCAGTTTTTCAAAAATATTAGACTTTTTACGTACGAATGGAAACCTTTCTCACTAAACACGACGCGCTTTCAGATTGCCAACATGGATTTAGAAAATCAAAATCAACGGAAACAGCTATATTTTCTTTTCTTAAAGATGTCGCCTCATCATTGGATCAAAACGAGGCACCGATTGGATTATTTTAGATCTCTCAAAAGCTTTTGACATCATTGATCATGACATTTTACTTTCAAAATTACCTTCATATGGAATCCGTGGTATTGCTCTAGATGGGTTATGTTCGTACCTTAAACAACGATCTCAGAGAGTTGAAATACCTTACTGGAATGATGGAACATTACGTACGCACCTTTCCGACTCTTTGCCCGTTGCATGTGGAGTTCGTCAAGGATCGATTTTAGGTCCTATTCTGTTCCTACTTTACGTAAACGACATGCCCTCGACGATTCGAAACGGAAGAACGGTTCTCTTTGCGGATGATATGAACATCCTTTGCAATAAAGAAACCGTAAATAGTACAATATCAGATGTTTCAAATTGGTTCCGAAATAACAAATTAATAGTAAACGAAAAGAAAACGGTTTTAATGCAGTTTTCCATTTCAAATAAACAATTCTGTGTTCCATTGAAAATGAACAGTGTACCATTGACTGATGTTAAGGCAACAAAATTTTTAGGACTCTCAATTCAGTCAAACCTTAAATGGAACGTCCATTTAAATGAATTGAACACAAAATTAAGTTCATTATGCTACGCGTTCAGAATTCTTCCAAATTCAGTCAGCCTTCATACTGCTCGTTGTGTATACTTCGCGAATGTTCATTCCCGCCTGAGATATGGCATAATATTCTGGGGAAATACATCTTATAGCTCCCAGACTTTTAGATTACAAAAACCAATTGTACGAATAATAACCAAATCCCACCCACGTGATTCATGTAAGCCTCTCTTCAGTCATCTAGGAATTCTACCATTTCCGTGTCTTTTTATTTACGAATCAGTGGTTTTTGTAAAAAATGACTTGCTTAAGGGCGGGAATATATTTTCAGAAAATGCCGAAGTCTATTACTATAACACTCAACATAGAAATCATATTCATCAGGTGACAGTATCAACAGCTCATTACAAAAAATTCACATACAATACATGTACATTATTTTACAACACTTTGCGAGATGACATTAAACGATTAAATTCAATAGAAAAGTTTAAATCCCAAGTGAAATCGTTTCTGCTGCATAACTGTTTCTATACAATTAGAGACTATACTGAGCATCACAAGAAAAGTAACATTAATTTTAACAATGATACCTAATGCATTATTTACCATTTGGACTGTATAAATGAGTATAAACATCCTGTAACAACTATTGTACTAGAGCTTCCGGGTCAATGACCCCCATCTCGATCAGGTTTTTCGTCCAGTTTCCCTGATCCATTGAGCAAATGCTGAGATGGCCCTTGTTTTGCTTCTGGACAAAAATGTAACTTCATTTTCTGTGCACGTCTTCTAGAATTCAGTGGGAAATACAATTATTCAAATTATCGTTTCCATGTTGTCGCGGCAGGAAGTAATAAAAGCCAAAATTTATTGCTTATTTATCCTTGAAAATAGATTTTATTACATGGGAGTTTTTTTTCCCTTTCAAAATTCAAAATTTAAGTAGTATATGACTTAGTGTAGGGATCACAGAATTTTGAAAATGTGCACACAATTCACTTTTCCCCATAGCACGTCACACGCAGTATTTTAACCTTTTTTATTTTTGACGTAAAATAAATAAATAAATAAATCGTGCACGAAACCGAATTAATAGTTGACAGCTGACTGCAGAGTACACAGTCCGAGTGACACGTTTCATACGATTTAGGTATGAGACTACTCAAAATGTTACTTATGCCTGGTCTCAAAACCGATCGTAAGACCTGGCCCGCGCTCATGAACTGGACGCGCGACTGACTGCCCGCGAAGAAGCATGGAAGGAGCCGATGAAGTAAGAAATGGCAGAAAAGTTTTTCGTATCAGCAACAAAAACGATTACATAAATTCAAGCGATTTCGTGTTATCTTGATGAATTGTATAATCATTGGCATTAAGAATAATCGAATTTCTTTCGCGACAATATGAATTTGAAGTGAAATTGATTTCTGAGTAAACCATAAAATCATTAAAATGGCCAAGAATAGCTTTTCAGTGTTACGATTGCGAGTCGCGTGTGCAGTCTGCCTTCAATAGCACAGTGGGAGCGCTCGTTTTCCCGCTCGAAAGCTCTGCAGAGCGCCCGCGCCCCCCACAGCACCTGCTGAACAGAGGCTGGTACGCGATTTCAGGCGCGGAATTTTTAACCCTTTTCCAGGCAACCAATTTTGATGACGCAACCGGGCAAGCAGGGTCCAGCGGGCCCAGGAGTGTCTGCGACATTATGCTTACAGATGTACTTTTTGGACGCGAAAATGGAAAAATGTTCTAATATAATTGTTTGATTATAATAATAGTTTAAAACCTTTTCAAAATACTGTCGACTTCGCTTACAGTGAACTTCTGGGGACTAATATTTTTGGTTCACTATATCTGATGATCTCCAAATTAAATAGAATTTCCCCACAATTATTGATTTTATTAATGTACATTAATTATATACAGCAAAGTACATTATCAACAGGGACTAAAAATTTCAATATTTGTACATGTCCTTAAAAAATAACTTTCAATGATTTGTTTCATACTTCATTCGTTTCTGTAGATCCTTCTCCAGAGTTCGCGCTCTCTTCATACTTTATTCTGCATTGTCCCCTGCGTCTATGCTTGGCTTTTTCCAACGAGGCATCTGAGGGTAGTATCTCCAAGTTGGAATACGGCACGGCTTTTCGCGTCTTTCTCAGTCGTGCCGCTACAGTCATTTGATATGCAGCATTGCTTGATACGGTCGCGATTATGCGACATCTTGCGGCAGGGTCGAAAGAGACACAAAAAGTCGTGCCATACTCCATCTTGGAGATACTATCCTAAGATGCCACGTTAGATAACCCCAAGTATAAGTTATGTAATGCAGTCTTGGTACTGTGCAATGCCTCTTGCACTGTTGGAACATCGTCCCACTCTCCGAAAGCCCTTTTACACGCCTAATAACGTACAAGATGCTTTCGGTAGCGAGATGGCGCAAGCGAATAATGAAACTGATCGTTTTTCCGTGCGGCACGGCCGATATCGCCACGCTGTAGCAGTCGCGTGTTTCCTGTCGCCTACGTAAAACTCACAGCGCTTTACCCCGCGGGATATCAAGTAACACCAAGATTGACACCGAAGCAAGCAATCGCGCTTCGCCGCCGCCAGTTGTAGCCCACCCACGACACGACCTTTGTTTCCGCAGTGAAACTGAGTGGCATAAGATCATCAGTAAGACGCCCATTCCGGGTCCGCTACCTTCACCTCGGAGAGGCTTCATCGATGACTTTCGGCCGACATTTTTTTTTTTTTCAAGGTGCCTTGTGTTGGAATTTGTGACACTGAGACGCTATATAATTTTCCAGGAGGAAATTAATTTCCAGGATGTATTCCCTACGTTCACTATAACCGAAACGTCTTTTGCTTATTTGTAATGTAAGTGAAACGGGACCAGTGACTTAAGTTCACTATAACCGAGGGTTCATTATATCCGAGTTCACTATAACCGTAGTCGACTATCCTATAAATTGGTTTTTAAACATTTTGTCTTTTATTACGATCGCACACACTACCTGGGTACGTTCATTACAGATAAACTTTGAACAGCTACATCTGTTTCCTACTTCATTCCAACGGCACAAATTACATCTTTTCTCGGTATTGTTATAAATTTTGTTGTGGTGCTACGTCTTCCCCAATAACGTGTGTAATTGACTGACAAAACGTATTTTTCAATCCTGTTTGACTGACTCATTTCGTGTAAGAACCCTCAAAATTTTGTGTAAGAATCCTCAAAATTGGAAAGGCAATTGTCGTGCCGATTAACATGGGAGGAGACAAAAGGATAGTTAATAATTACAGGCCTATAAGTTTGACATCAGTTGTATGCAAGCAGATGGAACACATGATTGCGGAATATATTAGACGAGTCTGGAATAAAACTGACTGGTTTTTTTCAAAATCAACACGGTTTTCGTCCTAGCTATTCGTGCGACCGCCAGACTATTTGTCAGGACATAGCAGATTCATTAGACGAAGGGAGTAGGGTCGATGCAGTAATATTAAACATTTCTAAAGCATTTGATCTGGTTCCACATGACCTTTTAATTGAAAAACTGTCAAAAACGGGATTAGATCATCGAATAATCTTGTGGATAAAAGAATTTCTTACAGGCCGAATTCAAGCAGTCAGAATAGGTGATAAACACTCATCGAAAGCCGATGTAACCTCTGGGGTCCCCCAGGGGAGTGTGTTAGGGCCATTGCTATTCTTAGCGTTTATTAACGATATTCCAACTGGAATAAAATCGAAAGTTAGACTTTTCGCCGATGATTGCATAATATATAGGAGTATTGGCGCGTCTTGGGATGAAAATATTTTACAGAATTATCTTAACTGTTTCTGGAACTGGGCGTGCAGAAATAAGATGGAATTAAATCTGGAAAAGAGTAAATTCATTTGTTTTACCAAATCTCGCTCAAATGTTCACTCGAATTACAAGTTAGGAACTAACGATATACCGCGTTTAAAAAACTAAGTATTTGGGTTTGGTCCTGCGTAGCGACTTGGGTTGGTCGGATCATATTTACAATACGGTCAAAAAATCATGGAGGGCGCTGCATTTCGTAATGCGCATTCTAAAAAACAGTAGTTCGAATGCCCGATCCTTGGCAAATACTACACTTGTTCGTCCTATTTTAGAGTACGGCGCAGCCTGCTGGGACCCGTACAGAAAAGGGCAAATCGAGGCGTTAGATAAAATTCAAAAACGGGCCGGAAAGTTTGTAAATCATGGACGCGTTGATGAACGAGATGAACGGGAACCCTTATCTAAGAGACGGGAACGGGCGCGTTTATGCGTAATGTACAAGATATACAAAGGGGACTCAGCATGGGCAGACCTCAGTAAAAGATTACAGAAACCTGATTATAAAAGCAGAGGAGACCATTCCTGGAAAATACGATGTAGAAAGCAAAGAACTGATGTAGGCAAGTTCTCCTTTGTGAAACGTACTATAGTAGATTGGAACAAACTACCTGCAAAAGCACTAGAGACTCTTCCTTCTAATGTAGTGAAATTTAAAAATATACTTAATTCTATGTAGGTCATCATTAATAATACTGGGACTTTTATCATTATTATTATTATTATTATTGTTGTTATTATTATTGATATAATTATTAACACTCTTACTGGTTTCGATGTAACTTTTAAGTTATTGTTATTAGTTACATTGTTATAATCGTTATTATTATTATTAATAATAACGTCGTGTCCCTTATACAGTGAAGTGTAGTGTGGTGGGGGGCATGGGAGGGGAGGGGAGTGCAGTGTAGTGCAGCGCAGTGAAATAAAGTGAAGTGGAGTGAAGTTTCAGAAAAGCTATAAGTCAACTTGCAGATAACTCAAAATTAATTATAACTAGGATATCAATCTCTAATTCTAATTGTATTTATATTTGTAAAATATTCGTAATAGTTTTGTAGTTGTCGTATATCTAGTTGTAATAATGTTTGCCACCGAGCATTAGCTTAAAGCGAACTTTAATCAATCTATTTTCAACCAAATCCTTTGCAATATCAACAATAAATACTCGTATGATCTCATGTTTTCTAACACTCCGTAAGGGTCAGCAACATACCAGTCGCTGTGCAGTTTTCTCGCAAAACCTGGACTGCACATGTTTTCAAAAACTCACTCACCTGCCCCTTACTAATTCCGAACAACCCACACTACGAAGAAATTGTTCTTAGAATCGTTCATACTTAAGTCTCCGATAACATCCAGATGAAATGACGTTGCGCAACCCAACATCCGTTCGTCCCAAGCAAACCAAACAAAATCAGAAAATGCAATGTTACACGTAGATTAAGAGACCTGGGTCCAATTGAGACCGTTTGGCCAGTTGCGGCTGAAAAAAGATAAAGATTTTTTTATTACTTAGTAACGCTATCGTAAAATAGTTGCGGATTCAATTACAAAATACCATAGCAAACAAAGTCACAGAAAAACTGTCCCAACAACTTCCATACTTTTCACGTAAAATATTGAAAACTTGCTTCGGGGTCCAATAAACTCCGGTTGCCCGGATAAGGGTTAACTCATCTTTCGAAGTAGTATTTTGATAATGATCTCAAACGAACGTAATGCCCAAATGAGAACTCTAGCAGTAATGTTTCTCTGTCGACCTGATTTGATAAAAGTATTGAAATGCTGGGGGAAAACGGCGATTTTAGACAGGAAAACTCCTATTGCTGGACCCTGTTTACAAAAAGTAGAAAAATAGTGTTCGTATATGTACTTCTAACAAAACTGTTCCAAAAAATTTCATTTCTAAAAAAATGTCGCATACAATTTTATGTAAAACGAGTTCTATTAAACGAGTAGTTTTCGCGTAATTTGTGCTTGAAATTAATGCACTTTATAAAAAAAATTCTCAAAAACCGCTCCAAATCTTTTCTTTATTTTACGGTTAAAACAAGTGACTCTTAAAAGAATGACGCAGGTCTCATTTTCAACAATTGCGTATTTCGAAATATTGCAAGAAAATGTCTGGTTGTAGCACGACCATTAGTTTAGTTTCTATAGTTTAATTGGTCAGCTTGTGTAGTCGTACGAGTCTCGAAGTTTAACATGTTAATTAAATTATTTTCACAGCACATCTTTGTGATTCACTGACCGAATGGTTAATTTCTTCAGTACATTCACACGATGTTACCAACAGATGATTCTACAAGCTGTTCTTTACAATTAAAATCTTTGCTAATGACTACTCTCTATTATCTATATACTAACGATAACTGGTATTAATGATTGCACACTTAAACTATACCTGGTTCACGGTTGTATCACTAACTACTGACCTACCTCGCAGTGGCGGCTCGTGCAGGATTCTTAAGAAGAAAGAAGTCATGCAAATACAATTACATTAATTGAAATGTACAACAAATAAAATTACATGCAGATGGTAACAAATTCGTTACCATCACAAAAATTAACAATTGAAATTTTAAAAATTCTAACAATTATACATATAGAGGGAAGAAGTTCGGTAGAGTACAGCACGGCTGATTTATCATACGAATCAATTGTGAAGGGAGAGCAATAAGAACACACTTTCTCTAAGCAAGTCCTCTTCACTGGCTGGATATAAAAATGCTTTGTTGAGTATATTACTTATAGCAGTGTTCAACGTGGGTTGCCACAGGTGTGATATATTATTAGAACGTGCCTCTTCTTACGTACTAGTCCAAGATTCATGCACGTGTGGGCGCTCAGCAGGCGTCAAGTGTTCATTGATTTGCGAACACTGACAATACATGGCGTTCTTCAGGAGGAACTCCTCCCCTCAAGCTGTACAGCTGCATTTCAAAACGTTTCCTCTTCTTGCTGCCAGAGCGCTTTGCCATATGGTCCATTACTATTGTTCAAATAATATTTGTCTACTTAACAGCTAACTGGGGAGAGAAGGTTCCGTTATTCAATCAGAGGCTTCAAATTCTGCTGACATCACTGCAGAGTTGCCGATACTTCAGAAAAAAAAATCGTTCAGTGCGAAGCAACTTTACTTCTTTGGTTACGCATCGTGTTAGCGGTTCTATGTCGTCTACTGTTGTATGCTCTTATTGCGATTTGTTTCTTGCTACTGTTGTGATCTGATACAAGAACGACTACACGACCACATGTCTGTCGCCCGAGTGAGTGACATCGCTCTATCCCCACCCGCGCGCTACGCACGCGGTGTTGCCGAGCTGCGCGTTACTGTCCTGACACTCCAGGTAGCGCGTGGACGTCTCCCTATGAACTGATTTAGGTTTACAATTTTGCAAAATTCTCCCAATTGAAACGGTAATGTCAAGTAGACGGAAATATTATTCGAACTATACACGAGAGGAGGAAATGCTGAGAATTCGAGCTATTTCGAGGCACTTATAAAGCGCGCGCAGTTTAAAAACTCAAGGGCTTCGAAAAATATGAACTAAAAAAAATATACACTTTCCCCCTATTACATACAAGAAAATATTGTATTTACAAATTTCCTTCAAAAGAAGAAAACGTCTGAGGAGGACGTTTCTCCCTTTCCTCTCGTGAAAAACCGTCGCTGGTACCTAGATTCATGGTGTGCAGGGTCTGCTTTCGCCTTTCGTATTCCCAGCGATCCGACGTGAACGTGGTGCAGTAACATGCCGGAATAAATAGGTTGTACCATCCCGCGTCTATTGCTTCCCTAAGACAGATTCGCGTATAGCACCCACAGTAACTGAATCGGCCGTTAGTGCCGTTCCCTTAATGGGTAACGATGAGTTTAGGAGATATTTATATCTATAAACAACTTCTTTTTTAATTCCGCAGAAAACAATCAGCGATTTCACGTTCAATTCGTATTACTTTTCGCGAATTTGGAAGATAAGGAACATCTATATAATTTATTTTAATTATTGGATTAGATTATTTTGATTAAAATTAATTAGGTTCGATTATTTTAATTTAAAATAAATGAAAGTGTTTAAGTCACAAATACGCGTCATATCTGGTGTTAGAGTAAATTAAAAAAGCAATAAATAAATAAATAAGGTGCAATACTTGTACAGCAGTTACTTGTTTAAATTCTATGGCTTGACATCTTTAACACATCAACCTCCAGATCTAACTGGTCATCGTCATCATCATCATCATCATCTAGTGCTTAGAAGAAACCCTGATGAGCTACATGAATGTAATTCTAGAGACGTTATATCATTACTTTTTTTTTAATTTCTCAGGCAGTTTGAATGGATTTTTCCGGAATGTCTGCTTTCATGCGGATATTAATTTCTGTATAATGATAAATTTGTTTGTATAAATTAAGTTTGAAAATATGAGGATTATCTTGCACAAAATTAAATCATTACAGCAGAAAAATGTAAAGGTCTTTTATTAATTTTATTTTGTAAGAAAAAAACAGTAAAAACTGTATGTGACAACTGGGGGAGAATTACAACTTGCAAACGTTTTCTTGATCTCCAGATCTCTTCCCCACTTTTTAACCACAGTTGAATGAAACATAGCGAGGTTGTCAACATTAGAAAACAAATTATTACTGTCTTTTTCATACTACCAGCCTGTAATCATTGGACTTCTTTAAAATCACAATACCATCGCGCTACGCACGCGGTGTTGCGGAGCTGCGCGTTACCGTCCTGGCACTCTAGGAAGCGCGTGGAAGTCTCCCTATGAACTGATTTAGGTTTAAAATTTTGCAAAATTCTCCCAATTGAAACGGTAGATATTCTTCAAACTGCGCATATTGATTCTTCGAGATGCTGGCTACCTAAGGAGCAGTTTTTAAAATCATTTTCAACAGTTAGTTTTGTTACAATTTTAAAATTTCAGGTCGGATCTGCCACGTCACCATAAGAGCACATGTTAAAACGATAAATTTTACGTTCTCATTTCGCGGAAAAGTAGACGGTGAAATCCATTCAAACTGTACTAGAACATAGAACGACCTCTCACCTTTTGATTAATACAATAAAAAAGGCCTGTTAAACATAACACGAATCTCGCTCTAACCACCTTAACAGACGACTCACATGTCAGCCATCTTGTCGTTCGGAACGCTTCTACGTTGGTGGGTATGCTTCTCTATCTTTACCAAGTCCCGATCACAGGGTGGTATAGTGCTTGGGGAAACCAATGAGTGAAAGATCTGAATCTTCCAGTTGTACATTTTCAAATGCTTGGTCCGTGGCAATGATTCACCATTTTTTTTATTTTATCCCTCACTTATCACGCCGAAACGATCTACAATTGGATTTGACACGGCAAGTATTTTATTAAGGAGCTTCAGAACTTATCTACTGCTCTTCTCGCTTTGTTCTCATCCCGAATTTCCAATTTTCAACTTCCATAATCTTTCACTCGTCAGTTTAATCCTCAAATTCTTGTTTGCGCCATTTCAATCTTCCTTGTTTCCTTATTAGTTGCTGGACTGTCAAAAAACAAACAAAAAAACAAAACAAAAAACGAAACGAGATAATACTTAACAGTGCTTAACAACACTGCCCCGTAATTCCATATTGAACCACCAAATCGATGTAAACTAGGTCCCGTTAGAAACTTCTAGTAATCAACTACCGATCTATAGCCACATCTCAAATTCCAAGGAAGTATTACTTGTGACCAATTCCAACGCATATCAATTATTCCTTCACATGATGTGAAGAGTACACCCGAGTTGTCAAAAGGTACCTCGGCCAGAAAGAGTGTACGAAGATGGGTGGCGACCATGTAACTACCGATCGCAATACGTAAGTATTGGCGCCAGGTCGATTTCAACCCCCCACCCCCAAGGGGTTGTACCTCCCCCAAAATAGGCAATAATAACTGTAGAAGACATAGCATTACTAATGAGACATGTGGAAAAAACAGTAGAAAGTTTGGGGGTAAACCAGAAAGATTAGGACAGAACCTGAGGTATTTTTTCGTCTAGGTTTCGGTGGGGAAGGAGTGATTCAGACAGGACACCTAGGGACTCCGAAAGAAAAATCGCGTGGACAATGCCTGCGAGTCCAAGCCTGCTGTTACGATAAAGCCCACGCATCGGACGACGTGCCACGAGTTTAAATATTTTGAAAATTTCACGCACTCTCGAGAATACCCATGCAGTGTGTTTATTCGCAGTGTACAAAAAAAAATCTGTAGCCAAAAATCGGAAAAGCGCTAAGGGGCGCGAGCGCTTGTAGTACTTCGCAAGTTCGAGTCGGGTTGTAAATTGAAAAATCGATAATTTTTAGTTGAAAGACAAATAACGACAATTGCAAGTGGGAAAGGCCCAAGATTGAAATGACAAGTACTCAGCTTTTAAAACAGAAACCAAACCCTATGAAATAGGACTAATGACACGCATGTCTCCCCCCCCCCCGCACGAGAAATCCATCTCCTCTTGGAGAGATTCGTAACGCACACTCGGAGAGGCTCAGTTAAATGATTAGTGCTGCCGAGCGCGTCAACGGTTCAGATCACTATTGACGCATGATTTATCGCGGGAGGTGGCGGTGATATTCCCCCGCTGGATAGCGAGATACAGCTCCGGCATTCACCTGGTATTGATCGGGGTAACCACGGACAATACCGATTCGAGCAGCCGGTTGCTAGAATTATCAGATATTTAGTAGCTAGGGGCGAAAATCCGCCACCGTCGGGACTCGAACCCTAGCATCGCCCGGTCAGTCGCTGCAGAGGCAGCGGCATTGCTGTCTCTGAGCTAAACTCAGGCGGTAGCTAGAACTCTGTTCTTGCACTGAACATGTGCAATGATGCGTTGAAAGGTACCATGGTCGAAGGAAAACTTATACGAAATACATCGTATACGTGCGTATGTACAACGCAAGTTCGTACGAGTTCTTTTGGATTCGAGGACAGTTGAATTCGGTAAACGATTACTTCATAATGCAATCGCATAATTTCGAACCAATCGCCAAATTCCATTCAAGCGCCATAGTCAGCACTAATGATTAAGGGCGTATCTCGTACTTACCCTGCGTTCATGGGTTTTAGGTGGATTGCGACGAAGTGTTGTTGATACTGGTTTTGGATACTAAGTCGTGATTTATATAAAAATAAAATGCAAATGTGTCTTCCTTGAAGCGCATCAGCATGAGGAAACAATTTCATGGAAAGCAAAACAGTGAATTATTTTTAAAGTTGAACGAAGGAATTGATCAGCCTCCTCTGAAATAAAATCACAATGAAAATTTTCCTTTCTTTACTATATGCGTATTACTTTGAAATCAATTCAACTTTGAATGTGTCATGTGACCAACCAGCTCCAACTTTCAAAATATCTACCCAGGAACTAAAGCTGCGAAAATATTAAGATATTTATTGACACACTTAATTTTCTCTTAAACATTAGGAATTGAAAGGAATTAGGATGTGTTTATCTGATGAGTCATTTACATATTGGGAGCTTTTGAAAGAAATTAATAGACATAATTCGTACATGAAATATTTTTTATTTTTAGAAATAAAAGCAATCTTCTTTAGCTTGAAACCTTTATTTTAGTTCCTATTCTGTCACGAGAAATAAAAACTGGGAAGCTATCTGAAACTCGAATTACATATTCTAATTTTATTGGAACATTTTGATAATTTTAAATATTTTAAATAGACGTAAAAATCCGATCCGAACTATGTTAAATGTAATTTCACAAAGGTGACCCTGTAGCTATATACTTCGCGTTTGACATGCCATTTCACAGTATTATTCGCATTAATACACAAAAACCACAGCACTATTTTTTTGTCGTCTTGAGCCCTATTTTGAGCCTCTCGAAAATTCGGCTGGAGACGTCGAAACTCTTGAGTGAAATTCCCAATCCTCTGTTGCAAGTCCTATAATTGAAAATATTTTCAGCACGTGCGGAGTTCATGGTCTCTTTCGTGTTATATAAGGAAGATCGGCACTCAATTTTCTGAATTTTCTCGTAATTGTGCCTCAGAATGACAAGGTTCTCTGACTTACGAACTGACGAAAGTTTACGAGACTATTTTGAAAATTTGAAGGTACCTAACAAAACATAACTACAAAAGCAAATGGAAATAAATCACTATGTTCAAAAGTTTCATACAAATCTGATTTGAAAACTGTTTTTATATGTTGGTCTGACAATGTTCGAACATGCCAAAACATTTTCATTAAAAAATGTCAGAACACTGTTACTCTGAGGACACATTCATATTTTCTGAACTTAAAATTTAATTATAAGCCATGTTTTGATAAATGAATGCCAAATTACACTTCAGAAACTAGGTGCCAAAGAAAGTGGGCAAACGAAAAGTGCACAAAATAATCTGCCACAACTGAATAAAGTGCCAGAAATAAAAGCTACGTACATAAAAAATGCCATAAGAAAGAAAAATGTCAAGTTGAATTAGAGTTTAACTCCATCTTCCAAGAACAAGCTTCATTGCAAATGTTACGCTTAGTGAAATTGGTAGGACGTCTGATTCGGTATGCATTCTACATAAATGGTTATTTGTTAGAATAGTCTGGATAATTCGAAATGCCCTTACATTACTGTTTCAAACATAAGCTCTCGGAAGTATGTGAACAGGAATTTTCTATGATAGCGTTTAGGCAGAGGTGAAAACGTTTGTTTCAATATTGTTTGATAGCGGAATATCAGATTTTCTGGAACTCGATCGCATTGGTGAAACTTTAGACCCTGGAGTATGTCAATTATGACCCAAACTGACGGAAGGCCATGGAAGCATTCCTAGCTTTAAAAACACAACCCTGCAGGAATGAAGTTGTTTATTATCCCTGCAATTATTTTTTCTAATCCAAAATCTGGAACTATTCGATGTGTTTCTCCGATATATTACATCAGGTAGAAAAGTACATTCGCAAAATATACGGTACCTAATGAGCTATATGAAGGCTGTCTGAATTTGAAGGAATTCTGAATGCGTACACAATGAACTTAATTGAATCGATTTAATTAAATTTCGGTACATTTGTCACATTTATTTATAGCGTGCAGACGTAGGTTAACCAGGATAGTGTGTACTGACAGCTCTTCACCGCGTTATCAGGCGTCATCAGCACGCAATTCGTGTAAGAAGCAAATATGTAGATGTTTGAATATTTATTATTATTATTATTATTATTATTATTATTATTATTATTATCATTATCATTATTATCATTATTATTACCATCATTATTATTATTTGGCGAAATAAATTTCAAGAAAATTGGTAGAATAATATAAAGTTTTGCAATTACGCAACGTAGTACAAAATATGTAACGAAAAATTTGGATATTGTGTTAGGATTGCCATGATGCAGCAAGATCACAATTCTGAGAACGGAACATGGAGAAAAACTCTGTAATTACGTACGAATCCGGAATTACTAGTATTTTTTAAAAATTTATTTTACGTCAAAAAACAGTTAAAAACTGCGTATGACGTGCTACGGGGAAAAGTGAATTGTGTGCACATTTTCAAAATTCTGTTCAAATCAGCGATGAGTACTGTTATTCTGTTCGTAATCTTATACCCATAGAAGAAAGATACAGCCTAGTTTTCGGAATCCCATAATAAATTGGCAGTGAATCGAAAGATCAGTCCCTTCATTCCAGTACGCATTTCTAATATCTGAGATAGTTGTTTAACATACCAAAATAATCAATCTAGAGAAATGTCACGAATTCCAAACGAAGGTAGTTTTCAAAGCAGAATGTCATGATTGATGACGTCCCAATACGTGTTCATTTAGATCCATTAGTGAAGTGACATCTTTAAGAAAAAATACTTCGTTTCTCCAGATTCTAATTTTTAAATTCATGATGGAAATGTGAAAAGCTTTGTATTTCATGAGGGATGTTTTCACACGTACACCAAAAATTAATTTTTTAAGCTAGCGGTGCTACAAGACCACTTACTTTCTCGTATTATTGGTCACGTTTATGGAATATAATGGAATTTCTATCCTAGCTTCAGCCATCACTTGATCTCTCTACTGAACGAAACGCGAGTAGTACGGGCTTATGTAATCACTTCGGCAACCCGGATCTTCCGGCATATTTCTAAATCGTTATCATGTATATCCGACAACCCCAAATTCAGCCTTCTCATTGGTCAGAATTTTAGAGGCGTTCCAAGTAGTTGGCGTGGTGAGCACTAGGTGTCACGAGTGAAACGATTCTTTGAGAATTGGCATGAGTTAGGATATAACGCGAGACTCGACTCAATCGAGTGCACTCTGCAGCACACGTGATTCACATCCAGCCAACATTCACCTCAACGCTTTATGTTATTGGAGAAAGTAATTTGCTTGAAACAAAGAGAATATCGTATTGTTAAATATTAATGTATTCAAAGAAATGGTTAATGTTTCTTACTGCAGTGATAATCAGAAATAGATGTAACGGCCTAGGGTATGAATTAGTAAAATCAACAATTATGTTTGAATACTTAGAGGAAAGGGTTAAAAGACGGTCCCAGGCACCTTTTCCCAATCCGCAATAGTCTGTAAGTAGACGAACATTTTCCAACATTTGTTCTCTGAACCCTCAACTGTAGTTTGTACGTGTGCGACCCTTCACTAAGAACATGGGTGAATGAAGTCGGCTAGAGAGTAAAATGACATGCTCTTTCCTATATTCTATTTTCCCGTTTCCTATATCCTATTTCCTATATTCAGATTTTCCCGTTGTAAATTTCTTTAAGGGTCCCAGCAAAGCTTCCGTATTCCATTAGTCATTTAATACTTCTGACATAATTCAACATTATTCAAACATTCTCTTCACAAATAATTAAATTAAATGTATTCTGAGGAAAGAGGGAGTCATGACAAGACGTCACTCAAAGAATCGTTCATTAATGTTTCATTCAGCTCACACGATCGCCGTAGCGACTCCCATTGAGCACATTTCTAACTACTTAGAATGTCTCCAATATTCTGACCAATGAGAAGGCTGAATTTGGGGCTGCAGGATATACATGGTTACGATTTAGAAATATGCGATCTTCAGCCTTTCTCCCCATGAACATTACATCACATCTGTAAGAATATTCTCAGCACATTATGCAGACAAGTAAGGGTACTTTCACAAATGCTTGGCATTATTTCTTTGAAGAAAGCTTCCAATTTTTGAATTTTTTACACCATAAAAACATATTACACATTTTGAAAATGAAAGGAGTCCCTAAATTAAACACCCTGAGGTGAAACGCTATCCAATATAGCGCATTTTGAATACTTAAAAATTAAGTTACAAACCCGACATTTATCCTTTAAACGCCTCTACGACACTAAAGAAATTATGTTAGTACGAAAATTATTTTAAATGAAAAGCATCGACACTAATTCAACAACAAAACCGGAGATTTTTCCAGTAGCAAAATAATCACTAATATGTCTAAACGGTGCTATTCATGGTTTAACGAGCCTTGCTCCCAAACTTGAAGAGCATTGCCAATTACGCATATACCTTTCGTATTTGGCTCTGGCCACGATAAGATTACGCGGAAACTACAGCTTCAAATTTCAAAAACGTGTACTTGAAATGATTTAAAGTTCAATTAATGAAGAATATATTGCATTAACAAAAAAAAATCAATATTGAAAGTTGGACAGGTAAGAACTATTTCTTCGTTTCCAGTTTTCGAAATGCCAGAGGGTTTAATAGAATAATTATTAAAATTATAAATATACAACTATTTCTATTAAATAATTAATTCGAGGCACGTCCTAGGACCCGGGCCCTTTCGGAATTTTATAAATCAAGCACTGGATACACTTATCGTGATACGCCTTTCATAATTTCTAAAATGTCCAGAATAGTACGTATGTACACGATATCTTCATCAAGAAATTCATGATTGATTGCCACCTATTTAATTTCTGGAAGTACTAAATTTAAGGAACACGTTTTCTTTCTCGTTTCAACCTGATGTGGGCATATGCTCATGTTAAATTCCAGAAATTAAATAATACATCCGCAACGTTATAATAAGCTATTTTTCTGTCTGCAACAAGATATCTTTTTAGAATAAATTTGCTTCCCAGGCGCTTAACTATAAACTTGCGCCAATATTCTCAAAAATTAATATTCCTTGATCGATTTAAAGGAACTCGAATGTCTCTGAGTTTGAACGGTATTTAGATTTTTATGGTACTTTGCTTGAAGCCTCAACAATGAGTTCCCCCCCCACAAAAATGGCTCCAATTTTTTTTATTGAAACTTGTCCACAACGTAAAGAAACGCTTAAAAGAATGGCGTTGACCTCATTTTCGTTCAAAACCCTGATTTTTCGAAAATTGCAATTGTGTAAATTTTTTCGGAGTCTTCTCATAATTTTGACGATAGAGATGTTTTTCTCAATGAAATCATTTCATCAAAAAAATCTTGAAATAAAGTCCTGTTCAATTTTTCGAAAATATGAGTTCTTGCGTAATTTTGCAAGAAACATAGACTTAGCCGCCACGTTAAAAAAACCCAAGTGTAAATGAAATGTTCTAAAAAATAAGTTCTTTAAAAAACAGGTCATGTGCATTTCTTTTTTTATTTTTTTTATTTTTTAAGTCGTTTCCCGTTGTTTTGAATTCTTCAAAACTGCAACTTCGAATTTCTCCCGCTCCATTTGGTAGTCTTTCACGAGACAACAGATTCGAAAACGACAATGGAAGGTACGCGGCGCGACAGGGCAGTTTGGAATTCTGAGAATGTCTCATTGTTCAGAGTTTTTATATCACTATATAGCTCTATGAAACGCAGTTTTAATTCTCCAATTTGTATTGAAATATGAACATTAAAAGAATTAATGTAACCTAATGATTTGAGAGATTACAATTAGAAGGGACCGCTTTGACGGCAACTGCTTGACCATTGATTCAATATAGCTGCAGGTTACGTCCATGCATTCATTTTGTCAGTGTCTTTGTTTACAGTTCATTTGTAAATGGCTTCGTCACTATCTCTTGCAACCTGCACGAGTTCATTTATTTTCCTTAGAGTAAAACCTCTACATTATGATTTGTAATTAATTTTACAAGTGATTACAGAAACGAGTTATTGACAGAAATGAATGTATTATAACATTACTTAACCTTACTAAGTGCAAGAAAGTACTGTTGCTCGTGTACCAATGTGTACTTGTTCCTTGTGCACCATATATATATATATATATATATATATATATATATATATATATATATATATATATATATATATATAATTTTTGTATCTAAGAAAAATATCCAACACTTTGGAACCATTTTTGAGAAAATTTTTAGGCTTGAAAGCAACGTTAAAAAAAAAAAAAAAAATATCGGCTCAAAATTCGCAGGGCCTCGAGTTCGGTCAGATCAATCGGGAATGTCTATTTTGGAGAAAATTGTCTGAATGGTAAGCGTTAATGTGGACGGACGGACGGACGGGCGGGCGGCGGGCGGGCGGGCGGGCGGGCGGGCGGGCGGGCGGGCGGGCGGGCGGGCGGGCGGGCGGGCGGACGGGCGGACGGACGGACGGGCGGACGGACGGACGGACGGACGGACGGACGGGCGGGCGGGCGGACGGGCGGACGGACAGGCCGACATATATACTTTCTCTTTACTGTGCAGGTCCGCAATAGGCAAAAGTAAAAAAAAAAATTGGATGCTTCTATTTAGCAGGGGCCCGAAACACGTTGTTAGCGCACGCATTAATAACGCATATCTGCTCACAGCAATTGTGCCTGACGTGCGATGGCCTCTGTATGCCAGACACAACAAATAATCTCGCCAAATTCGCAGTAAATTAAACCCTTTTTCACTGTACGGATTGCTTTTCTCTTTAATTTCCGACAGACCTATTTTACAATTATGAATAAGGTTTCGATGTTACAAATACATTGATTTTTTCGTAGCTCCGGGCGCGTCAACTGCTTTGGCCATTAGTCCCGTTAGTGTAGTGCATGTGTTTTTCGCCGGAGATGGCGGTGATCTTCCCCCGCTGGATGGCGGGATCCGGCGCCGACCTACCGTCGGTTAGTGGGGTTTCCCCCCAACCAGAGCTCTCCACCCAGCGGAGCACCGCGGGGCAAGTTCCCGACCAATCTCCCGGAATATGTGGTAGTGTAGTGCATGTTAGTGTAAGTGTGTGTGTGTAAGGGGAGAGGATAAGACAAGGAAGAGAAAGGACAGATCGCGCGCGGTCCGCGGCCCGTTTGTTAGAGTACTGCTCCGGCATTCGCCTGGTGTTGATTGGAGAAAACACGGAAAACTACCGATCAGAGCAGCCGGCCGCTAGAATTCTCCTCCAGACAGCGACTGAATTCGACCTAGCTGGAAAGCTAGTGTCGAAAATCCTACCGTCATCAGGAATCGAACCTAGGACCTCCCGGTCAGAGGCGCTGCAGTGACATCAGTTGGTGGACTGAGCTACCGTTCCCGGTTTACAAATACACATCATACTGTTTCCTTAAGAGTACTCACACGGTGTGTGCCAGCTTCAAGGATCATTAACAGTTCCAACTAAAGATGACCGCTTTTATACGTAGTTATCTTCAGAGTTGATCAGATAGCCGGTGTTCAGATAAAAATAATGGATGCTAGGGTAATCAAGCATAATAAAATAATCTCACGGACAAATGCGCGGCGGCTTTGCCGTCGGGATAAGCTACAGCTCTCTACAATAAACTATACCACTTCCCCCGCAGTTTTTTTCAATCCACGCATTAGATAGACCGGGAGCCAGCAATAAAATCCACGTATGATAATCTCAAAGCTAAAACTTTTTGAGAAGTTAGCCAGTATTATGAGGAATAGGGAAACGCAAGAATTGCGGTCTGTAGGTGTCAACGTTGCGCTGCACAATGTTTTCAATGTGTCAAAAATACTATGCCTTTGGGGAATGAGTACACAGCTAATTCGTGTTGTATATTGTTCGTTAGATAGCCAAAGTGTGAAAGCAGTTGTATACCATACCGATGTGGCGTCTCAAACTGAACGCCATATTGAATTCAAAGTGTCATTTTTTAATGCCCTCTTGTATTACACGAGTTTAAAGCTAATGTTTTGCTCTAATGGTAGAACATTCTTTTTCATTGCCGGTTGTGAAAACACCATACCTATTCGGCGTCTCTAAGAAGCCGCCATACTGATTCAAAGATGTCCAATTTGTCACTTGACTATGTACGTACGTATCATAGGTACAAGTATGGGAGTACAGTTTTTAGACACCCCGTAATTCATTTTGATAAATAGATACAATGCCATACTGATGAGACATTAAATGACCACCATACTGGAAAATTGTTTCTTTCAAAATTTCCATAAAATCATTAGTAAGCGCTGTAAAATAATTGTATAATCTTAACAATAATAAAAAATCGAAGTAAATGGTTGATTTGCAACGTTTTATATCAAATTAGAAGCAATATAATTTATTAAAATAAATACTATACGTGCTCTTATATAGATTTATATTAATGTCTCTAATTAATCTTGAATATTTTTTGGGTATGTTATCCAAAATGGTAGAGCTGTTAAAAATGTCTCTTTATCAGATAAAGAAAATATACTTTTATGCCTTAATTGTCGAGATTTCCCTGATTTTTCTATCTGTAGGATAAATAAAATGTGTGATTCCATTGTTAACTTTTGCAAACAATAACGACTATTTTTTAGGTTAACATGCTCTTTTTCAATTCATAATTGCCACCTTCTCCTTGAAGGGAGGATGTATATATTTACAACGGGAATGATTTTCCATATTTGTGTTTACTTTGAATTTACCTTTTTTTAATTTTATAAAGTTTTCTATTAACATATTTTGTAAGTTCTTTCTCCTCTATGTACTCGTTTTACTTCCTACACACATATTACTTATACTTGTTTTATTCCATATTTTCATTCCTGATTTTTTATTACTTTCACTCAAAACAATATCATTGTTTTCCATTTACAGGCAGGTATATTAATTTTATTTTCACTCCTGATGCGTATAAATATTACGTGAAAAGTCGTGCTCCACTACCATAAGAACATTTTTTCCTTTTTTATTCTGTACTATATTAAGTGAGCAAAAAGGGAAAGGGTGCCCGAATGTTAAAATATTGATTGTAATAGATTTTCCGTAGCATCTTTCTTTTCCAAATATTAATACATATGCAAAAGTCATAATAATTACAACTTAATTACATTTCCTATACTTCAAAATATTTTACAAAATATACAGGTTTATTCCTCGGCTAGATACACGACTTCAGTATAGTACGTATGCATCGGTATTTCAGACAAACACGACTAAAAAACACAAAGTGGCACATGTTCCTCTTACGCATCACCCTTGTATAAAAGTTTACAACATTTCAAGTTAATTTCTTACGTTCGAGACATCCAATCGATATGACACTTTGAAATTCGACTTGTAGACATTAAAATCAATTTTTAAAAAATTCTTAGTTGTGTACCTATGATACATGACCGAGTGACAAATTGGACATCTTTGAATCAGTATGGCGGCTACTTAGAGACACCGAAATGGTATGGCGTGGTCATAATCGGCAATGAAAAAGAATTTTCTACCATTTGATTAAAACATTAGCTCTGAGCTCGTAATACACGAGAGCATTAAAAAAAATGACACTTTGAATTCAATATGGCGTACAGTTTGAGACACCACATCAGTATTACAAACAACTCCTTCACACTTCGGCTACCTAACGAACAATTTACAACAAGAATTAACTGTGTACTCATTCCCCAAAGGCATTGTTTTTGACACATTGAAAAAAATGTGCAGCGCAACGTCAACACCTACAGGCCGCCATACTTGCGTTTCCCTGCTCCTCATAACACTGGCAAACATCTAAAAAAAAAAGTTTTAACTTTGAGCTTATCATACGTGGATTTTCTTGCTGGCTCCCGGTCTAAGAGTAATATATCTCTATTTCTTCGTAGTCTGGTTTTCCTACTTCTGGTCTTGGGCCGACTCCATACCAGCTGTCATATCTTTCTCCACATAACCAACCCCTCAGTTACCCCTGCTACAACCGCTCCGCTAGATACCTGCGTGCACCAGCAAGTCTCCGCGCCACCAGGCCGGCTAATCCGGTAATTTTATACTTTCGTGTATATCGGTCATTTATCGTGGCGCCCAGAAAGGGGGAAGGCAGGCGAAGTAACTTGCCCTAAATCCCGAGTTACTGGGGGTGGGGGACAAAAACGTACTTCCATTCAAAATATATTTTTTTTAAATACTTCTAATTAGAACTGAGGAGCGGAGCTTTGACATTAGGAGCCCAAGAGAATCTACTGCCACAGGTTGTTTTTGCTCGACGCCACGTATATACAAAAGCTTTGAAGAGTATTGCAATGTCCTTTCACTCACTGTAGGAATCCAGTGTTTTTTTTTGTTAGTTTGTTTTTAATTTGTTGCGTCCATACTCTGACTTAATTGACGCAACGCGTCTCTTCGCTCCTGACCAAGCGTTGAGCGCTTCTTAAGGAGTAATCCACCATTAATATCTTATTAAGCTGTATATGTGTGTGTGTTTATATATATATATATATATATATATATATATATATATATATATATATATATATATAGTCACGTCTCGGCAGTTGTCAAAGAGGACCGTCAGGTAGCATCTCCGTGTACGCGCCTCTTACTCCACGCGCCCCTGCATCACTATCCAGCGGCCAGAATTGGGAAGGAGTTAGGATTTAGGACACTTCACAGGGGTTGGACTAGCCCTTGTGAAGCAGCCAAACTTGTTTCGTTGGAACAAATTTCACACGAGATTCGTCTGGAATCGAACCTGGACCTCAGTAGTGAAAGGTTAGTGACTTCACAATGTCACAAGTTCCGAAATATACATCAAGATATAAGCCTTGTCATATTGCTTCGACCGAAGATAAATTTCAATTAAATGGTGTTTTGCATAAGATTATGAGTGTAAATGATTTTGTATCTAGTATGGAATCTGATACTGATGTTTCCGCTTATTCAGTAACGTTATGTAGTGCATACATCTGTAAGTTTAAGTAAGTTTTTTCTCGTTCTATTTTCATAAGGAACGCACTGGTGTTTTTACTTTCTCGCATACTACTTGCGCAGTTAAAGGAAGTCTGTAATGCTGCAACAAAAATTGCATTTTTGACAGAAAAAAAAAACTATTGCAAAGCCCTATATCTTGTAAATGACTTCCTCTAACAGCTGTGTAGTCAACGTGGGTCCTTTCTATCGATAAATTGCTTTACCCCAAACAAAACGTGTCTGTCCGTCTGTGGTCAGCAGTGGCGCCTACAAGGCCTGCCAACTGGTCCCCGAAGAGCACGTGCGCTCGCGGCAACTCGCGCTTGGGTTGCGAGTGACAGCGGGCATTTTGTGGTGGAGAGGCAAGATCGCGGTAAGAGGTACCTGCGAATTGGGCTCTACACACACGTTGGTATTTCATAGTTGAATTTGTTGGATTAAACATTTTTAACATCAATTTACGCGTTAACATAAAACGTAAAAATATTGTGAATATAATTTGTAATTGTTGCTCGTGTAAGAAAAGGATCTAGCCGGTCAAGATATTAAAAAAATTAAATTTCTTAAAAAAAATAATAAAACGCGAAATGAAATAAAGCGTTTGAACAAAGATTTTGATCCAAAAAAGGTTACTAAAGGTTCCTACCCCACTCCACCATAAAAATTTGTTTTTACATTTTTTTTTGTTTTACTTACGCTTCATGATATATATTTTTTTAATTTAACCCTTCATAATATTTGTTGACAAATCTGTGCATACTGTTTTTAGTTCTCAGTCTTTAAAATATTAAACTTCACATTGTAAGACGTTTTGTGGGTCAAAGAGACCCACAAAAGACATACGTTCACAGCAATAGGATTTTGAGAAAGTTCAATAACACAATCCATGGTCGTAAAAATCTCTAAACTTATAACATTGTTAATCCTTTTCCTGCCAAATTGCTTGTTTGCACACATTCCTTAAGCGACACAATTCGCTAGCTCCTGTGCCATGCATTACGATCCGAAAGCTGTGTGCGTTCACCCCCCCCTCCTCCAATAGCATTCCCTTGCTTCAGAGTGACGTCCGTTCCCTCCCCAACACAACAAAGCTAGCGGGTAAATTACCGTGTTCTTGGATAACCGAACGGGCCCCAGCCGCTCCGCCTGCCAAAGTTGAGAAAGCCTGGCCTAAACCGTCCGGACGATTTTCTCCAAAACTGATATTCCCTGATCAATCCGGTCGGATCCTGCGAATTTGAAACGGATATAACGCTTTATGGGGTTACATTACGTAAATCCTCAACATTTCAACATTCACAGTTTTCTCAAAAAGTCTCTATTTTTTTCTTTTCTCTCTCGGTTAGAGCAGAGGATGCTTAAAAAATGGCGCAGATCTAATTTTCTCTGAATTTCAGAACTTGCTAAAGTTCAAAATTGTTTCGGCGTCTACAATATTGAAGATGGTAATTATTACTTTCCCGCTTTACTACGTAAATAGTACAGAGAAAGTATTGTAATCGTGGGGCAGAAATTGACGATCTGTCGGCAGAAAAACATATTGTCGGGTTCTCGTAACGAAAAAGTGCATAAATTTTGTTCGTGTATGTATTATTTTCTCTAACACGTCAGAATTCCCGTTTTGCGAGTCCTCAAGACAGAAAATTCGATTGTAGAAACAATGTCTGTTGTCGAGGCCAGCGCCTACCGTTCAGACGATTTTCTCCAAAACTGACATTTCCCGATCGACCAGAACGAATTGGAGGCTCTACGAGTTTGAAACGGCTATTTGGAGTTTTTTCTGATAAATAATATTGTCTCAACATTTTCTCAAAAAATTGCTCCAATTTTTTTTCATTGAACTTTGTCCTCAGCTTAAAAGAAACGTTGGCAAATATCTCGTTTTTGTTGAAATCATTGATTTTTCGAAAATTGCAACAGTTCAAATATTTGTGGCGTCTTCCTACAACTACAATACCGAAGAAATTATATCTCCTGAATGAAACCTGTTGCTCAAACACAGGTCTTGAAATAAAGTCATGTATAATTTTTTTCGGAAAAAAAAATAGTTTTCGCGTAATTTTTGCTTGAAATGTATAAAAAATATTTTTTCTAAAAAATGGCTCCAAATATTTTCGTCAAATACAGTAAAGCCTATTTTAAAAATGACAGTCCTCATTACCACGGAATTCTGAATTTTCGAAAATTTCAAAAATTACTAATAATACAAGAAGGCATGTGCTGTTGTGGCATCACTAGTTTCCATCTAAAATGTCTTACCATGAATTTATCAGGGTGTATGAGTATGTGTAAGTAATGTTAAGAATTTAATGAATAAACTATTCAAACAACAAAAAGGTCTTCATCTATTGTGAAAAATATTACTAAGAAATATATGTTAATTCTTTAGCAATATTGCACTACCAGTTTTTTCATATGTATACAATCTTGACAAATTGAAGCCCATTATCCTTGCCAAAAGCATTCCTTGTACTATGCCCCTCTCATATCACTATACATCAGGTGTTTGTGACTGAATACTTCAAGGCAACTTCATGCAACATGGCATTAAACCAGCCACTTTTACATTAAACCACAGTGTGTGGAACAAGAGTAGACTAGCCTTCAACTGAGAATGCAGATCAAACCCAGAATTCTTCTGGATTAATTCCCTGCTGTGACAGCTAGCTTGAAGATTGTTCTGCAAAACAGCAGCCTGATGTATGTTATGACAGGAAAAAAGGAGGAGTTGGCAAGCAGACTTCTTTTGTGTCATAGTAATTCACAAGTATATCGTAAAGCATTTTAGCCAGGAAATTAATAATAGCCAGGAAATAATTTCTTTCTTGGCTTCAAATAAGTTATTTTCAATCATTCTATTATTTTCTTTACAGGAGAAAACTACTTTGGATCATGCACCAGATGAATCTGTTCAACTAGTGACAGTACTGTGTACTCTGAACAAATGCATTCAAGAAATATATATTCTTCAGCCACCCTGCCTTAACATCTCCTGTTTGGGGAAAAATTTGTTCTGAAAAAGAAAAATTAAAAACACAAAACCACACTGATTAGTAACCTAACATAAAAAATTATTTTCTACCATTTCTGTAAGATGAAAAAAATAAGTAGTCAACCCCTGATGAATAGAGCAGCTTCAATTACTTTGTGACTACAATTGTTAAAATTTGCTTCTGACCTATAGTGTGGTAAAAGCAGATGACAGATATAAAACACCTTTGAAAAGCTGTTTCTATGCTTATAATTATTCTTTATAATAGCACAGGACCATTTTAACATACCATATTTGACCAACCTTAATTCGCGCATTCCATTTATTGAAATCCAGTTACAATAATGAATTCCAATTATAACTTATTTAAAAAAATTTCTTGGTAAACTAACATTTGGTAAAATATTAAAAAATAATTTTCGTAGAATAATGTTACAAGAAATTAATTACAAACATTAACAGAGATTTGGCCTATTCACATTTTCAAAAAGTCATGGACCTTCAAGGTAATTAAAAAAATTCTGGAATCGTAGTTTCTTTTTTCAAAAAACTATACTTTCAACTTTTCCTCTCCAATGAATTTACAATTTGGAGAAATGTTGGAGAAAAAACTAAAATCATCAACTATTTGAATTCCAAGTAACATAACTGTAAAATTATGTGCAGCATTCAGTGTCTACATTTATATTTTTGTGATCTGCCTCCAAATTACAAAATCCTACACAACTATTGTGAGAACAGTTATTAGTTAAAACAATAAATTGAAAATTATATGTTTACATTTTATAATATAATTCACAGCAAACTAATTATTTAAGTGTGGATAAGCTTAAATCAAATAATAGGAATCTCAAATTTCTAAACAACAGTTTGATTATAAATTAATTTCTGATTTATCAGATGAGACCTATGTAAAAGGTGGGCAATACTGTCATTTCTAACTTTAAATGCCATTATTTTATTAACAATAAGTGGCCATCCGCAGTACCTGTGCTAGTAGTATTTTGCTACTGCAGAGGCAATTAATTTTCTTTTGGATTAATTTTGAAATTTGGCTGGGAGTTCAACACACAATTTCTAGTACACCAAAAACTAAACAATCTTAATTCCACCCCCAGGGGCAATATATTACATCAAACTGCTAAATTTCCTAAGAGACATTGAAGTACACAAGCAGCAGAGAGAGCAAATTTATTTCTCAGGAAAACAAAATAGAGCCAGTTATAAATAGATATTAGAAAATATTGTTCAATTAAAAATTGTGTGGTGTTATAAATAAAAAGTATTAAAGTTGGAAAGAAAATCTAACAAAATCAAAAACGCAGCTTGATTTCCAATGTGTACTTGAAAATCCTAAATGAATAAAGCCTAAGAAAATATAATTATTGCGGAAATATTAAGAAAATAGCATCACCATCAACAGTGTACCCAATAACAAGTATGCTTTTATGATAACGTAACTTCGGTATTAACTTCTCTGCAGCCATGCAAATAAAGAATTAAAAAGAAATTTTTGCATGAAGAAATGCTTTTCCATTCATGTAAACTCTAATAATCACATTTTTATTTTCAATTTAAATTAATTATGAGAAAGATTGTTTAAGATGGTGGCAACTTTAATATCTATCACCATCATACAAGTAATAGCTCTGAAAACAAACGGCTAGTAAAACTTGCTTTAATAACAAATCCCAATATATTTCTAACATCTTTAATAAAAGAGCAAAAAAAAGATTTCTTAAATAAAACTGTGATGCCTTCTTATGAACAGTACTCAAAAATCCCAACCACAAATCAGAATGTACAATAAAATTATTTTAATAAAAGTAAACAATTTCAAGATTTTGAAACCAAATAATTAAAAAATTTAATAGAAAGGTTTTTGATTAATTCACGCTCTAAAAATGTTAAAACAGTTGATAAGTAAACTACAGCATTTTTAATAAAATACATCCATTTCAATCTCAGCAATAATTATTACTTGAATGGCATCAGTTTGACAATGAAAGTTATTTTTGGTCCATTATAGTTCAAAATTACAAGAAATAATTATAACAGAACAATTTTATCAATATTCCTAGATCTGCATAAACCAGAAGCAGTATACATTTTTATTTCATACTACATTACGTGGATCTATCTCAACCAACAATATTATCTTAAAATTAAGATTAGAAAAGAGGCTTATGTTGAAATATTGATAATAACCCTAGAGTTAGAAAAAAAGCTAGTGTCTTAGAATCATGCAAATCCATTTGAATTAATTAATGAGGTTGCCAATCAAAGAATTAGCGAAGATCCCAAACATTTTGTTGTTCTGATATGCTTAACTATAAATCAAGTATTGGTTGCTTTTGTACTATCCAATATAAACAAAATATACACAAAATAAAAACCATTTAAATCCAGTTGCACTAAAATTTAGTCAAGTTACATTTATATTTAAAGTACAAGCAAATAGCAGTTGATTAAGAATTTAGTGCACCACACTGACATGACTGGTAAAATTTCAAGAAATGCTACAATATTTCAAGTATTAATATAAATATAAAAAGTTATCACTACAAATTTTAGCAACTTCATTAATAACCAAGCAAAAAACAAACTGCTAATAACAAAAAATAATTTTATTGTACTTTTAATACGAAGAACGAAATAACACTTGAAATATCACTGTCATTTAACTTGTCCTCTTTCAGAACATTAACTCAAAATCAACAGAAACTTAATGACACTAACTCAATCAATAACAAACCCTCCCTTCTAAGTTTTTCTCAAAACCAAAAAAAGGTATAAATAACAAAAGAGCAACAATATACTGTGCTCTTAATCCCAAAATCTTAATATAGAATTTCATTAAATGTCATCCTTTCTTCCTAAGAATTCTGAATCTAATAAACTTCCATCAACATGAACCCAGTGAAATTTTGAATGATATACGTACAAAGTTTCTTTGATTTCATATTCAATAAATGTGTTTAAGGAATATTTTCAGTTAATTCACAAATTTTAAGATTACCCTTTTTGAAATGCAAATTTTAAATTAATTTTCAGTGTTTTACATACAATTTACTTCTGTAAACAGAACTAGTAAAGTTTCTGTCAACTGTCAGGAATTTACCACACCAATTCCTCTGCAATCAATCATACATGTATGCTAAGTTATGTTACTGCAAAGTACAACTTCCACTTACAAAGCACCAAATGAAATTCACCTCACTTATGTGCACTTCACAGAAATAATTCAAAAGATCTTGAAGACAGCATTATAAATTTATACTGTTACACCAAAATTTCACATTTCTGACACTTGACAAAAGGTGAATACAGTTAAGCTTACAGAACTGACAGTTCAGTCACCACAATCAGATCATTCCTTTACACCACCACGAATCTTGTCGTCTGCACTATACCACACTCTAGAGAAGAATTCCACAGTAACTGGTAAAATCAGCTCACAAATACAGTATTTCTAATAAAATAGCAATCCCATTACAAAGGCAATCTATCATCGATTTCGGAATCGAAGTGCCAAAAAACAACTACAGGGGGGATACTACTTATTTCAACCACAATTTCACACGAAAATAAACACAGCATAAAGCCTACGAGCACTATTACCTGTAATTCCGCTCTATCCACTTCCCATTGCGACCTTTCCATCTCAAATCGGGCCCACTCATGTTGAATGAAATGTAGGATACCAGGGATAGAATATTGTGTTCTTTGGCTGCCTTCCTCGTTTTGCTTATTTCCTATGTTATTTCCACCACTCGAAGGTCCCAACTGTCCGTTATGATTTTGTGAAGGAGAACTATCTTCCATTGTGGGCCCACAGTACGAACTAGGTATCTTCATGACATGGCCGCCATTACACCAAGTCCAAGAAGAACTAACAACACCTGAAGTCAAAAGACCTCTCTTGTGCGATCAGAAATAAATTTAATATCTAACCGTAATTTCCATTGTAGTAATGCAATATTGATGTCGCAAGACAGTATAATTTCTCAGACACAGTAATCCTAGAGACATGAATTTCCGTTCTTTTTCATCACACCAAAACACTACTCCTTGTCCTCATCTTCGATGACAGAACAGGCAGGGCTGCCCTGCATTCAGCGTTGCCACCTCGAACATTATATTAGTTCCATCAGTGAGTAGAAGAAATCATCTAAAAATTTCGAAGGTTTTAAACAATTCGTGATTGTTCATTCCTGCACGTGTTTGCTTACACTATGGCGTTCAGGATTGTTTATGTTAGGGGGTAAAAAAATTAAGTGTGTTCCACAGTGAACATGACACTTCCATACAGTACGAAATTAAATTTCTATAGCTGAAAGCTGAGCCAACAAGAATAGAATCTAAACGGAAGTAGCTTGTTACATTCTCTGAAGCAAATTAAACAATGAAAATAGAATTAATCGATTTTCTAGATGACCGTTTCTTTTCACCTTTTCTTGTAGAGTAACATGAAATGTTATATAAATTGTAACTCATATACATAATTATGTATCCGTTTCAACAACAAAAGTTTCTCACGAACATTTGTGGTCGATTCTATTGATTTAATTACTAATATAGAAACGCGCAAGTTACGTGCCATCATGTAAATTAGTCTCTCATTAATCCTTTTACTGACGAGTAGTGACTTCAGTAGTAGAGGGGACACTCGAGCGCCACATTTAAAACATCAATATTGCTCGTAAATAGATTGTGATGCATTTATATTATGAGCACCCATTAATATCAATAGTCACAATTTTGATCTGATAAAACATACATATTTTCTCCATATTTCATCCATGTAATGAAAGGGGGAATTCCGGTGTAAATGGAATTATCCACGTTATAGTTCTTAGTTACATTTGAGTTCTCAAGTTCTCAATTAGAGTTATTACAATTGAGTTCTCAGATTCTCAAAATTTATCAAAAGACCAATCAAGAAGGTGTGTTTTAATGCATCATTTTTGTACGTATAGTACAATCCCAGTGGCGCAATTACGGAGATTAGGCAATATGCTTGGAATGACACTATTATTGCGAGATATCATTCCTTAGCTACAGCCACGACACCGATTAAAAATATTATTTTAAAATTATGGAATTTTGATGTTTTATTAAAAAATACGAAAATATTTATTCATTGCAGATATGCAAGCTTTAATTTGTTACAACACAATTTTGTTCTCAAGTAAAAAACAATTAATGCTTTCATGGGAATTTTCAATCATTGCTGCTAAGAATTTACGTACATGGATCAATTAAATCGTTTATTTCAGAAACCCGTCAAACGCCAAAACTTTGAACGAGTAAGCGTCGGAATATAATTCCATGGGAATGGACACATCGTTTAGTGTAGAAATCAGCTAAGTGCAATTCTCGCAATGTAGTCTGAAAGGCCCTAAAAATCGTGTTTAGAACGGAAACCCGCTAAGCGACGTTGATTAACGGAATTGTTCTCATTCTTTCTAGGAACATCATCAAGATCATTGGTCATTGTTCTTATTCAGAGGTCCGAAAAAAAATTAGAATGTAGTTGACATTTCATGGTCATGGGATGACGCCAGCACTGTAAAAAGGGAACAGTGAATCAGAAGCTTCGGCATTTGAACATTGTTGACACCTAAAATTAGGGAATAAATGTTCCGAGCAAACAAATGTTATAAATGCTACGAACAAAGGGGTAACAAATGTTACGAACAAACTTGTTACGAGTTTCTCACATTCTTTTCTTCTGTTTGCCTATTTAGTGTTGAGAGCACATGGTAGAGCGCGCAGTATGCGGATATGCCGACCCCCTCCCACCCAAATGTCTTCATTCCAATTTTATCGTGCTATATCTAGTAAAAATTTTAGTTTGCCGTTGGTCTTCCGCATATCGACACAAAAAAAGATTTTATTTTACGAACCTAAGCCTTCAGAAACGTCCAGCAGGGAGGGCAGCTGAAGCAACTTGTCATGTCTGTGAACAAGTGGCGAAACGAGTTCTTTTTGATTGTTGTAATTTGTACAACACACACAAAATTTCAGCCATGACATCAAAAAACTAATTTTACCGTGGAGGATTTGATATCCACAGCCCTGAAATGAGCCGCTGACAGACCAAAGGTGTTAATTTTAGTTTTTCTACTCCCATTGTATAATACTGCCATTTGTTGGCTGCAACCAGTTGCATAATAATACTGATTACGACACAGATATCATTATGATACAGGTTCTTGACCAATCACAGAGAAGTTTACAAACCAAGTATTGACAATTAATCATTGAGAATCGCTCTACTAAATGTTTCGTTCGATTGGGTACATTGAAACTGCATTTGATATTATATTATGCTTGTCAATTTTAATCTTTTATTAGTAGTAATTTTTTCGTGGTATTTAAAATAAAGTGGATCGTAATTTCACTTTGATCCTATTTGACTAGCGTAGTACTCCCTCGTAGGCGGACTGGTAACCACAGCCATCTGCAGCATGCGAGTGTAGGGCGGGCAGAGAGTATACATGGGGTAGGGTTAGGTGGACTTGGCTGAATCCTACACGTCAACTGCTACGAAACCATTCAATGTACAAATTTAACTTCTAAGTTGTAGAAAAAATACCGTATGAAACTCGATGTAATGAATATTAATACTCGTGTGAAGTTTACGATACTCGCTCGTACCTCGCTCCTATCATAATATCACACTCGTGTATTAATACCCATAATTACATCATCGTTTCAAAATGTACTATTAGGCCACAGATTTCGTGGATGAATAAAGTAATATGGCTTAATGACTGACGTTTGTGAATGGGTCTGGGACTACATGGAGTATGGTTCACCTCACATACAACCCCCCCGCACACACACACACACACACACACACACAGACACACACAGACACACACAGACACACACAGACACACACAGACACACACACACAGACACACACAGACACACACACACACAAATTGGAATTCACCCAGTTCATAGACGCCACAGAGTTCAACTCAATTGAGGATATTCCACCTATCACAGAAAATCAACTAAAGGAAGCGTGTGATAGAGTGGGGAATAACAAAGCTCCTGGCCCAGATGGAATCCCGAACATCGCATTAAAATGGCCGTCAAGATGGCACCCTCACTGTTTCTGGATGTGTTCAATACTTGCCTTCAAGAGGGTATTTTCCCACGAAAATGGAAGCTCCAAAGACTGGTGCTCCTTCCCAAAGGAAACAAGAACCCGGACGAACCAACATCATACCGTCCACTCTGCATGCTGGATACAGCCCCGAAGAATAGAGGCAGCCGTCGAGCCGCAACTGGCCAGTAACCAATATGGTTTCCGGAAAGGTCGCTCCACCCTCGACGCGATTGACCTGGTGGTGAGTACGGCCAAAGACGCCATTTCAGGAACAAGGTGGAAAGGAGGAACGATGAGGTACTGCCTGGTGGCGACACTGGACATCAAGAACGCCTTTAATTCCGCCAAGTGGGACTGCATCATGAAAGCACTCGCCGAAATGACAGTACCCAAATACTTGCAATGGATAGTGTCAAACTATTTTACTGACCGAACATTAACGTACGACACGAAGACCGGTGTTAAAGAGTACAGAGTGACTGGAGGTGTTCCACAAGGTTCAGTTCTGGGACCTTTGCTGTGGAACATAATGTATGACGGCCTTCTGAAACAAGAAGTACCAAGGGGACTAAACTGGTGGCATATGCTGATGATCTGGCCGTGGTAATCGTCGCAAAACATCTTGATGATATAAAGTTTCTTCACGACAACACCTTCGAGAAGATCAGCCAGTGGATGGAATCAGTAGGGCTGAAGTTGGCGGAACATAAAACTGAGGCAGTCCTCATTACCGGTCGGAAACAGCTGGAGGGCATTACACTTCAGGTTGGAGGGCATGAAATCACTTCTCAACCCTTCATTAGATATCTGGGAGTCATGATAGATGCGCGGCTTAAATTTAAGCAAAGCTGAACACGTGAGTGCCAAGGCGTCAGTGGTCAGAACGACCTTATCACGACTAATGCCCAACATAGGAGGACCAAAGCAAAGAGAAGAGCTCTACCTCATCAGTAGTAACATCAATACTGATGTATGGAGTTCCCATATGGGCTAATACACTGCAGATCCAAGCTTCTCGCAGGAAAATCTCCCCTGTTTATAGACTAAGCGCCCTGAGAGTCTCCAGTGCTTTCCGCACCGTGTCTGAAGACGCAGTGTGCGTCATGCCGGGATGCTGCCTGTTGGAGTACTCTCCGAAGAGCGAAAAGCCCTTTACCGGCAGAAAAGAATCACGTCTATGAGTCCAGAACAACTCAGACTACAGGAACGGCGTAAAGCCTAAGAGTATGGCAAACGATGTGGGATTCCTCAACGAAAGGCAGCTGGACGTACCGCCTTATCCCGCAATTAGATGTTTGGATCAACAGAAAACATGGCGAGGTCAACTACTACCTCCACAGCTTCTATCGGGACATGGATGCTTTCGAGCATATCTGCATCGCTTCAAGCACGACGACTCTCCAGAATGCCCGGACTGCCCTGGAGTCAGTGAAGATGTAGAACACACGTTCTTCATGTGCCCCAGATTCATTAGTGCACGCAGTGCCTGGGAATCAACAGTTCGTTTGGAACTTCGGCCTGAGTCCCTAGTTAATGCAATGCTCTCCTCAAAAGAAGCTTGGGAGGCGACGAACGGATTCGCGAAGGAAGTCCTACTGGAGCTTCGTCGTCTTGAAAGAATACGAGCTGAAATGAATGCCCAACGTGTAGATGGTATGTAGCGTAACCACAACCCCCTGAAGGAAGAACAACAGCTAGTTTCTCCCCCCGTGAAGTAATACCAAGCGGTAGTTCCACGGGGGTAAGAGATGTGAGAGGTGGTTTTAGTCGGTAGGGGATATGCTTATCCGAGCCCGACATATCCAGGAGGAGCTACTATTCCTGGAATACGTAAAGAGTATTTTCCACCTCAACGAAAAAAGAAAAAAAAAACGAAAAAAACAAAAACAAAACACACACTCTCTCTCTCTCTCTCTCTCTCTCTCTCTCTCTCTACTACCACATAAGTTAAAAACCAGATAGAATCTTTGAGCTTGTCCCAGCCTGGGTTACATGGGATACATAGGGGAACAAAGTCCGGGGAGGTCGGCGCCGGAATCAGGCGCTAGAGTAAGCGCTGGAAGACATCTACCTCCTAGGATATAGCATGCCCTACACTTACGAGAATAATGACATTGGTGAACAGATAATTGACATTTTTCATATGCACCTAATTATTATTAGAAATAATTTAAAGAGAATTTCAATTTCACAAGAAAAGTAACATTAATTTTACCAATGATACATAATGCATTATTTACCATTTGGACTGTATAAATGAGTATAAACAACCTGTAACAACTATTGTACTACAGCTTCCGGGTCAATGACCCCCATCTCGATCAGGTTTTCGTCCAGTTTCCCTGATCCATTGAGCAAATGCTGAGATGACCCCTTGTTTTGCTTCTGGACATAAATGTAACTTCATTTTCTGTGCACATCTTCTAGAATTCAGTGGGAAACACAATTCTTCAAATTATCGTTTCCATGTTGTCGCGGCAGGAAGTAATAAGAGCCAAAATTTATTGCTTAATTATCCTTGAAAATAGATTTTATTACATGGGAGATTTTTTATTGTTTTTTTTCTCCCTTTCAAAATTCAAAATTTATTGCTTATTTATCCTTGAAAATAGATTTTACTACATGGAAGTTTTTGTTGTTTTTTTTCTCCCTTTCAAAATTCAAAATTTAAGTAGTATATGACTTAGTGTAGGGATCACAGAATTTTGAAAATGTGCACACAATTCACTTTTCCCCATAGCACGTCATACGCAGTTTTTAACTGTTTTTTTGACGTAAAATAAATAAATAAATAAATAAATAAATTTTAAAATACATAATTTAATATCTTGGTGCAACATAATGGTAACTTGCAAATCACTCAAAATCGATTATTTTGTGGTTGACTGTGCTAATTACATATGTTCATTACCTACCATTCAGAATGAAGTAAATGCTGTAATATAGTTTATTGAGTTAGAAGAATTACCATGATGTAACACCAATGACAAGATGTGGCAAGATAATAACAGTCATGAAAGCAACCATCAATTGATAAAGTCAATGGGTCAACTATAACCCAACTATGATTGACCGATCGTATCAAAAACTAAAAAAATGCTACTGTTGCTTTACTTCCGACTTGGATCATTACATTCGAATTCACCCAATACTTTTAACCTCTTTTTCTATCCGTAAGCATACAACTTTTAATCAGATACACTTGTTGATTTACACACAATTTCCTGTTGTTTACCCACATTCCACGTTACTCGATCAACAATATTACATGATGCTTCCGAATCAACTACCATTCCCAAAGAGACTCCTCCAATATTTACATTCACTTACCTGTTACTTTCTGTTTCTACTGCCTGTCTTTAACTTATGCCGAACACATCATTGTTGTCATCTGAGTCCTCTTCAACTTGTAGGCCTACCTTCGAGTTTTTCTTCTTTGTGGCTCCGAATTCTTTTTTATCTCCTTCTTTATATCGTTCTTGCCGATCATCTTTGTCTTGCTAAACACAGTAAAATGTCCTTTTTTGTTGCACCGATTGCAGGTCTTTGTTTTCGCTGGACACTGATCGCCGGTACGCACGTGTCATTGTTTACGACAACTATTATATGTTTTCCCTTTCCTTTTCGACATGAACTTTGAACTTCCATTTTTTTGTGTCACTTTTTCCACTGACTCACCATCCATAACCTATAACTGTTGCATGGAAACCTCAATTGCGCAGACGATGTCCATTACCACTTAGACCCATTAATGCCCACATTAAATTTTTTTAGCATAGTGCTCGCCCATTCTCTGACAGCATATTTTTGAAATTTTAGGGCTAATCAATTCTAGCGATTCTAAATTGAGCGCTCCAAAGCGCCAAACGGTGATTATATTAACATGTTTTTTATAACAAGTAGCAAAATCGTTAGAACTTGTAAAACGTTAGCTGCATAGGTCCCGTCAACTTCAGCGCGTCAACCACTTGCTTTACACCTGCCTCTCCCTCCGACGTAACCATGGGCACATATCAGCTAAGCATGGTTTTAGATGAAAATTCGAACTGAAGCAAGTCATGTGCGCGAGAGTGAACAATGCTTTAGCGATCACGACTAACTCGACATCTGGCATTCAAGAACGAAAAAAACTTCCTTGTATGTTTCTTTTTGGATGTCTATGTCTATTAAAGAAACAAAATTCACAAATTATTGCACATACATTGAATGAATGCAGCTGCATCAATGCCGGAATTTTTGTTTCATGGTAATGTTGCACTAATGGATTAAGTGTCCGCAGAAATAGAATTTAAGACTATTGTAACGCTGTTGTATCATTACACAAAAGCAAAGGCTTACAGGAGGCAAACTTCTGGACTTTGAGCTGCTGGCGGTGGAAGTCATGAGACCAGTTTCCGTTACATTTCTCAGACATGCGGGAGGGGGCAAAGCCCAAAGATCTCTTTTTTGGTGCGTCACTGACGTTAATTCAAAATACTGTGCCTTAATAATAATAAAAAAACAGTTACTGTTTTAAAGTTGATCTCATGTCTTCAAAATCATTCTTTTAAATCTGGTAATGGATTGTCTTTTATCACGCTTTGAATTTACACTAGGTTTAACAAAATGTATCGCTTAAGTGGTTAATGCACAAGATAAAAGCTAGTGTTGCTACAACAGTGCATATTTTATATCAATTGCAACTTTTGCAATTTTTCGAAATTTCAGAGAGTTTAATGGAGATGTGATTTGCGACATTTTTTAGTACACTTTGCTCTATCCAAAGAAAAGGTTTTATCCAAAACTTTGGAGAAAATTGTAAAACTTATTGAGTCTTCATGAAAAGTACACCCCAAAATTACAATAACCATTCCAAACTCGTTGGGTCTCGAGTTCCGATGTCTCGGCGACATTTCTGGTTCCTGTTCGGAGCGTCCGGGAACATTATACAGGTGAGTCACATAAGTTTAGCACCTCCTGCACTTTTTGAATGGTTGATGTTATTGCAATTTAATTTTCACGGAAGTGCATGAGGGATGGAGCTAATTGATACATGAAGTCATTTCTATTTTATCTTATTTTATTTGAAAACTATTTTAATTTTTTTTTAAAAAAATTTTAACAAAAACGTTTATTTTGTTTCTTAACACAATCACTGAAAACACTTGATTATTTATTTAACTCACTTTTCTTCAGTTATTTACACTACACTTCTCTTGCTTTATTTACACTACACTTCTCTTGATTATTTATTTACACTACTCTTCTCTTTCACATCGCACAGTCCTAAGCACTGGCCACAGTTCACTGCACTGATCACAGTTCGATGCACTGGTCACAGTTCACGTCACCGACCACAGTACGATGCACTGACCACTGTTCACGTCACTGAGCACACTCACTGCACTGCTATTCACCGCGATGCACACACTTTACAGTTCAGCTTCCACTGCGGACTTTAGACTGACTCGCGGTCGCAGGCCGTCGCGTATTTATACTCGTCAAGACAATTCAGAACCTTCCGGACACCGCGCACTTTCTGGAATAATCCGCCGGCAGGTGATGCAACCCGTGCTCACAGGCAGCTCGTGGTAGCGCCGGCAAATGACGTAAACCGCGATCACAGGCTCGGGGTGGCGCCGGCGGATGATGCAATATTCGTTACAATATTTTTTAGTCTATCATCACGAGCTTAAAAGGACGAATCTGATGATATAGATATTGTCATATGATAGAGAGGCATGTTTTTGAGCAATTTTCGTTTTTTTTTATGACTCGTGTTTAACGGATATTTTAAATATAACAGTTCGCCGCACGAGGTCACTCAGCTATCCCCTGTCAACGCAGGATGGAGGAAGGGCAGCTGATCAAAGTAATTAAAGATACGAATTGTATTTCAAATCTTCGCAAAACTGTTGGAATTTTTTCCTGAAGTCTGCTTTCCATACTTCCACCTTTTCAGATTTTTTGTATTTCTTTGATTGAAGGATTGAAAATAAGAATTTGTCATAAGTATGTCTTGAAATAAAATAAATTATCACCAAGCGAGAAACTTTTATTATTGAAGAAAAGCACAAACATCCAGCGGATGAAATGTCAAGGGAAGTCTAAATTTTGATTCGAGACCGACCAAATTTCTGTATGAATCGTGGTTCTTGAGTTAGACGGCAATAAAAACAATATTTCGTGCGCTCGGAACGAACATCTCACCTCGTTCTGTAATCTTGAATATTTCTCAGCGATTCTCAACTGTCTATGTGGAAGGAAAAATAGAGTATTCACTTTTGAACTTCACGTATTAAAAACAGTGAAATACAAACGTATCTAAAAATGAATCAGAAATTTTACGGTTAATATTAATTCATTCAACCAGAAATTCTGTCTTAAAATTTGTTTTAAAATGCAAAGATATGGCGAATTTTTAAATGAATGTTCAAAAAGAATATTATGTATTGTTCGCGCAAAGCCTTGAAGTATCTGATACCAAGTCTCAATTTTGTGAAATGGCATTTTCCCTTTATTGTACATATAAGTATATTCATATATTATAAATATATGAATAAATTGCACGTGCAAAACGACTTGAGACCGCAAATTAGTAACATTTATCTTCATATCGATGTCGTCACTTGTGCAATACAACAATTCAAGTCTCATTAGTGTTTGATGAGTAAACAATGTTTCACATGGAGTTGGACTTGTCTTGCTGTTTATATTTTAGTTTTAATTCTTGTTTAAAGGTCTGTTTTTTTTACAAATAATTCAATACATCTGTTTATCTTTAATTTCTAATACTAAGCCATCAATTTAAAATATTCTGAAGTGATTTTCGTAGAAGTTCTTATTTTCTCCAGGCTTGTAAATATATTTTTTTTATTCATTTGTCCCATATAGAGATAAAATTTTTAGGGACTCATCTTTGCAGTAATTTTGGATTATTCACGCATGTGTTCGACCTTCTCGTCTTTCCAAACCTGTCATGTAAGCATCTGTTTGTTACACCGTGCATCCCCTCCGAGACAACTGAGACCCTGGCGACAGATAGGCACATAGTGGTGGCGCACGGCAATTTCCGCGCTTCGACAGGCAACAGGTCATGAAAGGTCGCAATACTTATTGTCACAAAACCGCTACTTGCAATACTCCATAGCATATATAAAACAATATTTATGGACTTTGAAAGGTGCTGAACAAGGTGGCAAAATTATATGTCAATACGAGTATTATCCGCGCACGTTTTCGTGAACACTCGTTTCGATAGATGTGAGATGAGTGGGAGGTTTGATATTTTGTCAATTGGACTGTTTATTAACAGATATAACAATTATTCTGTTATATCCAAAATAATACACTAAGTTCATAAAAGTAATTTTATTACAACACTTTTTACAGTGTACCATAGACAAGCGCAAGTACCGTATAACCAGAAGAAGTGCCGAAAGAATGCCTAGCCACCGTTCGCCAGTAGATGTTCAAACTTAACATTGCCAAATCGCCGAAAATCTAGGAGAGAGAGAGAGAGAGAGAGAGAGTCCGTTGTCTTGCTGGTCACTATACACTTCCCTTGCACTCGTAAAACACTACTTCGCTTCACGCCGGGATCGCTTAGACTGCCGTTAGCTTTTTTTTTCGGCGAAGCCGAAGGTCAGTGTGAGGTTTTGTGTGTTGCAGTTCGCACGCAAGAGCGTTTTACTGCTATGTGTGGGTGGAGGGTGGAGGTTCGCGACGGACCTTAGTCAAAAGCCATCTAGGCTGAAGTGTTTAGTTATTGTCGTGACTTTGTCATATTATAAGTGTGATAGTTCTACGCCCTCAATAATCTGAGGGGAGAGCTTGTCTTCTGCGTCCTATTGTGAGAACATGTCGTAATAGTTGTTTAAGCGTCGCCGGTGCTTCGCTGGATTGAAAGGCCTGATAGGCTTCATTAAAAGAAAGCCGTCTCAGACATTGTATGAGGGACTCGATATCAAGTTCCTTCCTGAGATCTTTCATCCGTTTCCGAAACGGAGGGCGCGCTATGAGCTTCAGAACTCTGTTCTGAACTAGCTCAAGTGTATCCTTGTACTTCTTTCCCGTAGTCCACCATGTCACCGCGGCATAAGTGGCTACGGGCCGGCAACACGTTTTATAGAGTGCCAGGCGAAGGTCCAAGGGGAGTGAAGGTTCCCTCAAAAGAGGTTGTAAAAGACGTACTCTATGCTGAAGTTTTGACCGAATGCGTCTGACATGTAAATGGCAGCGCATTCTTCGGTGGAAAGTGACGCCCAAGTAAGTTGCCTTAGGCGCCCACTTCAGCTTTTGAATACCTAGTGTAATTTGTTTTGGTGGCGTGTAGCGTTTTGTGTATTTTTGTTTGCGGCGAGTGTAACAGATGGCTTGCGACTTTTCCGCTGAGAAAGTGAGATGGTTTTCTTCCGCCCTCTTCAGCGTCAGTTCATCTGTTTTTGAAGTATTTTAAGTTTGTGGTCGAGGTTCATTCCTCTGGCTAAGACGGCTATGTCATCAGCATAGAGGAAAAGCCGTATTCGCGGTATATGCGGTATGTCATTGACATAGAGCGAGAACAGCAGCGGAGAGAGGACGGAGCCCTGGGGGACCCCGGCCGCAATCCTCCGCCTAGAGGATCTCGCCTTACCCACATTTACTACGAATGTGCGGTTTGTGAGGAAAGATTTAACGATTTCCGTTATATCTTGTGGGAGGACGCGCCGAAGTTTAGCTACGAGTGTGTTCTGTGGCACTTTGTCAAAGGCTTGCACCATGTCGAGATAAATGACAGGTACATCATGTGTAAGTATTAGATCAGCGGAAATCTGCTGAGCCATACAAAGTGCTTGTAATGAAGCGGAGTGGCCCGGTCTGAATGCGAACTGTTCGTCTCGGATTAAGTTACGCGAGAGAACAGTTGGTAGGATTCGCGCGAGGAGGAGCCTTTCGAACACTTTTCCCATAACCGGGAGAAGGCTGATTCGCCACGATCGTTAGATCCTTACCGGGTTTCGGAAGCATGGAAATACTAGCAAATTTCCAGCTTTCCGGAAAATACCGCTGTGTGATGCAGCTGTTATAGATACGCGTAAGCTCCGTGCTTATGACCGGCAAGGCCTCCTTGAGAACGGGAGGGCCTATCCGGTCAGGGCCCGGCGCCTTGCGACTACGCAAGCATGTGATTGTAGTCGAAACTTCTTCGACTTTTTTGTGTGTAAGTGTTTCGGCGTTGTCCTCCGTTTCCTCTTCCTCTTCCACCTGTGTATTGTTAACAAACCTCTCTTCAAGCATGTCGGCGAAGAATTCCGCCTTCGCTTGATCAGAAAAGAAGTATGTTTGTTTACCCTCCGCGTTGTCGTGACCACGTATGGCAGTTGCAGTTTTAGGCACCGACCTGAGCGCCTTTTGGAGTTTGAAAAGACCGCTACGAGAGTGATCAGAACCGATCACTCTCATGCGTTTTTCCCACTCGGCCGCGTGATGGTTTGCGAACGCCATCTTTAGGCGTTTTTCGCATTCCCGCAACTGTGTTCTAAGCGCAGGGCACCTAACTGCTGCCATAGTCGTCTAGCTTTGCGTTTTTCACGCAGAAGCTCTTCGACATCTGGAGGAAGTGTGTTTGAACCCTCTTCGGGCGGGCGCCAGAAGACCGGCGTCGCCTTTCTGTGGGCTATTTGTAGGTGTTTTGTAAGACTGTGCAAGCTTGCATCTATTGATTCTGGCGAATCCGTTGATGACGAAACTTGTGTTTGTGAGTGTAGTGTGGTGAGGTGATTGCGAAACTCATCCCAGTCGGTTGGTTGAGGAACCCACTGCTGTGGGGCGCAGAAGGAGCGGATGCAGCCAACTGCGAAGGTTATGGGAATGTAGTCGGAAAGGGAAAAAGGAATGGGTTTGGGCGTTGTGACTCGAATGTTTCCTGAAGTGAGTGCCACATCAAGAATTTCGGGCCGCATACGAGGGCCAGAAGGAAAACGGGTGGGTGTGGAGGGCGGGATGAGTGTCACAGTGTTGTGTGACAACAGAAAACTTACAAGTAAGTTTCCGTCGCTGTTAGTGGTGTTGCATCCCCATTCCTCGCACTGGGCGTTCAGGTCGCCCGCCAGGACCGTGGGATGTGCTAAGGAGAACACTGTGTCAAAATCGTCCTCAATGAGAGGGCGATTTGGTGCTAAGTATGTTGACACTCATGCAACTTCACCTTCCGTCGTCTCTACCACAATCGCTGCCTCTTCAAGCCTCGCTAAGCGAGGTAAAGCTGCTGGGCGATGAGGTATCGAACGACGTACAGCAACAGCTACATCGCCACTGCGATGGCGAGCATCGCGGTCGGTGCGGTAGATGGCCATGTCATTTAGCTCTAGGTCGTCGGCGTTCACGAGCTTAGTTTCTTGCAATAAAAGTACATCAATATGATGTTTACTGCAGAAGAGCTCGATGATGCGTCGATCCCCTGGGTCTATGTGACCGGAACGGCCGTTGACGTTCCAGGCGGCTACCGCGGGAGGGCGGGTTCTGGTGTTTCCCTGCGTTCGGTGTTCAGCCAATGTTGACTGTCACTTGAGCGCAGAGAGTAATTAAGAGTGTAGTGAGGTGCAAAACCTGCTGCTTGACATCAGCAACCTCCTTGCGGAGTTGCTCTGCCTCAGAGGTAGCAGCAGGCGTGATGTGTTTCTGCCCCTTTGGCGCTGTTGCATCGGAACGGGCGGCCCTCTCCTGAATGCCTTTTCGGACATTGGAGTTCGCCGCCGCCCTCTGCTCGCGCGCCGCTTGGGCTGCGTGTTGTTTTGGCGAGTGCACTATGCTCGCAAAGGTAGTGCTCTTATCTACCTTGCGAGCAGGCTGTGTATTAGTGTGCTTCGGCGTGACCTTTTTGTTCTGCTCCGACTCTACACTTTTGCTCTTTGCTGACAAGGCCTTGTGGGCCTTGCAGCCACCGTAGTTGGCGGAGTGGTTTCCGCCGCAGTTGCAGCACACGGCTGGTTTGCGGGTGTTTCCGCAATCCTTTATCAGGTGGCCTTCGCCGCAGTGAACGCAGCGTGGGCTGACCTGGCAATAGGCGCGGGTGTGCCCCCAGCGGCAGCAGCGTTTGCAAAACGGCGCGGTCTCCGTTCGCTTAGCGACCTCAATGCGAGCGACGCAGCGGCAGATCGCCCTTAAGGCGAAAAGCCACTTGCCGTCGTCGCCGGGCGCCAGGTTCTCGAAGTACGCGCCGAGTGGCACGAGCTTCCCGTTGCGGCGTCTCTTCAGCTGGTGTACGGCAGGCCTAGGTTTCCCCGGGCATTGCACGGCGATGTCGTCCGCAACCTCGTCCGCCGACACTTGGGGAGGCGGGCCGCTCACGTAGAGCTTTAGGCCACGCACCTCCTTACGTGCGTGGGTGAAGTGGGCCGATTTGCCTCGATTCAGATTCGCCGCGATCCTGACGTGGTCCGCGGCGCATCGTGCCTGCAGGGAGAAGAACTCGCCACAGTGTTTGCCTGTGACCGGGTTCTCGCAGCCATTGGTCGCTTCCTCGAACCAGCGGCGAAAGCCGCCTTCGGAAGGAACCGTGGCGTTCGCGACCATTATCGGCGGAACGCGCTTCGATGCCTTCCTAGGCTCAGAGGAGGTACCGGGCATTGAGGCCGGCGTAGGCAGAGGTGTGGGAGTGGGCGGAGTAGCGGCGGTGGTGGTGGCGAGGGCGGCGGCAGATTCGCCCCTGCGTTGCGGCGAGGGAGGCAGTGGTGACACTGCTGCGGGCGGCGCCATGCGGCGACGAGGACCGCCGTTTCGCCGGAATCGGCTCGCGGGACCCCGTCGGCGGCGTTTGCAGCGCACTTCCCGAGCGTACCACTGAGTAGCGCGCATACCGCGGCGCGAGCCTCCGCTTCGCCGTTTCCGGCTAACGGGGACGCGTCGGCGGCGTCTGCAGCGCTCTGCCCAGTGACTGCGTCAACCTGCATTTCCTCGGCCTCAGGCAGGGCGAGAAAACTGCCGGGCGGAAGCCGTGGAGCGGCGTCGACGGTCGGCGCATCGCCTGAAAGGCGGCGCTTCTTGCTTTTGCCGGAGGCGGCGCGGCGGAGGCGGCGTCGGCGGAGGCGTTGTCAGCAGAGGCGGCGGACCGGCGGGACTAAAACTCAGAGAGCCCGTTTTTGGCGACGGCCTTGCTGAACTGTGATTGTTCAGCAGGCGTGAGGCTCCCGGCAAAGAGCGCGACCAGGTCGGTCGAGACCGCGGCTAACATCCGCCCGTCGGCCACCTGAGGGCCTTGAGGGCGTTTGCAATGCGCGTGGCATCGCCTTTCTAACTCCTTCCCCGGGGGACTGGACGTTCGCTGGCCAGCCGTATAGCATGTGGCGCGTTGCAGGGTGCCGACCGAGGCGTGACGGTGGCGCGCGCTCCGCCTGCTCTGCTCCCTCTCGGTCCCCGGCCGAACTCTCCGGGGGCGATGACGTCCCGCCGCTGGGCTCCAGCGGCGAGTCTTTCAATGGCTCGCGGGCGGCCATGGTAATATCTAAACTGTACCTCGTTTTTCGATGCAAAATAGTTTCTAATGCTCGGGTGTGAATATTTCTGATACCATATTTTGTCAACAATGCTCGTTCCTATCGTTTATTCTGAATTCAACTAATGTTAGTAACAGAATGGGGATAGGTTTCGGGGGCTCAGGAAAGCATGCGCCTGTAATATCCAGCATGGCGAGTGTTGCGCGTAAGCGCTGCCGAGAAGTGGCAACGCTGTTCTCCATAAACGCGGTACTGCAATCAAATGCTTGGACGCACAACGCTGACCACTGTGTCAAATCTAGAGATCCTCCCTCTCATTTTCCCACATCCGTTCTAGCGGAAGTGAGTGCGTGGATTGAGTAGCTCATTTTCTTCCGTTACCGAAACCGCAGCCATTTTCCACTTGGAAAAGTCTCCGAATCCTTTTTTTTTCGAATTTTTTCCCCAAATTCACTCTCGTCACCTTACGTCCAAACCTACGTCTCAGCACACGTCATTTCAAGTCACGTGGGAGACGGGCTATGTCGATTAAAAACGACAAATAGGGCAATGGCAAATGCACATAGAATTAAAGAGACATGTTCAAAATACTGCAAGGCCTCGGAACAGTAGCCGCTGCGAAAACCGAAACAGTGCCAAACCAACCGCGTTTTGGCAGAAGAACAAAAAATCTTATCCAAAACCAGATTAAAAAGTACAAGGCTGATAGAATCCTCTTGTCTAACACCAAATGCACAAATGATTTTGTCTGTTACCACATTTCCTACTTGCACTTTCGTGACGATACTTGTATTCATGTCTTCAATTACCTTAATGAATATTTCTGGAATATTCTTCGTTCTCAGACTACTTAATATGTCTTATTGTCTTACGCGATCAAACTCCTTTTCAGTGGCGTCTCCTCACTCTGCACCCAGGGCGTTGGCTGTGAAGGAAAGTGTTAATCCCCACACTACTCTTTCCGCTTATATATTTTGAGTAAAATTAAATTATGCAAACAAAATCCTTGTTTATTAATTATTTATTATAAATATTAATGTTGGAAGAATGCGGGAAAGATAGTCGCAAAATAACAACAATGAGGATGTTGTATTTTCTATTGCAAAGATTGGAATAAGATATTTTATAGTATTTAAAAAGATATGCTCGACGCTTTTCCCATTCGCTCTCACTCAATTACTTCTTTCTTTTCTTCATACGAAAGTAAAGGAAAGCAATTATTTGAAACTATTCTACTTTTTCACTATTCTTGTCAAAAAATAACACTAATTTCATGAGTATCGCTAAAGGGTTCAACGCGCAACGGAGAATATCACGATCACGAACGCTCACTCTCCAGCAGGATGTGCCTTCCTACAACTACAACTACAACTATGAAGATAAACATTTTTTCCTTAATAAATTGTAATCATGAACAACAGATCTAAATATGATATGTTCAAATTTTCAAAAAGAGTAGTAATTTTTGCGAAATATTCTGTCAAACATTGGAAATTTTTATTTTCTTTAAACAATTTTTTCTTAAAAACGGTACAAAATTTTTTGATTAAATTTAGACCGTATGTATCGTAAAGAATGCTTTAGAGAATGGTACAGGTCCCATGTTCGTTGAAACGATATTTGGAAAAAAATAAATTAAAAAAATCGGCGTCCACAACTACAATTGTGAATATATATTTTTTATGAAATATCTTCATCAAAAAATCTTAAAATAAAATCATGTTAAATTTCTGGAAAATATAAGTCCTTTTTGTGTAATTTGGTGTCAAAGTAAGTCGCTCGCTCCGAAAATTTTGCCCTTCATGAACGTAATTTTAGATATCTTATGAGGCAGTTGGATGCTACGTAAGTTAGAATGTGAGTATTATTTGTTCGTTTCTTACATTCCGACTTTTGTTATACATTTACAAATCAATCTTTAAGAAATTATTTAAAACCAATTGAATTATATGATATAAAATTTTCTAGCCTTCAGGGTATATCAGAATGAAATTCAGCAATGGCATTCCGCGTCATGACTCGCGAATTTCAGTGAATTACGACTCATGGTTGTAACATGATTTTGTTGTTTGAAAAGTAGTTAAAATTGTCAAATTTGTGGTGATATTTGCTTGAATATATTTAATGTTCGCACCAAATGTTCCACTATTTGAGTTTTACAGAAAAAGACGAATGAGACGTGTTAATTCGGAGAGAAATTAAGGTGTAAATATTATTACATAACCATTACTAAAGACGAGAAAGTATGTGCTGATTTAGCACCACTAGTTTCTAGTATAGCCTTTGAAAACAATATTAGTGTTATTTAATAATGTAATACCTCTTTGATTTTCTGAGTTATTCTTCGCTCTATTTTACTTTCTCGCTACCACTTACGCAGTAGAAAGAAAGTTATGTAATGCTGCGCGAAAAACGAGGAATTTTTGGCAAAAACTTAACGGTAACGATAGTGGATAAATCAACCTGCGAAATTTAGAAAAAATCCTCTAAAACGTGGTGTAGCCAGAATCCATGTTTTTTAATTCAGATACCGTGATACGGAAACCTTGATACAGAAAAAAAACCGATGGACGGCAAAACGTCTGTCCGTCTGAGTGTCCACCCCGCAGGGGGGCGTACGATGGCGTAGGTTCTCGTGATCTCTGGTGGAGTGTCGTAGACGACCACGTGGACACCGAGTCTCGCGGCGCCGGTCACGTCGTTAACTTCAAATTGCAGGCAGTGAGAAGGTGATGCTAAGCTCCTGGTAGTTGGGTTCGCCCGGCTACCCACTAGTTGGGCCTATGGCGTGTCGACCTTTGAGCAGGATTGGGTGAAAGACGTTTTTCGGAGTACTCTGGACCCCACTTTGAAGTCTGGCGGGAAATCCAGAAACCACCCGTCAGGTTGCTCAGGTTCCGGCGTTACCCTTGTCGATTGCTGGCGGTAAGCATTGGGGAGTCGGGAGGGGGCTCTTAGATGCCTGGACCTTAGTTCAGGTGGCCCCCAGTTGGGCTTTCGGATTCGTCGTGGCAGTGGCCCGATACTCTGGGCATAGAGGAAATTGTTCCAGGCGCATGTGAGTGGCGCATTGTTTTTACTCCAGTACTAGCCTGGAAAGCTAGTACCTAGCTCTGGGCTATCAGGGCGGCCCTTACCTACGGGGAGCTTGCCGTGAGGACAAACCGGGTTCCGGCTGGATCCGGACATCAGCCCGTCTGCGTTTTGGGCGTCGGTAGGAGGTGAGGATAAGAGCTAAAGCTTAGGTGCCCACCTCGGGGACTAGTCCCCCGTGACGAAGCAAGGAATTGTGGTGTTGGACACCACAAGTGTTTCAATGTCTGACTGTCCGTCTGTCGTTGAACAACGCCAGCGGCTAAACCGTTCAGACGATTTTATCCAAAATTGATATCCTCCAATCGATCTGGCGGATGTCGCGGACCCCTTGAATTTGAAACCGATATTTTAATTTTGGGGGTACTTTACACGAAACACGTGGGACATGTTCAAAAATATGGCTCCAAGGTTTTTGATTCAACTTTGTTATTGGATACTGTGAAGGACGTTTAAGAGAATGGCGCAGGTCTCATGTTCGTTGAAAACCCTGATTTTTCGAAAATTACAAAAATTCAAAATTTTTTGGCGTTATCCTTCAACTACAATTATTGAGATACAGATTTTTTTTCGCTATACGAAATCTGTTCTTTAAAGACACATATAGAAAAAAGGTCATGTACAATATTTGGAAAATTTATGAACTTTTCGCGTAATTTTGCGTGAATGTACGGCCAAGAAAGTACGTGCTGTTTTAGCACCGCATGTTTAAAGATTAGTATGGTCGTACTGGTTTTCCATTCTGATAGCATTCTCCCTTTCTTGGTAATGATATTTAATAATATAGTTAGCTGATCCTCTAATTTGTTGCAACCATATTTTAATATTTCATTCCCTATTCCATCACTTCTAGGTGCTTTTCTGTTTTTCATATTTGTTAGTGTCTTTTGTACATCCTCTTTCGTGATATCGCTCACAGGGCCAGACAGAAGACAAATGAAACTCGCAAAATTGTTATACCAAGAACTTTCTGTTAAACAATGACCGCTTGACATTCCTACTCCATATTACAAATATATCATCCCTGTATTGAAAACAAAGAAGCACGTAATATACTTGCGATGCGATTTGTTATCACGGACAAAACAGTGAATTATAACAGTTCTGATATCCTCCTCATTAATAAAACCAATAAGGTATCATTTATAACTAATATGGCAGTTCCTCTGACCCATAATATAGGAAACCTGAATTACAGACGATCAGAATGTATGACAAGATTGCAATGCAAATGAAACAGATCTGGCGATAGGAGAAAGCCCTTGGTGATTTCATCGGAAGGAGTGATGTCGACAAAGAGTATAGGCGAATAAGGTGGTGAAAACTGTCCCCAAACCAAATCGATAATCGCTATCCTCACATGAAAGAGACTAAAAATGTCGTAGATTCGCAAAATATACAACAGGACACGTTTTTTCCAATTACATTTTGGCGCGAATTTCAAATTTTTGAACTGATAAAATTGGTTTCAATTTTCTTTCACTATCATCCACATTGTTTAAAAATCTTAAAATAATAAGACTAACATTCTATAACCGTTATAGAATGTTAAAAGACGCATTTTAGGGGGGAAACTGAGACAGTACTCCAATGTTATCACATCGAAAATCCATTTCAAACATTTTTTTCTATTTGAATTTGGCGACAGAATTGGATGAGAAAACTACCTTAAAGGTCAACAATTTTTCCCGTCTCTCCAATATTTTCCAGCCTCATGCATGCTATAGAAGCTGAGAAAAAAATAAAACATGAAAAACCCGTTTCTCGCTGTATATCTGCAACAGATTGTCCTAGGAGGCTGATTTGTTGGGAATCTACGACATTTTTATTCTCTTTCATATGAATATCGCAATTAATTATTTGGTTTTGGGGCAGTTTTTTACACTTAATCGGAAATATATCCTTTTAAAAAGAATTTTGAAATATCTGGAACTGCAAATGTAATTGTAAATTGTGAGACAAAAGTCATTTTACTTCCGAGTTGCCATATTGTTAAAAAATGTTTTTACAGTACGCTCAAGGGGGATAAGATCACTTTTCATAAAAGCTGAATCTGCTTCTACGACACCAAAAGAGAGTTTCTTTATGCCCAGTTTCTACTGAGAAAGAAAATAGTAGTATTAGTAGTAGTGGTAATAGTAGAGTAGTAGTAGTAGTAGTAGTAGTAGTAGTAGTAGTAGTAGTAGTAGTAGTAGTAGTAGTAGTAGTAATAATAATAATAATAATAGTAATAATAATAATAATAATAATAATAATAATAATAATAATAATAATAATAATAATCGAAGTCACTCCAATGTATAATGTTAGAGCAGAGATTGTGCCAGTAATAATAAGTACCCTGGCCTCCATTCCTAAAGATCTTACAAAGTATTTGACTAAGAGCCCAGGCTGCAGTAAGCACTACGAAATTCAGAATATTGTGCTGAATGCTACGGCGCAGATATTGCGCAAGGTGTTGTAGAGCCAATCAGATCACCGAATCTACACCTTAAGAAGCTGGGTGCAACCTGGTGTGGATTTTCATGAACTGCCGGAACTCAATATCATTCGCCGTGAGAAAGGAAGATGATGATGATAATGATAATAATAATAATAATAATAATAACAATAATAATAACGATAATAATAATAATAATAAATTGTTCGAAAAAACAGAAACCTGCTTACAATCATGTTGCCCACCCTCGAGTTGATGTACTATACATAGACATTATGTGCCACTTAAGGAGGACAAATTGTAGCCTCCCACCACAACTCAATAGTCGAGATGGGGAAGTATGTAGTTATCAAAATGACACACTGATGAGGCAAGTTATTAAATCTGGCTGAAGAATGGGAAACAGAGGCATTGCTAGTGTAACATGAAGCATTTGGAAGAAAACTATTCAAGACACGCAGAATAACACAGATACTGAATTTCTGACGCTACTAAACATTAAACGTGAGACACAAAAAATGTTAAAGAAATCGTGGAGAGACAAATCACTCCATGGACAGTATCTAAAAGGAATTGACAAGGTGCAGATCAATAAAGATCAATCATTTGTGTGTCTTAAAAGAGGAAGAATGAAGCTAGAATCGGAAGCAGTTCTAATAGCTGTCCAAGATCAGGCATTAAGAGCATGACTTTATGATAGTTGTTCTCAAAATTTCTGAAAATGATAAATGCTGCCAGGATCAAATAGAAACCATTGATCGTCTCAGCTGGTCCAATTCCAGTAAAGACCGAATGCTTGAAAAGAAACGATAGGGTGTGTAATTACCTCCACCGACAAATCTATAACGCCCTCGCAGTTCCATTTTCATGCTTCAAGTGACACGAACACTCACCGAAACCGGTGACATCTGTTGGACTGTATATCGTATTGCATACCATATTGTACGACCAACAAATTCAAACTGATCGCACGAGTGTGGTAAACAAACCACATATTGTTATTCTGGATTTGGGAAAAAACCTACTTGCAGATGTTGCTGTGTCGTGCGATCAAAATGTCGCAACCAAGGAGGCAGGGAAACGTCTTAAATACAAGATTCTGGAAATCGAGATTAGCCGAATGTGGGGCGTAAAAGCATAGGTCGTCCCGATAGTTATCGGAGCTCTGGGATTTTTTTCTGCAAAATTTGTGTAAGAACTTGGCTAAAACCCCAGGTCATTCGAAAGACTGGGAAGTTCAAGAAATTGCTGTATTTGTAACAGCTCACTGTTTGCGCAAAGTATTGTAGAGGCACTGACAGACCTTAGATTTGCTGCATAGGAATTTGGTTGCAACCTGCAATAGATTTTATTTTCGACCAAATCAAAATACCTTTATTGGTGACTTAGAGGAATAACAACAACAACAATAATAATAATAAAAATTGGATAGACATGTAAAAACCAAACTCCCGCTATATCGATATCGTTATTCTAAATCTGTAGTTAAAAGGATCAATAAACCACGTAAAAAATGAGGTCGATTATCAACAGTAATGCCAAATCTCTCTAATGAGAAAGACAGAAACATCGACACTGCAGAATGTTATAGTAGAACGCCAATAGTCCCTTAAAGTTTGTAAATGCTCAGTTTCAATAAGAGTACGCAAGCAATGAAAACCTAATGCAACAATGGTGTCGAAAATACGTACATAGTAGACATCCCAACGAACTAAGAGGCCAGAACGTAGATTTTAAAGTATCTAACAGGTGGTTGACATGTGGTTTACTGTACCGAGACACACAAGGCTTAATAATAGCCATGCAAAACCAGGTTATCGCAGCAAGAAATTACCTACGATAAAAGACATCTCCAAAGTTAATTATGAATGTAGAAGGTGTGGTGCTCGGTATGAAAATATCCAGCACATTATTGTCGGTTATAGTGTGTTGCCTTTCTCCGCCAATAAAGTTAGTCACGATAACGTAAGTAAACTAATTCATGGAGGTTAGCAAGAAAAGACGGATTTGAGTCTTGTAATATCATATATTACAAATACCATCCTTCTACAATCTTGGAAAACGAAGAAGAATGGGAGCTCTACTGTGGTAGAAGCATTATTACATATTCTAACACCACCATCAGTGTGGCAGTCGTCGGAAAGAATGCTCTTGCGAGCTTTGAATATCTCAGGGGGCAGGATCTTTAGGGTATGAGAAAGACACACCCAGACACAGAATTAGGTGAAACAGTTATATATTCTTAAAATATTGCACAAATCAACCCTTTTACACTGTCACAAAATATGAGAACAAAAAAAATCCCCCATTTGCTGGCTGCGCGTTTGAACACATGCAAACCTCTGATGATGAGACCTCTTAGAGAAATTTCCAAAGAAATATTTTCTTATGGTTTAACTCTTCGCCTAGCTGGCGATAATTTTCCTTATAACACCCGTGCACGGAGCTCTTGCTTGGCCAATACTAGTGAATGAAATTTAATTAAATTGTTTACACTTCCTGAATTAATTTAGCAGCACACATTATTACAGCTCTTACTGCTATTCACAATACAAACTTTCCTCGTCAATTACACACAAAATGAGGAACAGAAATTAATTATCTTTAATACAGCTTCGGAACGAAATGTACTACCGGCGTACGAGGTCGTGAAATACTTCGCCGTTACTCAATTTTAAGGCGAACATGCAAATTTTGGTATTCTGGTGTCTGGTGCTACCTTTCTAGTTCCTCTCTCCCACCTCAATTTTATGCAAATTTGGAAATTTAGGCGTGCCGCCACTCGCGTTCCTGCAACGTAGCCCGCTTCGATGCTGCTCTGAAGGTCACGCGGTCTCCTTCGCGCCTGCCACCAGATCCAGGGACAGTCTTAACGCCCACCACCAGATCCACGGTCCAGTCTTCTTAACGCCCACCACCATCCACGTCTCGTCTACCTTCGCCCGCCTTCTTGCGACACGAGTACGCGTATTGCCCAGTCTCTCCGCGTGTGCTAGTTAGCGTGTCGCCTCACTAATGCTTTACAATTCTCACAGCCACTATTCTGATTCGTTTTAAATTTCACAGTTCTTACTGTAATCTCCTATAATGTTCTCCTTACATCACGTAGCCTCGCTTCTCTATCATTTCCCACTTCCTAACACCTCCAGAACTACAGCTTCTCTCCCTCAACTATTCCGCTACCTTACTCGACTTCTCACCTCGGCGTCTCACACAAGAAGGGCCCTTTTTCTCGCTGCTCCGCCGTTTTAATGTTCGCAGTGACGTCACGGTACAACTCTACCGCGCTGCCCATATTGCGGAAGTGCACCGCTGCCGCGCTTCAGGCCGCAACTAACAGGTAGCGCCTTTTTCGATCAGTAACCGACGTTCTGTTATACCTTCGCTCTCCTCGTCTCCGCCGACGCTGTGTGGGCGTTGTGGGGTTTCTGGCGATGCCCCAAACGTCATAATATCAATAGGTCAGATATAATAGTTATAAACAAGGTCATCAAAAGAGCCATGATCACCGACTTTGCAGTCAAGAATACCAATCTACATTGTTTATATCTTGAAAATTCATAAATATGTACCGCTGTCGCAAGAGCTTCGCCATCAATGGAGATCAACAACAATAAGTTGATGAGGGATGAATAGGATGCTGAGATTGAATAGGTTGATGAGGGGTCGGACGAACAAGTATTCCAGAGGTTAGTTGGAAGTAGCGACGGAATGGTAATGAACCTTTGGATTTCCTGTTATCGGTACAAGAAATGTAATGAATTTTAACGTGCCTTGTGCTACCGATGACCCATACCTGCTCAGAAACCGAGCTAATGTCATCTTGTCGACGTCCGGCTATCCCACGGATCCCAGGGACCCAGACAGAGTTCGAAGCAGGGACGGTGTTAATACCGAATAGGTAGATGACACTTGGATATGGGGGGTTCCTACACTCTCCATCTCTCACCAAAAATGTATATGAAGGGAAACTTACAAAACTTAATTTTTTGTCATATTTGTTATTAAATTGTCATCCAATTGTTATCACATTTATTTTATGAAACATCAGCAGTTAAGTTTTGCAATGCAAAAACAGCGTTGCACTTTACATTTTTATATAAACTCATTTAAGTATTCTTACAAATCGATTATATCGGTCATGTCGCTATAAACATGTAAAATCGCAATACTCTTTTGCTGTTCTTGCAACATAGTTGATCACATTAATGTTTTGAGTCGGCGCAATACCATACCAACTTCATTATATTTCTGGAATTTGACATGTATGGAATATTTCTCTTACCCATAATTCCGCCCCACAGGGGGATAACGATGGCGGTATTTGTCGTCTCTGGTGGAGTGTCGTAGACGACCACCAAGACCCTGAGTCTCGCGGCGTTGCTCACGTCGTTAGCGTCAAGGGACAGACAGTGAGAAGACGAGAGCTCCTGGTAGCCGGGCTTGCCCGATTACCCACCAATTGGGCCTATGGCGCGTCGACCTTTGGGCAGGATTGGGTGAAGGATGCTTTTCGGAGTTCTCTGGATCTTACATGTAGAAGTCCGGCGGGAAAACTGATACAACCCGTCACGTTGCCCAGGTTCCGGCGATACCCACGTCGTTAGCCTTGCGGAAGAGGCTAGCGCTTTAGTTCCAACCCCGGGGTGAATTCCCCATGGTAAAGGACAAGTACGTAATAGGCTCACTGCAGACCCTCTACCACTACTACCTCAAATTGTGAGTGGGTATTTTACTCACTTGGAATTTTTCGTGTGGGTATAGCTATCCAGTATACTCACATTATCCGCCGGGCCTGACTCAAAGCCAAAGTCAGAGATAGACACAGGATGAATTAAGGGAGGTGTTTTGGTGCTTTTACTACGCAAAAGCGAAAAATGGAGAATCCTAAATAGAAGTTTCCAAGATACGGAGAGAGTGGAAACCAGATATGAGGCATACCCAGATATGAGACCGTAGATTCAAAAGAGTTTGCCAGTCAACGACGATACATGCTCAGCAGTGGAAAATTCACAGAAGAATAACTTACAGACATTCACAGAAACGCGGAGTATGTTCTTCGATCGAATTATCCACATAAACATTTAGAACCATCTAATAACCACCAAAACGATTGTCCTCTTGAAGGTTCATCTCTTCCTAGTAAAACATCCGTCAGTAGTAAAAATTCATCTGGCTATCAATCACACAATAAGGATATGATGCAGAATCTCCTTCGACGCGGGATAGAACAAGTTCGTCCACTTCCATTCGAATCTCGTGCACCTTTGAGGAGAATATACGAAAATACGAAAACACCTAATTCAAAATGACACAAAGCTAAGGATAGCTGAGAAGCTAAAAGAGCAAATTCAAGCATTGGCCCAATGAATTAGTCGTTACAAACGTAGAGAAGATTTCCGTGTACAGAATCGGTTGTTTGAAACAGACGCGAAGAGATTCTATCACAATGTCACTCAAAAACCGAATGGCAATGCTGCCTCTCCTTCAAAAGATGACGTCGAAACATTTTGGACAAGAATCTGGGAAGAAAGATCCTACAACAAAGATGCATCTTGGTTCCAATCTGAAGTCGATGTTGCCAATAGACTCGTGGTAACAGTGTAACATGTTCACTAATTCTCGGAAGAGGATCTCATCCAAGCAATTAAGAACATGGGAAACTGGAAATCTTCCGGGATTGATAAGATCCAGATTTATTGGATTAAGCAATTAACATCATTACATTCTCATCGAGCAAAGGCTGTTAATAAAAGTTTATAAACCCCAAAGGAACTCCCAAATTGGCTGACACGCGGCATTTTCTACTCAAAGTGAAAGGCAGGTCTTTGGCGTAGGACTGCATGCCAATCACTTGTCTGTCAGTACTGTAAAAAGTTATAACTGCATCCATAGCTAACAAATAGTACAGACACCGGGAGAAGAACCATCTGTTGCCACTTGAACAGAAGGATGTCGTAAAGGTTCCTATGGCTGTAATGGTTCCTCTAATGTTAGTTGCATGGTCCCAGAGCTGGCAGTAGCTCGATGCCAACATCAGAGATGGTCACGGGAAAGAAATGAGGTGATGAGGTGCTTTTACTACGCAAAAGCGAAAAACGGGGGCTCAGAAATAGATATTTTCGAGATTAGAGAAAGCGGAACCCAGATATGAAAGCTACTCTACATTCGAAGAAGCTTGTGATAGTGATAGGTGTTCTTCTATGATAGGACTCCGTCACTATTAGTTTGGTCACTGTCTGGATGAGAATTCTAGCGCCCGGCTACTCTGATCGGTAGTTTTCCATGATTTCTCCATCAACCCCAGGCTAATGCCAGAGCATTACAACCCATGGACCGTGCGCGATCTTTCCTTCCTCTTCCTTGTCCTATCCTCACCACTTACACACATTAACATGCACTACATTACCACATATGCCGGGAGACCGGTCGGGAGCATGCCCCGGCAGGGGCGGTGCCACGTTGGTGGTAGATACCTGGTTGAGGGAAAACCCCGCTCGCCGACGGTAGGTCAGCACCGGTTCTCACCATCCAGCGGGGGAAAACCACTGCCATCTCCGAGGGAAAACATACACTCCACTAACCTAACGGCCTAACGACCTTAGCAGTTGACATGCTCGGAATCACTAACAATTGATCAATCAATCCAACTTCACCTAATGAGTTTCAGGCACCAGTTTGGTCACAATATTAGCGGGAATTTTAAATGCGGGCACATACCAAAATTATCAGTTTCACTACATTTCTTTTAAATATTGCGTCTTGCACACCTTCATCGTGTTATATTAGGTTGGTCACCGTTCAAAATTGTCACTTTATGCCACTTTCAAAATGTTTCTCAACATCTCTCCATTCAACATGGCAGCTAACGTCTAGTCTAGCTTTTCAAAGGTAGTGCCAATGATGTGGTCATGTGGTTCGTGATGCAAACTGGTGCTGTGCAGAACGAGCAAGCGAGAGAGAGAGTGAGAGTGAGAGTGAGAGAGAGAGAGAGAGAGAGAGGGAGAGAGGAGAGACCGAAAACGAGCACAAATGGAAACTTTTCTCAGGAAAAACGAAGCGTTTTCAGACTCACAACACGGTTTCAGGAAATCAAATTCTACGGAAACTGCCATTTTTTCTTTTCTTAAAGATGTTGCTTCATCAATGGACCAAAATGAAGAACCCATTGCGATATTTTTAGATCTTTCGAAAGCTTTTGGCGTTATTAACCACAACATCTTGCTCTCAAAATTACCTTCTTATGGAATTCGTGGTACTGCCCTAGATTGGATAACCTCGTACCTTAAACATCGATCTCAAAGAGTAGAAATACCGTACTGGCACGAAAGGATATTATTTACTTATCTTTCCAATTCTTTGCCAATTGAACCTGAGGTCTCACAAGTTTCGATCTTAGGTCCTATCCTCTTTCTGTTGTTCGTAAATGATATGCCCTCATCTATTAAAAATGGAAGAACAGTTCTGTTTGCCGATGACACGAAAGTTCTTGGCAAAAAAGAAACAATGAATAGTACAATTTTAGATGTTTCAATTTTGTTTTGTAATAACAAATTAATAGTTAAGGACCGAAAAACCGACTCAATGCAGTTTTGCGTTTCAAATCGGCAATCGTATGCCCCATTGAAAATGAACAATATGCAATTAGCTGATGTTAAGGTAACAAAATTTCTAGGTCTCTCAATTCAACCAAACCTCAAATATACAGAATTAAACACTAAATTAAGCTCATTATTCAGAATTTCTTCACCATTCAGAATTCTTTCTAATTCTGTCAGCCTTCATGCAGCTCGCTGCGTGTATTTTGCAAATGTGCATTCCCGCCTGAGATATGGCATAATATTCTGGGGAAGCGCATCCGTTAGTGCCCAGACATTTAGGTTGCAAAAGAAAATTATCCGAAGAATGAAAAAATGCCATCCACGTGATCCCTGCAAGCCTCTTTTCATTGAGCTTGGATTCTTACCATTGCCTTGCCTATTTATTTAAGAGTCTGTAGTATTTGTCAAAACTGACCCACTTAACGGTGGGATCTTATTTTCATGTAATACTGATATTTATAGTTACAACACTCGACGTAGCAATCATGGTCATCGAGTGTCAGTATCAACAGCTCACAAAAATAAATCCACATACAATACATGTACGTTACTTTGCAATGCATTGCCAGATGAAATTAAACAATTAAAATTGGTTCACAAATTTAAGTTAAAAGTGAAATCTTTTCTGCTGCAAAACTGTTTCTATACAATTAGAGACTATACTGATCGTCATAAAGAAAAACAAGGTTTACTTTAACAAAACCAAGATATAGTATAATGAATTAGTTTACATTTGCAATGTATAATTAAAAAAAAAGACTCAATATGCCTGTAACAAGTAATGTACCTCAGCTTCCGGGTCAATGACCCCCATGTCGATCGGGTTTTTGTCCAGTTTCCCTGATCCATTGAGCAAATGCTGAGAGGGCCCCTTGATTTGCTTCTGGACGTAAATGTAGTTTCACTATGCGCACGTTTTGTTGAACTTTCCTTTTGCTTGCAGTGGTAGTAGAGCTTAGGATGAGTTTATATTTTGTTAACAATACAGAAAAATCAAATCTGTTCGTTCGTTTATCGTTGAAAATAAGATTTCTATAATTAGGCAACGAAAATATCTAGTTTTTGAAATGTTAATCCCTCGCTTTTTTAAATTTATTATTATTATTATTATTATTATTATTATTATTATTATTATTATTATTATTATTATTATATATTTCAACTATTAATAGTTAAATTGTTGCGCAGTGATTCTGAAACTCAAGAAAGCGTGCTCAGATGATTTTCTCCCCCATACGTTACATACAGTTTTTGACTGTTTTTGATTAAATAAATAAATACGAGCAAGGTTTCGGTGCGGCGGAGTAATCATCATACACCATGGCATGACGGAAACATATGGGTAAGCTACTCCTGTAACCATGGCCGTGGCGTCTGTCGAGACGCAAATCGTGCTACTACTCGACGCACATTGCGGGGCCTTTCGGAGAATACAGCGCAAAGCGAGGCAACATCCGAATGTGCCAACGCAGAGAAGTCGATGCAGATCGCAAGTGAGGAAATGAGATTGATCGCATCGGGTTTTGTTATGAAACGCTTAAACTGAGAATACAGCGTGTACCACAATAATGAACATTTGATTTTTTTTTATTTCTTACTCACGAAATCTGTAAGAGTCATTTAAATTATATTGCGTGGAATATGTATTACACTAATAGTACATAATCATCAGGCTATTTACCCTAAGGAACCGCCATTGATTGGTTTAAAATATGGCCACACTACCTTGTTTTAACATCACGATGAAAATATCGAAGCCCGGAATAAAATACATGATATTTTCTAAATTCTTTGTGTTGTAATCCTTTTGAAAACAGAAATTTAATTTTAATTTTGTACTATCAACTGTACTGGGGGGGCAGATTTAAATAATTATATTTGAAATATAACTGTATTTGTGAGTTTTTGGACATGAATATTAGAGATGTATTTAAATACATAAAATAGGTTATTTAAAAAATGAAATACTTCAAATACAGATGAAGAAAATGAGAATAGTTTATTTTTGTTTGATTCTGCTAATGAATGAACCTCACTGAAAAAAAATTAAAGGTACTTTCAGTTGTTGAGTTCTCTGCATTTTAAAATACAAATCTAAATCATTAAAAATGTTGGAACGATAACGTAAGTACCCGACAACAAAAATGAGTTTATTCCTTATAACTAGAGTCCGGACAATGCCTTTTTTGCCTATTTTATTTCTTTGAGTGTATTTTTAGGCAACTTACCCCATTAGCAATGTTTGCCTCAGAAATGGCTTGCGAGTGGTTTATAATGTCTATAAATGCCTATTTTAGAGATGCCTAATCGAGCGTTAAGAGTATAAGTGATTATATTGAATTTTCTGGATTTTTAATATTCTTTGTTCAGTATATTTCGTTTTCTACATTTTTTTTAATTTTGAGAAATTACTGATGGGTATTGTGTTACCAAACAAGTTACAACCGTGTAAAATCTGCTAGGGCGTCCTCCGATCGAGACGCTCTATGCCTTGCGTGTTCTTGCCTGTAACGTGTCGAGTACGGTCACCGCTTAGAGATGTACGAGAATTTGACACCGTGCGGTTTACCTTATCTACTTAGCAAAAAGCCCGTCAGGACGCTCCAAAGAACAGGAAATTCCCTCGTCCAGTGTCTGACTAAGACTTATGTGCCCTAGGCTGTTACATGTTTTAGCGCCCTTTATTTTAACTTATTTTTTTAAAATATTTCTAACCAATGCAAATATTCATAGTATAATAATTGATTATATATTTGCATTTTTATAACAAAATTTTTGGTCAATAAATTAAAAATATAAGGTAATTATAAAATAATTTCTATCTTTTAGTATTATTTACATTTTGTTACAAAAATGTTTATATTAAAGTCACAATAACATTTAGGTGTACATATAAAATATGCATTGTCATGCGGAATCTCGTTTTCTCGCTTTAGTCTCGGCAAATTTCTTAACATTGTTGGCAAACTCTTGGCTTCCCAAAATGTCATTTTCTATGTGTAACAGATTGATTGATTGATTTGATTTATTTAATGTCGCACGTGTAACAGAGATAATGCTTTCAATATGTCTTGTTTAAGCCTCGATCTCAGATAATTTTTATACGCGCGTCGAAGCACGTAAAGATAGTTCGCAGTTTTGAATTAGTCACAAACATCATTAACTGCCTTAAAATAATTTCATCATTTGAAAATATATCTTGTCTCGACAATTTCTTTAATACCCTCTGAATTACCATTTTCTAATTCCTTATTTAACAAACATGGCCCTTTATTTACAAACCGAACAAGATTGCCAGCCTTAAACGGATCAAATTTGGATATCAACCAATGGCGGCTCGTGGGTATTCGCACGTTCGCATGTGCACACCCTAATAACTGCGGTGCAATGTTTCTTAAACATTTCTTAACATGAGGCAGTGTCGTGGTCATACTATTAGGATGTGCAACGGCTCTCTTCTCTCTCTCTCTCTCTCTCTCTCTTCCTCCCCCTCTCCCTCTCTCACACACACACACATGCCCATACAATCAAGCTACATTACAAGCATAAACATGTATTCATTAACATAAATAATGACAGTTAGAAACAAGGCATCTTATGAAGTTTGATAACATGTTGAATAGTTCCTGTTATTACCAACAAGGGTTGACCGCATTTCTTTTCACAACATTCGTTTCCACTTCGCTCGGCACGGACCCCTCCGCAATATTTACTACTTGTGTTACCGCATGATTCGGCACTTCCAGAACGTTTTTCAAAGGGTGTCAAGAAATACATTGATTCGAAACTTTTTTACTCGCACTTTTGCTAAGGAGTATTTTCCATAAACTCGCTGTACAAATTTAAAATTATAAGCACAAGTTTCTGTACCTAATACTAAAAAAAATTGGATAGTTTGCCGTCTACACTGACTGACGAAACACAAAGTCAGTGTCGCTTCAGTACATGCTGTTTCTTTTTAGCAATTTTTTCTGTGACTTTTCCATTGATGTTATTTTAATATTTTCGACGCTATTCATTGTCAGTTGTACAAACTCACTTCACAGAAAAACGAACACTCACAACGTTTTTCAAAACGTATTAAAAAGTAGCCTCCTACATACGTTTACACAACACATTTTGGTTTTCACATGCTTAGGAATGGATTTTTAATTGCAACTCCCTTTCAAATGTGCAACAATATTCGATTAACACAATACTTATGAATGCAGCACTACACGTCTCTTTAAAACTTGCCGAGTGTTATATCTTCACGACATGTCAAGGCACTTCCAGAAGTCGCGCCTGCGCAGTAATATCCGCACGGTCTGGAATGTGCTCCAATCGCCCGTAAACCACCACGTTCCCCCTCTTTCCCCTTAAGCCCCGCGGGAGCCAACGACTCCGTCTGCTTGCTCGCATTTCCCGAGTGTGCTCTAGCTTGCTGTCACGATGGGCATTGGCGGCGGACTGTCAATCGCAGTTTTCGAACGGCGCGTGTTTTGAAATACCATGTTTCGGAAACGTCCTGAGAGGACTTATATTCCCCTCATGTTAAGAAATGTTTAAGAAACATTGCACCGCTGTTATTTGAGTGTGCACAAGCGAACGTGCGAATACCCAAGAGCCGCCACTGACATTGCACTCTTGTTTTAGAGAAATATGATTTTGATCAATTTCGACTTTCATCTGCATAATTCCTTTCCGAGGTAGAAAAATCGATGTGTTGATTTTGGTTAAATCCATCTTTGGCCACCATTTCTCTACAACCATCGTCAACTTTCCACTGTACTGGGTCGTTTGGAACTATATTTGATTAATTAACTCTTGCTTTCGATACAAATATGGAAAGAAATATTTCTACAAAAACATTCAAAAGTTCTCCGTAAGAAATTTTGCATTCGCTGAAATCCGTCCGTCCCCAAAACTTGCGCGCCCCAGGCTGCAACCTACTCAGCCTGTTCGGTAATTGGTACTACTCTCGTCTTCCCCGTCTTCACAATTATTAGTGAGCTATCTATTCCGAACCAAGTACACAACTGTTTACGAAAATAGCGCTCCCGGCATCTTTCGCCTTTGGAAGATAGAATTACACAAGGTAGGCGGCGTTTTCTTCATTAATTTTGTATTGGTATCAACATTTGGTGCATGCCAGATCAGTAAATTTGCGGTGCCTGTTAAGCATGCTCGCTACAATGCCAAAAGAGAACGTTTAAAAAAGTGCATTGCTAAAACAGTATATTTGCGAAGAAGATTCACGGCGGAACGGAAATGTATTTTTTTGTCAGTGTTGTGAAAAGGTGGTAAATAGTGCAAAAAGTATTTCTTACAACAAAAACACTGCAACTCATGCAAAAATTGCGAATAAAAAGTGAGAAAAACTATTCAAACCTTCTTGACCAAGAGCAGTCAAAACATAAAGACAAGAAAGTATTTCAACACTGACTTGTGCCATGCCGCAAACATTTCATTTTCAAATCTTAAAAATCCAATACTTAACCAGTTTAACCAACAAAATATAAAATTCCACATGAGTCATCTCTTAGGAAATATTGTCCAACTCCGCAATATGTTTTGAGAATCGAAGAAATTTGATTTGTTTTTAGAGAATTGTGTTCATCCTTATTGAACGTATTGTGACCATCCTTATTGAACGTATTACGTGTAAATTTTAATATTTTTCAACCATAATGTTTATTTTCCTGAGTATTTTTAAGTTTTTAACTGCCTATTTTCGACCTTCTTAGTGCCTACATGTCCGAGCTCTACTTATAACACTTGTTTACGTTCATCGGCGTCAGTTGAACGACTTTGCGGATTTTATACATTCGCCAAATAGAGGTTTATTGTCTGATGATTTGTTTGAAAACCTGGTCGCTTTAAAAGGATATTTCAATTATTTGAGTTAGACTTATACGTTATTATTCAGAAATGTATGACTATCAATTTATTGTAATTCACAATTATAATAAATTGTTGCAATAAAATAGTAATAATAAAATTTTATTGTATTTACTGTATATTGAGTATTTTAAATACTTATTTTCGAAGTATTTTGGCGAAGTATTTAAATACTAAATTTAAAGTATTTTACCCCACCTTGACGGTACGCATTTCGCACGCAAAGTACTTGCCCTCCACACCTCCGCCCTGCCTCCGCCATTACCTCCGGTCTACACCACCACCACCATTGCCTCCGGCCAGAAAAGTTATCTTTTATGTCAATTTCCAGGGATGGTTGTACATCACAAATGGAGTTGAAATTGCCATTACCACTCATAATAACATGACAGTAAGAAATAGTGATTTTTGAATCATCAACTTTCGGGATCCCACTGCGTTTTCGGTTTAGTACTTAATGATAGTTTGTGCGTGTGAATGACATTGCATTGACCAGCTGAAGACAGTCTTCGATAAAACAGAGGTTTTCCTTTTAATGTACGTGATCAGTTTCTTCTATCCGAATTTATAGGGGTTATACATTGTTTATTCACTAGTCCATGCAAACTTGGGAAGCATGTAGAAAACAAACGTGTCAGTGAAAGCGGATGAAAGCAAACCCGCGAAGCACGTCAATCCATAGTAAAACCTACGTACAAAATTATGTAAAATATACATAATTTAAGTATGTTTTTACAAACTTATTACAGCACACGGTGGTTCGAACTTTACTTCAAGTTGTACTTTACTATAATTGGATTGACGGTTCACTACATGTTTGTTGGAATGTGTTTTGTGCGTGGCCTTCTGGAGAGTTTGTCCGAAGTGGTTTGGCAACCCTGAGTATGACGTATAAAGTTCGGGGAGTTTGTTATCAGTGTCGTGGTCTTCAATAGCGTATTGTGCTAAAGTTTCTAGGATTTTGTCAACTTGCAAGCAGTATTCATTTCAAATGTTATGAATTCTGCCAGTAAAAGTATGGAACATCAGGATAGTAATGAAGCGGTGAGCTGTCGTTGTCGATAAGGATTATTTTATTGAGAAGGATGCTCGCAAACTTTAGCATCTAATCTACATGTTATGTAGATTAGTGTTTCGAGGTTTATTGTCATCTCAGCATGATCGCTACATGTTATTTATGTTTGATTTTTAACAGGAAGGAATGGTCAGTGACAGAAAAGAGAGTGGAAAACGCGGCCGTAAGCCTGGCAGGAAAACAACGGACAAGGCCGATATCAAGGCTAGACTGGGTAAGTTAAAGGTCGTCTTTCGTCCTTTTATTCTTTAGGCGATCATATGAATACAGTTTTAAAAAAACTCCGTGGAAAGCCAGTAAACACTGATATAATGTGAACAACGATGGTGGAAGTTGTCTTTAGTACCGCAATTGTCGTACAAGGTGTCGTATTTCTATTGTGATCATTTGCAAATTTTAGATTTTTCTCGTTTGTCCTGTAATACAGTACATTCCTACATACTGCAACTTCTTTACTGCAACTTTCGACTTGCATGTCAAGCAAATATTTTTAAGGGTATACTGTTATCTATGACATTTCAAACAAATAAGTTTGTTTTGATATAATACATGTATAACAATTTAAAATTTTTATTTATTTTACATAAAATATTCCATATTTGTGGTATACTTTAAAAATGCTCCATGATAGAGATTAAAAGGTGAAAAATTTTCTTAATGCTAATATGCAGATTTGTTTCGAACTTGAAAATGTGAAAATAGTGCAGAATTTACTTGAATGAACTATTTTTATAAATTTCCTGAGATTTCAAGGCGTAGAATTAACTTAAATGGAAAGAGTTCACTTCATCAGAAATTGTATAGTACTCTGTTTTAATTTAAACCTTTTAAGTTCTATTGGAAAAAATAATGAACTATAACATTGTCTTATAGAACGTAGCCGCCAAAGTGCAAGGGAATGCAGAGCCAGGAAAAAATTACGATACCAATACCTTGAGGAATTGGTGGCAGATCGTGAAAAAGCTGTTTTGGCTTTACGGAAGGAACTTGACAAGGTATGAAATATAAATTTTCATTTCATTTCACTGTCCGTAATGTTGCATAGTTATTACATATTAATTTATTCTCTATGTTTCCATTGGTAATATTAAGAAATATAGAAGTCTAATATTGTTGAGTTGAAAGGGATGGAATTATTGTGAAATTATTTTTTACATTTCAATAAATTAATTGGTATGTAGTGGCAGAGTGTGAAGGTGAATGAAATGGACAGACTATGACTATCAATACTGTATTTGAAATATATAGTATTTTGAAAGAAACTAAATTAAATTTTTTTTTCCATGTTTTATACAATATTTCTATGACGGATATTCTCATATTTTGCTATTTTTACTTATTTTTGAGGAAGCAATGTAAGCTTCAATTTCCTCATGGAAAAAATAATTTCTTATTGTTATTAATTTATTATAAAGAGAAAAAGGCTATTGTATGTTACGTTATGAAAAACCTTCTTTGTCATCTGTAATTTAATACACTTATTAAAAGTTTCTTTATGGTCAAAATATTATATACTTATTTTATGGAGAAGTCCCAAACTAGTGATTATACAACAGCATCTATTTTCTTGTATTATTTCTAATTATTTCATAATATTAGATGAACTCATGTGAAAATTTTGTACATATGAACTTAATTGCTTATTGTGTTCAGAAATTGGTTATTTGTCTTTGGAATATTGCCTCCTTGACTAGACACATGCCTCTATATTTTCAAACTGTAAAATTTTCCTTGGGTGGAATTGGAACTTGGGTCTGTAGGTCCCTGTGGTCAACAAATTTCTCCATTATACTATCATGGTTGGTTATTCATTTCTGTGGTCTCATGCGTTCAAAAATTAATTTGATTAAATCAGAGCAATTATTATGGGTATTGAGATTATTTGGTATTTTTGTGGCTTTTTTTGTTTATATAAACATTAAAAAATGTTACGGTGAGAAGGCTATATTGGTTGGTCCAAAGTTTTTCTTTTTGGTAAAGTCTTTAAGACTGACTTAAAATTTATGTTTTTAGTCAATTGCATCTTTTTGATTTTTGTCATAATTATTCACTTTCTTTGCAGTACAAAACATGGGGACATGAGATTGATGAAGGGCATATGCCTGAAGGAATACAAACCCTCCTTGAGGAAATGGGAACAATTAAACAAGAAAAATGATGTTTTGGGAAGACTGTTTTTGTATGTAAAGAAGCTGAATATGGCAGGAAATAATACATGTAATGTTCATATTGCATGCTTAGTGTTTATCCTTTTTTCATATGGAAAAGAGTCCTCTATTAACAGAATAGTTGTTTACGGAACTCTTACAGAAAGTGAGTCTTTGACATACGAATGAAATGTTGATGGATGAGGCAACGACAGGAGCCAAGTTCAGCATTTTCAAATCTGTAAATCAAAGACACTTTTGTACAAGTTCCATACGTTATTTTTTCTTAGTATGAATTCATGGAAACTTAAAAGTTAACTTAACTTAATACTTTTCGGATGATTATTCTCAAATCGCGAGCAGATAGCCAAGGTGATTATTGCCCCACCAGTATTTTGTTTACTTTGCAGTAAGGTACTAAGTTGTTTTATATTACAATGATTTCTTTGCGGTATGTGTATTGCAAAATCTGCTTTTACTCTGAAAAGTATTTATAAGTTTACTTTGCCATATGCATACTGCAAAGTAACACTTTCCAATCAATAAAATGTGAAGGCAAGTACTACATAGTTTCCATGCATGAATGCTGAAAATATGTGTTTGGAGGGTCTCCTCAGGAGGACTGACAGGTGATAGTAAAAATAAGCGTTATTGATATCTTTCTTACCACATTTTTGTTTTATGTTTGTGTAGTGAGTTACCTGTAATTGTTGTGTGTGATTATGAATTTAAAAAAAATATAATTGCATGTTACATTAATCAGTTCTCTATTATCAAGAACATGATTACATTGATTACTATAGAGTCTCTTGACAGCAATCAAAAATGTCAAATATCTTAAAGCAATTTAATTAATTACCAAATGAAACTCCACTGGGCGTTGATTAATTCTTTCTTTGAATTTCCATAATTCCAGTGCTTTGGAATCATTTGTACTTTATTTTATAACTTCACTTCAGTTCATAATGTTAGGGGCAATTGTATCCTGAAGTTATCGGCTTAGTTGTGATCTTGAAGTCGAAATTAGAAAGCAAAGCGTACGTTGTTTGGTAAATCATATGAAATGTGTAAAATTTCAAATGTAATGCAAATTCTATTTGGAATTCAGAAGAACACCCACTGTTACTTCCATTTGAGCTATGTAACATTGCTTTTGTGGTTGTTCTTTGTTGCGCCATATCCTTCATTTCAGCTCTGAGGCAGAACATTTACCAGTCTTAAATGTTATAATGCATAGGAAGTGTACTCATATTATACTTCAAAATTTCATTGCATAGTCATCTTTCTGTATTCAGATTGTCTTTAAATAAGACTTTAATGTTTGAACTGTGTTTGATAAATGGAAAAGCATTTGATGTACTAGAACTTTTCAAACATATTATTCATTGGTTGTGTTAAATTTATTATTTGGACTTCTAGTATTTTTATACTAATCTGTACTGTAATCACAGTCCCACACAACAATTCATTATTTTTCTGATATGACCTGGTGTCATTTAAAACAATGATTTATTGTGTAGTATTTATAAATAATAGTTACTCTTCTTAAATATTAGAGGATTATAAGTTTTTAAAAGTATATTCATTTAGTCTGGCAAGTGAGAGGTAACTGGAAGTTGGATGAAAATGAGCTTTGAGATTTTGATTAGGACTGAAATAATGTAATTGTGACTTAAAATTTGGAAATGTGCCCTATGAATCAGTAAAGAGTGAACTCAAGCACTCTATTGAATTAATGGAACGGTACCATGAAACAAGGAGGTTATCTAGTTTGTGTGGCACTAATATCACCTGCCATGTAAATATATATGCTTAAGTAAGATCTACCTCACTATAGTTAATCTGTTAATTATTTTAAATTTTAAAAGCTTTTTGTTGTTCTTTGAAATATTTTTATTAAGAATTATTTAAGCTTGTTGCTGTAACAAGAGTGCAAGATATGTTTATGAAATGGTACTTCAGTTGTAATGTAGTAAGTAGACTTTTCTGTGTAAGAAGAGTATTTATAATATGTGTTTTAAAGTTAATAATGCTGAATTACACATTTTGTTACAGAATGTAGAAATGGGTATGTCCTCTTACTGATCACTTAATGCCTCAAGTTTCTCTAGTTTTTCTTAAAAGGCATATAAATTGTGTACTTAAGATTTTATTTACCATTTTGTCTTAATGTACTATTCTTTTTTTTTCTACACGTTTGTTATACTTTTTCTTTTCCATGTCATTGGAAACATTTTTTAATACTTGTATTTTATTTTCCTTGTGAGCTATAGTTTTTTTTTTTTTTTTTTTTTTTTTTAATGAGACAAATTCACTAAATTTTGTATTTCAGTTGTTTTTTTTTTATGATGGCACATATTTTTATATATTTATCCTAGTAAATATTAATGTCATGCTATTTAAAAAATAAGTCTACTCGCATTTTTTATCAATAAATTGTTTGAACACTTAGATTCTGGCTACTCTAGATGATCGAGGCTCTCTTCAAGGACAAACATAGCTTTTTTTATGAAATAAATATTGCAAAACACAATTTTAAAAAATATATTTGAAAAAATTGGCTGTTTTTGATTAATTTTATAGTCATGATTTTTATCTGCAAAGACATATAATATATTATAAACTAATGTTTGTAAAATGTTGAAATTTTTTTTAATTGTATATATTTAAGTATATAAATATTGTACATACTCAATATTGAATTGTCATAATTGTCATCTGGCATATATGTATATATCAATGTAAATATGTGTCCTTTTTTTAATATTATAGATAACCTATCCAGTTTATATATCTTTATGTACTTTTATTAACAAAGGAAATGAATTATGGTCATCATGCTTCAGAATTCAGTGCACACCGTCATTGTAATTGCTTATGGAACATGCTTGTACTGTGATAATTTATTGGTATTTGGCTATTATTAAAAGGCCGTTTTATGGGATTGGTTTTTGATTTTTAATAAGAATTTTGTTTTAATGTGTATAAATCAGTACTGTGCTAATATGTGCAGAAAGCAGATGATTTGAAAATATATTTGTATATAAGTGATGGTAATATAGTTTTTTTGTTTTTGGATGTTTTAGTAGATCCCGGATAAGATGGTAAAAAGTTCTCCTAAACTACATGATGTGTGAGCGGTTACATTATAATTCTAACAAAAATAATATTTTTGATAGGTTTCTTAGCCCCCATCCCACCACCCTCATCCCTTTACAGCCATAAACATATTTTTTAAATTTTTTTTTCAACAACTTAACACTTTTATCTGACTGAAAGAATATGATAAATAAGAAAACAATTTATACTATCAGAAAAACATTTTTTGATATTTTCTCAGACCCAAATTCAAGCAAAAAAAAAATCGAAAAAAAATAACAAAAATTAATTTTTATTGTCTTAGAATAATGGAACCTAAAAAAAATCACAAACATTCCTCTTAAAACACGAATTATGGTGGATTTTTTTCAGATATTTTCGACAGCTGGGCTGCACTTAAAAAAATAAAAACTATTTTCCCGTTTTAAATTACGCCTGAAATATACTTTGAAAATTACTATAGCAGTTCTGTGCATTTATTTTAGTGTTTATTATACATTTGTATAGTTGTAGAGTCAAGTAATATTTTGACTTTGGAATGTGGTTACAAATTATCAATTTTTAAAATCTATCTCATCCTTTACATAAATATATCATACGCTAAAGAAAGACGAACATGATTGGCAGTTTATGAGAGAATAATTCGGTCACGGGTGAAGGACAAGTGGAAGACGTGAAGGGGAACAGGTTGAACGCGGATTTGCCAGACTTGTTATACTGTCTCGGAAGACCGGCACAGACACGATAAAATCTTAGAACTCCATCTCAGAGCACTTGTGATTTTTTCACATTTTTTTATTTGCTGGGCCATATTCCGAAAGGAAAAAAATTAGGGTTTTGTAGTCAAGTACTTAGCTGACCGGTAGACCCCGCGTCCTAGGCACCCAATTGCAAACATCGATGCCCGAAAAGATTATTGCAACACTCATTGTAATCGCGAATAACTCTGCCCTTTACACCAGGTTTGCGTGTCTCATGGGGACACGACTTTTTTTTTTAGTACAAGTAAATTCTTGAGGTGGCGTGTTTTGGAGGACAGGAAAATAATCAGTTCAGATGAAGGATAACGGTCGACAATGGGGAAATCAAGAGGGAGAAGTTAGCTCCGGATGTTCTCAGACAGTATTCTACAAAATACGACTTTTATGATCGTCCTTTTTTACAATTTTGCATATTTTGTTCTTGTGGGTGCCCCCTCACCGTAGCATGGGTAGACAAAAAAGAGAAGACGAAATAAATGTAAAATTAAATTGAAGGAAAATACGGAAACTATCTTTTACGATAAAATTGAAGGAACTATTTTATTTTCAATTATTTTTTATCTCAATGCTCAGAAATATTGGAACGGGTTTTCTCGCACATGTACGCGCTAATGCTGTAAATAACATTTTTGGGGATGAGTGTTTCCTTTCCTAGAGGAAAGTTGCAGGTGCCTAGGACGCGGTGTCTACCGGTCAGCTAAGTACTTGACTACAAAACACTTATGTTTTTCAAACTATGGCCCAGCATTTTTTTTCTCGATTTTTTGTTTTAATTTGGGTCTGAGAAAATATCAAAAAATGTTTTTCTGATAGTATAAATTGTTTTCTTATTTATCATATTCTTTCAGACAGATAAAATAGTGTAAGTTGTTGAAAAAAATAAAATTAAAAAAATACGTTTTTGGCTGTAAAGGGATGAGGGTGGTGGGATGGGGGCTAAGAAACCTTTCAAAAAAATTATTTTTATGTTATAATTATAATGTAACCACTCATACATCATTTGGTTTTCGGGAACCTTTTACCATTTTATTCCGGGGTACCCTTTAAACACTGCATTACCATTATTCATCAGTGAATGTAATACATTGTATGCACATTACATCAAAAATCCGTTAAACATATTAAACATAATGTGCATAAAAAGACAAGGACATAGAGAAACCTGTTGAGGGTGGTTGTTGAGAAAGTTTCCTAATATAAAACATATAAAACTTCTTGATAAGTTAAGTAATATAATGAGAATTGAGGAGATGTAGTATAAAACTTTTTGTTTTCCACAAATGTTAGTATTTTTTAAATTGTATATCCAATTATCTAATTTTATTTGACTAGGTATTAAAAATAACGATAAATGTGCGAACTTGACACTAGCTTTTTATGACATACAATATTGATATAAGAGAATATTCCTTAATGTAATTTTAGCACAAAATTACATACAAATTCATTTTATTACTTCTTAAGGAATTGCCAAAACTATAAAAATATTAAAATAGGATATTTTTAGTTAATGAATAGTGATTTATGTGCTTGTTTTATATTCTTGCCTAGTTCTGTTCCAAAAATGACCGTCGAATCTCGTGTGAAATTTGTTTCAACAAAACGAGTTGGGCTGCTTCACAAGGGCTAGTCCAACACCTGTGAAGTGTCCTAAACCCTACCCCTTTCCTAATTCTTTCCCATTTCTGGCCGCTGGGTAGTGACGCAGGAGCGCGTAGTAGGAGGCGCATACGCGGAGATTCTACCACTCTTGACAACCGACAGACGAGACTTACATTCATGTATATACTCTCTGCGTATGAGAGATATTAATGGAGGATTATTTCGCGCTCAATGCTCGACATGAGGCGACGAGACGCGTTGCGTAAATAATGATAAAATTAAGGACGCACGACAGTAATCCTCCAAATTAAAAAAAAAGCTATTACTAGTCACGTGCGTTTATGTGTAACTGCCAGTACTGATAACCCACGTCTTGTTATATGCTATGTCGACGTACTGGATCAGGACAGTTGGCAAACTTGCAGTCCGTTGACACTTAATTAGCTGTGACGCTGTCATCCAATCGGGACCTTGAACCTCACTATAGTGACATCACTATGGTGTCATTCAAGCTCCTGATTGGATAGCATCACAGCTGATCAAGTATCAACATACTTATTGTTTTAACCAAAGTTTAGTGTGGTCACGCTGTCTTCCCCACGCACCTCGTTACGGAGTCCATAGCCTGTAGCATGTAAACACTAGGAATCTCAAGCAATCTTCCTAAGAATTACTGAAGAAGAGATGCTTAGAGAAGACGATAGCGAAGCATTTGGATGGGGGATACAGAAGCGCCAAGAAGAGGATCGAGAATGCGAAAGCTAGGAACGCCCAACCGTCGGTAGAAACCACACATCTTGCACACAGCTTATGGTCGTTATATTAATATATCAATACATACAAATCACCCCCACCCCTAATTCGTCTCTGGATCCGAGCCTGCGATAGATATCTTGAATAATTTGTTTAAACCATTCGTCAACATCATCAACGCTTCCTCCTATCTACGAACCTGCAGGCGCCTCTGACATGTATACTGATCAGTGGCAAAGCCTGAATGTGGTAAAAAGCCTGAATTTGGCCTGAATGAATCAGTGGCAAACTGAATCGAAGACATGCAGTGATATAATTTGGCCAAGTCGGTGACAGCTCGTGAGTGTAAGAAATGGTGACGAAATATTGACAAAATTCTCTCCGCCATTAAAAAAAAATCTTTCGTGTTAACAACATTGAAAAAATGAAATGTTGGTCACAGTTAAAACTTAGATAACAAATAACTATTTTTTTTCGCGTGTGTTGTGCGTTGTTGCAAAAGTGTCGATCTTTTCTTGAAACTGTGTTACATAGCATAACATGTACTCTTATCATCATAACACCATAATTAGAATCCAACAATTTCCTAGTAAAAAGGTACGTCAGTGGATGAGTTAGTTTGATTTCAATATAGTGAATTTTTAAAAACCTGTTGCGCCGACGTTGATGCAACGTGTCTCTTGACCCCTTGTTGAGCTTGCCATAGAGTAATCCTCCGTTTTAATCTTTGTCATGTCTCGTCACGTCTCAGTCAGCACCTGTTATCCCTTCGGTCAGGTGCTCGGCGCTGTGAGATCCTGGGGTTCCTAGCCGGTCACCCAACCAGGAACCCGCGAGTCTCGAATTAACTTAACCTCCTCGACTTCACTGACCGTAGTAAACCAAGCTCAGCAACGCCGGCTTTTGGCAGATATTAGCTGCGACGCGGTTATTCCAAACGGGAGCTTTGTTATGACTTAAATTTTTATTATTGAAGGTCCCAATTTCATGGCAGTGTCCCCGTCTCCTTCCACCTCCCGACTATGGAGGGCCTTCTTGTATTCTTCAGATATAGTTAGGCTTTCGTCCGTTACGCCTCCTTGGTTCGAACATTTCCATGGATAGAAAGATGGAACTTCGTGGAGTCACTGTATTTAAATTGGACCATACATGTGGCAGGATATAGTGTGTGAAAACTCCCTTTGTTCTACAGAAAAGTTTGTTCTCGTGAATGCTAGAATGCAGTGGTAAATCGACCTCTAATTAAACAATTAGGTAAACACATTTGTATTGTTCATTTTTCAAAGAATTGTTGTGTTTTATTGTTTTGTTTATGATTGTCAGAGTAAACGATGCAAAATTGCCAATTCTGAAAGAATAAACAGTATGTACACCCATGGAAACATTAAAGAGTATGGCCGAATAAGGCGGTGAAAAGTGCCCCTAATCCATATCGATAATCGCGATGGTCATATGAAAGAGAATGCCGTAGATTCACAAAAAATCAGTCTCCTAGGGCAGAGATACGAGAAAAGTGTTTTTCATTTTTATTTTTATTTTCCCCCCCAGCTTCTATTGCATGTATCACGCAGAGACGGGGGAAATAGTTGAATTTGAAGGTAGTTTTGTCAATAATAAAACTTTTTTGAAATGGATTTTCGACGTGATAACGTTGGAGTGCTCTCTCAGTTTCCCCCTAGAATGTGTCTTATAATTTTCTATAATTTTTTTTTTAAGATTTCTAAACAATGTGGACGATAGTGAAAAAAATTAAAACCAAGTTTATCGGTTTAAAAATTTGAAATTCGTGCCAAAATGTGATTGGAAAAAAACTATATTTAAACCCAGATTTAATCCAGATATATGCACTCGAAATCAATATGTGTTACATCGATTACGTACCAAACTCAATTGTAATTTCCTTGGTGGAAAGAGATGTGTGGCGCATCCGACTTCACCCAATGAGCTTCAGGCACTAGTTTGCGTCATAATATTAGCGGGAATTTCAAATGCCAAAAATTATCACGAAACAGAAACAGATAATCGCTTTTTTTAGTATTATATCTTTTATTTTAATGACCCCTTCATCGTGTTATTTCTGGTTGGTCACCGTTGAAAATTGTCACTTAATGCCACTTCAAAATCGCTCCCTCCTTGCTCCTCCATGCAACATGGCGGCCGACGTCTGGTCTCGCTTTTCAAACGAAGTGATCACGTAGTAAACAATGGCCGTGGCTATAACCTCCTGCGTCGAAAATGGCTTGGCCCGGGAGGTTGATGGCGATGGACATCCCAGCTTGCCGACAGTGTTATCTAATCATTCTTTTCGAAACTACGTTGTCTAGATCGAACTATGAAGATTAAATTTATTTTATTGGAGATCGTATAAAATACTTTAAGCTAAATAGCATTGAAAGCGAAATAGTAGTAGTACAAAAGTAAAATACTTCCGATATTCTTGCCTCGTAAAATGACATTAATTTTTGTAAACCAACTGTTGCTTTCAAGTTTCGTTACTACAAAATGTGTTATAAGAGGAGTGTTAGAAGAGCGAATGAACTGCTCCTTGTCAAAGTGTTGTTCCAGAACTCGGGGAACAGCGGTTTAGTTGTAGTATATGTAGTTAATTGCAGGGGATTCTTGTTGTAGCCGCCAAACTGATTCAAGATGTCCAATTTGTCACTAGGCCATGTACTTATGATAGGTACAAATACGGCAGTACATTTTTAAGACCCACCTTGATCTATTTTCAAAAACAATAGATGCAATGCCATACTATTAAGACGTCATTAAAAACCCGACATACTGAAATAACATTTTTCAAAATTTTCATAAAATATTGGTAAGCGCTGGAAATAAATTATATAATCTCAGCAACAATAAAACTTGCCTGCCTATTTCAGATACTCCAATAGTTTCGCATTCAATCGTATCCTGAAGCCGTCGTGTTCTTACGTGGTAGAGAACTAGTAGTCTTTTCTAAAACGTGTGCAAAATCAAAGAAACGTCATAACTTTCTGATATGAAAACATGTGAAAGTATAAATGTTATTCCTCACTTCCTGTTCTCATCACAGCGGATTCCTAGAGCGGTAGGCGGTTAGCATCGAGAGAAGCCGAAGCAATTCAGGTATATTGGATTTGTGAAGCTAAAGTCTTATTATTAATTAGTATTATTTATTTAATATTATTTTCATTATTAACCCTAGAAAGTGTAAGGTGAGTCCAATGGACTCACAGCTTTCTGTAATTCAATACCATTCTTGTACTATAATACATCTCCTGTTTTTAAATATTCTTCAAGACCTATCAGATTCACCTCATCATAGTTTCAAAATACATACTAGATTGATTAATATTTATTTTTTGATAAAAATACACTTTTGTATCATAAAGGCACAAGGTGTGTCCACTGGACTCAAAAGCTTTCATTTACCGTTTAGATTATCCCAATGTAATTTAATTTACTCGTCTTGTTACGATATCATTATTATGCATAGTGAACCGTATTAATGGGATATTTTATCAATTCGTTGTTGAAATAGTGTTTGGTGAATTTTGTTTTGGAGTCTGCAATGTTGCAAAATGTATTACATATTAATATACTAGATCAGTTCGTAGAGAAAAAGCCAAGTTGCCTCCAAAACTCAATATTTGGGAATCAAAATCTAAAAATATGACAAAATATTATTCTCTCGGAGCATTTGTGACGTTCGATGCACATTTGGTATTCTTTTCTGGGCGTTGTTCATTTTGACAATATATGAGCTCGAAACCTGACAAATATGGTACGAAAGTTTCTTGGATAGTAGACGGCAAAACATCTAAAAGGCATTCTCTACCTTGGAAAAGAAGGGCACCCTAAAACAACATACATGAGCCATTCTGTTGTTATGAAATTCGATGAATATTACAAAAGTAACACAAATATAACTTGTGATCATATTTTTACAAGTCTTGAACTAAGCAAACTAAGGTCTTGCTGTTGAGGGCACTGTCAGAAAATACAAGAGATCTGTCCCAATAGAATTCCTGTCTGATAAAAGAAGGGAAAAATCTGTATTCTTTAGTTTCAACAGTAAACACACTGTAGTAATGTATGTTCCTGAAAAGAAGAAAGCTGTTGTTTTGCTTTCAAGTATGCATCATTGCAACACAACTGTAGCAGAAAGAAATAACAAGCTAGATATTATTTTATTTTACAACGAAATTAAACGTGGCGTTGATACCCTGGATGAATTGGTTCAAGCCTATTCACGTAAGAGAAAGACGAACAGATAGCCCTTAGCATTCTTCGAGAATCTGATCGATGTATTGCCACTTTTGTCAGGTGGACAATTTTGTACTCAGATAGAAAACAAGTCAGTAAAATCTAGAAGGAAAATATTTTTAGTTGAGCTGACTGAATTTTGGGGTGAGAAACAAATAAGAAAGAAAACAAAAATAGGTTTTCATCAGCATAAATCGATGGCTATGAACACACAAGTTCAGCAGGCTGAGCCACTTCCCACTCATTCAAGGATGAAAATAAAGAAAAGTGTTATTTGTGCGATCCTAAAAGAGGAAAAATGCAGCGTCAAAGGTGTGACTTATGTCAAAAGAATGCATGTGATGAACATTCTATCAGCCAGTGAAAATGTCTATTTATTTATTTATTTATTTTTACGTAAAAACAGTTAAAAACTGCGTATGACGTGCTATGGGGAAAAGTGAATTGTGTGCACATTTTCAAAATTCTGTGATCCCTACACTAAGTCATATACTACTTAAATTTTGAATTTTGAAAGGGAGAAAAAAAACTCCCATGTAATAAAATCTATTTTCAAGGACAAATAAGAAATAAATTTTGGCTCTTATCATGTTGTGCTTCGGAATAATACTTCCTGCCACGACAACATGGAAACGATAATTTGAATAATTGTATTTCCCACTGAATTCTAGAAGACGTGCACAGAAAATGAAGTTACATTTTTGTCCAGAAGCAAAACAAGGGGCCATCTCAGCATTTGCTCAATGGATCAGAGAAACTGGACGAAAAACCTGATCGAGATGGGGGTCATTGACCCGGAAGCTGTAGTACAATAGTTGTTACAGGTTGTGTATACTCATTTATACAGTCCAAATGGTAAATAATGCATTATGTATCATTGTTAAAATTAATGTTACTTTTCTTGTGATGCTCAGTATAGTCTCTGATTGTATAGAAACAGTTATGCAGCAGAAACGATTTCACTTGGGATTTAAACTTCTCTATTGAATTTATTCGTTTAATGTCATCTGGCAAAGTGTTGTAAAATAATGTACATGTATTGTATGTGAATTTTTTGTAATGAGCTGTTGATACTGTCACCTGATGAATATAATTTCTACGTCGAGTGTTATAGTAATAGACTTCGGCATTTTCTGAAAATATATTCCCGCTCTTAAGCTGTCTTCAATGTAAAGAGCAACTTTTTGTTCTTGTAACACTGTATGACCAGAACTCCTAAATATTATTAATTTCAGAGAAGATTTAATAGAGAAGATTAAAAAAACAGGTTTTTAAATTTAATTTTTTAGTTTCTTTAATCACTCCCATAGACATAACTAGTGGTGCTACAGAATGGCACAGACTTTCTCGTACTAGTTAGATTCCTAATCTGTTTCGTCTGGTTTTCGGTTTTGTCCCCATCTGTCCCGGCTGGTACCTATCGACATCAAAAATAACTTGTCGCAATTTATTAATTTTTCGGTTCCCTAGTTGCAGAATATAACTTGTGGTGCTACAACAGAACATTTTTTGCGCTTACTTTATCTCATGTAATTTTCGAAAAATAGAGAGTTCAACGAAAATGGATCGTTTTTTAAGTGTTCTTTGCTCTATCCGACGAAAAAATTAAAAAAAATTTGGAAAACAAAAATTTAAATTCGCCTGTATTTCAAGTATTACTTCAAGCACTTTGAAGTAAGGAAAGCAATACATAATAACTATAGTGTAACTACAAACGATTAAAAAATGATGCACGTAAAAATATAGATGTGAAATTTCAATTAATCTACTCAACTACTTACTTACGTACTAGCGGTTTGATATATAACAGGAGTAATGGGTACAGTTTTTGGGACCACAAACGTCATACGATTTCAGTAATAAAATTATTCCAACGGATGCACATGACAAAATCACTACGTAAGTAATACACTAGGATGACACTTAAACCAGAACACAATATGTATTACACACACACACACACACACACACACACACACACACACACACACTTATACGTAATATTTTTTTCAATATTCCACTGATAATAGCTCTTGAGTTCAGACTGTAACAAAACAAGTTGTTGTTTAATAACATTCTTGTCACGGTAACCGATGTATCCCTAAACCACTGGCGAATCGAGGCGAGCGAATGCAGAAAAATAACATTTGAGTAATATTTACCATACATCGAGAAAATGTTATAAAACAAAATACTTAGATTTTTTCAATTGACACAATGGTTTACTTTCCTTTTTCTGCAATGTACACTTTTTATCCTATTTATGATTTAAAAACACCTACATTTTTCAGCATTATTTTTATTTTGGGGCCCCAAATATCTGGGCCAAAATCAAGCTTTTGGAATATCGGAGATAATTGAACTCTTTTGCATTGTGAATAATTACGGCGAAAAACTTTCCATAGTTTTTGAGAAAATTTGGTTCAAACATTTCAGAAAATTCGCCAATTCAGTTCAATTGTACTCAACGATTATGGACAACTTACCGACATTTCGGAAACCATCATTACATAGTTATTTACAGATACTTTGAAGTTCATGTGTTTAGAAACTTATTGAACAATGAAATACATCTGTAACAAATTTTAACGACGGAAGAGACAAGTAAAAAAATTACATTTTTTGTTCTGTAATTTTTGAAAAAAGAAAATAGAGTAACATGGCGTTTATGTCATCGTATAGGGTATATTTAGCACTATTTCTACCAAAATTTTAAAAAAATTGGAGCAGTTTTGAGAAATTCTTGTTTTTTGTTATTTTTTAAAATTTCAATTATTACACGAAATCCACCCAAATTTAAAAAAAAAGTACATGACGTTAATGAAGGAACTACTTATGGACAACAAATTTCACTTGAAGGAAAAATCTCTATTTTCAATTTTGTATTTGTGGGAAGACGCCGGAAAAAATTCAAACTTTTGCAATTTACGAAAAGTCAGATTTAACCGTGAAACTCGGACCCATGCCACCATTACTTTCATTCTTTCAAGAAATTTAAAGAAAAAATTTGGAGCCTTTTTGAAAAAAAATTAAAATATCCGGGGGCCTTCAGGTAAAGTACCCTCCAATTTTAAAAAATGTTTTCCAAAATCTCAAAGCTTCAACTAGAGCCAAATGGACAGGGGTTTCTTCAATTTGAAAAGATGTACGTGGTTTAGCGCTGTAGTGTTCACGGACGGACGGACGTTTTGCTTTCAATTGGTTTATCGGCATCAAGGACCCACAAAACAGAGATTCTGGCTACACCACGTGTTAGAAGATTTATTTTCTTAATTTAGCAACAATTTTTTTGTGCCGAAAATCCGCCGTTTTATCGCGCAACATTACATAACTTTCTCCATACTACGTATATTACTCCGTGTACACGTACGTATACGAGAAAGTAACTAGAGGTGTTACAGAATGGTACAGACTTTCTAGTAGCAATTTTTTCTAGTTTCCTTGGCGTGGACTGGCTTTAAGGTCTTCCTCCATTCTCTGGCCAGCTGTCATCTACCATCACCGAAAGTACATTTTCTTGACGTTTTCGTAACTTTTCGGTAACTTAATAGTAGAACCGAAATATTACTTCACGAATATTAAAGATGAGTAAAATCTCGTCCAAAATAAAATTTTCATTGAAATTTGAAGATCTTTTTTACATGAGTATATTGAGTTTTCGAAAAACTTCATTTGAAGTCCTTTCAAGTTCTTCCACTCACAAATGTAATAATGTATACAAATCGATGGAAATGTGCATATTAACGGCGTGAGAAATATTTCAAAAAATTACATCTGTGTAATTTTCGAAAAAACAAAAGAATACACAAAAATTAACTTTACGTCTTATTAAACAGTGCAATTAGCACTATCCATTGGAGACAATTGAAGAAAAAATTTTTGGAGCCATTTTTGAGAAAATGGCGTTTGAGCGTTTCTGAAAATTCGGAAATTTGAGCTCATTTTTACAGAAAACTATTGAGTTTTCGAAAACCTTCATTTGACATTATTTTAAGCACATGTACTCATAAATTTAATGGTGTGAATAAATCGCCTCTAATTACGGACGTGAGAGACAAGTAAAAAAAATTAATTTTTGAAAAAACAAAAGAATAGTGCAAATATGACGTTCATGTCATCAGATAGGGTTGGTTGGGCACTAATCCTATCAAAACTTTGGAGCCATTTTGAGAAAATCATGTTTTTGTAATTTCTTAAAATCCCAAATATTGCACGCTCTATTGCATGACAATACTAAAATTTTCAAAAATGTCTCCATGACTTTAATGAAAAAACTATTTATAGGTAACAAATATTATTTGAAGGAAAAATGTGTGTTTTCAATTTTATAGTTGTAGGAAGTTTTTAAAAAATAAACTACTTTTTCGGTATCAGGAGACACCAAAACGTTTACTTCCGATGAAATCTCGAAATCGATTTCCCGTAGCATTACATAACTTTCTATATACTTCGATATTGTTCCCGTATATATGTATACGATAAAAAGTAAAAAATAGGCAACAAAAATATGACTTTCAATTATAATAAAATCTAGAACCAAATAATGAAATAACTTAAAACTTGAAAATCTTGACTTAATGCGTTTCGCTTGTGAGCCAATGATATTTGCTTAAAAGAGAAACGTTAGGAAAAAGATGGGACATACACTGAACAAAATCTATTGACCACTTGCAAAATTGTTGCAATTTCAAACAACCACCATTTTTAAGTTCTCAAACTCAAACGCCTATTTGGCCTCAAAATCGCTTTAAACCGACGGACCATAAACCGCTCCATATCAACTATCATCAGGCAACTTAGGTTTGATCAAAGTAGTTAGAATAATACTCAGCTGCCTTGAGCCAAGTACACCACCTTATGACGACTGGTGAGGACGGTAGAGGTAGGTCCGGGTAATTTGTCTTAAAAATATCCATCTGACTAGGAGTCTTTAAGAATACTTTCTTGACAGTTGATATCAAGTGATCAATATCTGAGAATTGAAATCTCAGCTTCTGCAACACGATGAAAAGTGTTAACAAGGCAAGTTAGATGAAGTCTAGGATAAAAAACTTTTATCGCAGCCCCTGCACCATCCGAGAGAAATAGAACCTTTTCACGCTGAATCCACTCGGCCATAGAACACTCATTGATTCATTGAAATACTTTGTAATGAGGGATGAATATTCTCTTTTCGCGTTTGATATTTATTTTACGTCAAAAAAACAGTTAAAAACTGCGTATGACGTGCTATGGGGAAAAGTGGATTGTGTGCACATTTTCAAAATTCTGTGATCCCTACACTAAGTCATATACTACTTAAATTTTGAATTTTGAAAGGGAGAAAAAAAAACAAAAACTCCCATGTAGTAAAATCTATTTTAAAAATTTTAAAATTTTGAGAGTTCGCGTTGGCCAAAAAAGGCTTAAATTGATTCTAAATGCCTCAAAATGTATACAATTTGTTGAAACGGGATGTTTGACAGAACGTTAAACACAGTTAACAGAAAAAAATATGCAAATGCATATAATTCACAGGTTATATTAGTTATAAGGAATAAACTCATTTTTTGCTGTCAGATAATTTTCCAGCATTTTTAATGATTTAGATTTGTAATTTACAAATTAAGATCATTCAAATTAAACAGCAGGGAGGGCCTTTTATTTTTGTTTCAATGACATTCATTCACTAGCAGAATCCAACAATAAGAAACTATGCTCGTTTTCTTCATCTGTATTTGAAGCTGATTGATTGAGTTTAGTTTAAGGGCGCTTCAACGGCTAAGGTCATTTGCGCCCGTGTCAAATTATTGTAAGACCAATGCACAATATTGCAGTGCCAAGCTAACAAAAAATTAAAATCTTTAAATAAAAAGCAAAGTAAAACTGAAAAAGGACGTATCCCAATAAAAAGGTTTGTCAGAAAACGCGTTTTTTAAAATCTCGGGCTAAAAGCCAATAATTGGCATTATCATCTTCTCTCAGATAAGGCTGTACAAGCCAGTCTCTCGCAAAAAGCCAAAAAGCTTGCAGAGAAGATTCGTCATTTCTAAGAATCTCCGCTAGGGAGCTAGCAAGGTCATGCCTTCGACGGCTCTCTCTTATCTTAACACAATGTAAGAGAACATGCTCCACGGTAAGATAATTTTCCAGTATTCGCATATAGGGGTGGGTCCCCGTGGAGGAGATAACCGCGAGAGAAATGGCAGTGACCGATCCGGAGGCGCGTTAAAATGATCTCCTCTCGCCGAGCATCACGAGATGAGGAAGACCAAGGATTTATGGAATCCTGAATTCTCGTGAGCTTAAAATCTGAGTTATGCCACTCTGTTTGCCATTCACTGCGGTTAGAGCGTTTTATAAAGAGCTTAGTGTCTTCCGTGGGGACTGTGAAGATGTCTTTTTTCTACGAGACAGACTTTGCCGCCTGGTCAGCAATTTAATTTCCTCTTATTCCCATGTGTCCAGGGACCCAACAAAAGACTAAAATATAGTGGCGGACTAATAGATGATGGATTTGGTGTTGGGTGGTCATTGTCAGTTGATCATGAGACGAGGAGGAGATGGATTCAAGAGAGCTTTTTGAATCACTGCAGATCACTACTTTCTTTAAAGACATCGATTCAGCAAATTTAAGTGCCTCCAAGAGCGCATACTTCTCTGCGGTATACACGCTGCATGAAGCGTCTAGTCGAAAACCTTACGTGGTTCTACTGCAGTAGAAGGCACATTCGACTTGTAACTGTGTAAATGAAGTAATGGCCAAGATACATACATTTTATCGCCTCAAATTCCGATAAGAATGTAGTGGGGGGAGTTAAGGATTGAGGAAGGTTAGACAGTCTAAGATCTATTATCGGCCGGTGTAATTTCCAAGGGGAAACTGGTTTCGGGGGGGGGGGGTCACAGGGTTGGGTAGTTTTATATTAAGCTTCTGTAAGAGCCTACGGAGACGGACTCCCAGGGGATGGGGTAACGATGGTCTAAGTGCATATGAGGTCAAGTGGGTTGGATGGAGGACTGCTTGGCGAGAGGGAGTATCAACGTTGGATAATTTCGCGCCATAGGAGGCAATCAGAATATCCCGCGTTCGGCTCAGAGATGGTTCTCCAGCCTCGGCCAAGAGATATTCGATGTGATTCGTGTGGTAGGCGCCTGTACTAATCCTTATGCCGGCATTGTGTATGGTATTTAATGGCTGAAGGGTTGATGGAGACGCTGACCCATATACTATACATCCGTAATCCAAGATAGGGCGGATGAGAGTTCTATACAAACGCATAAGACAAACACGGTCTGCGCCCCAAGAGCTACCAGTAAGAGTGCGGAGGAGATTCATAGGTGATACACATCGGCCCTGTAGTTTACGGATGTTTTCGCCAGGTTAGGCTCTTGTCGAATGTGAGCCCAAGGAAGGTTGCGGATTCAACGAATGGAAGCTGCTGTCCTCCAAGAAAAAGGTCGGGGTGATTATGGAGGTAATGGATTCTGCAAAAGTGCATGCAACTGGTTTTTGAGGCAGAGAACTTGAATCCTGTTTCATCGCTCCATTCCTGCAGTTTGTTGAGCACAAGTTGTAGCTGCCTTTTAATAACTTGCACGCTCTTGGAGGAGCAAAAAATTGATAGCAATGGCAAACAGTGACGCTCAAAATCGATCCCTGGGGAACACCGTTTTCTAACTGGTGACTAGAGGATAACACGTCGCCAAGGCGGACGCGGAAAGATCTTGATGACAGAAAACCTACTAGAAACAAAGGGAGCCGTCCCCTAAGACCCCAAGTATGCAAGGTGCGAAGAATACCGTACCTCCAGGTGGTGTCATATGCTTTCTCTATATCGAAGAAAATTGCTACCAGGTGCTGACGTAACACGAAAGAAGTTGAGATCTGCGTAGCAAGGGTGACTAGGTGGTCGATGGTTGACCTGTGCTTCCTGAAGCCATATTGGAGAGGTGTAAATAGGTTCTTTTGTTCCAGGAGCCAGACCAGACTATATTTACCATTCGCTCTAAAAGCTTACACACACTCAGTTTGTGAGCGAAATTGGGCGGTAACTTGAGGGGGTTGTTCTGTCCTTTTCTTCTTTAGGGATTGGGAGAACAATGGCCTCACGCGAAATTCTTGGTATTGCGTGTTCAGCCCAAATCTTGTTGAAAATGCCGAGGAGAAAGGAACGAGCATTTTCCGGTAGGTGTTTCAACATTTGGTTATGTATCTGGTCTGGTCCTGGAGCAGAATCTTTCGCACAAGCGAGGGCACAGGAGAGTTCGTCCATAGAGAAAAAGACATTATAATCTTCCTCCACGCGACTCGAGAAGTCTAATTTACAGTTTTCCATTTTTCTTTTCGTTTTTTGACAGCCAGAAGGATAGTGTACGGAGCTAGAGATGTGTTCGTAATGAGAAGCCATTTCTTCAGCAATTTCTTGTGGAGAGGTTAGGAGATTGCCATTTACCCTGAGATAGACGGCGAAGGGAGTCTTCCACCGATCTGTCGAACCTTTCACCACACAAGTTTAGGGGATGAACGGCAAGAGAGTGACGAGATGTAGGCTCTCCAGGACGCAGTCTTACTTTCCCGTATCGTTAATCTAGCTCTGGCTCGGGATCTTTTATAATTTATTAGGTTTTCCATGGTTGGGAACCTACTAAGTTTTGCCAATGCCCTCTTTGGATCACGGACCGCGGTGGCACAATCAGCGTTCCACCATGGCACAGGGAGGTGTCGTGCATGGCCCGACGACTTCGGGATGGCAAATGAGGCCGCTTGAAGGACGGCGTTATTAAAATGGGCAACCATTGCATCGATGTCGTTTGAGCTGTTTTCCGATATTCGTAATTCTTTCTTGAATTTTTCCCACGCATCTCGGTGGATTTGCCAGCGAGGAGGGCGGGCAACATTCAGATCGGGAATATCGAGATTGACCCGAATGGGAAAGTGATCGCTGCCATACAGGTCGCCAAGGATAGTCCACTCGAAGATGGGAGAAACAGAGGGACTACAGAGAGCTAGGTCCACGGACGAGAAAGTGTTAGAAGCTACGGAAAAGTGTGTGCTTTCGCCAGAATTAAGGAGAATTAAGTTTTGGTTATCTATGATATTTTCAAGTAACCTGCCTCTCGTGCACGACCTTGTGCCACCACAGGCAGGGTTGTGGGCGTTGAAATCCCCCACAATAAGAAAAGGTGCAGGCACCTGAGAGAGCACACCTTCCAGGTCTTTCTGTGACACTTGTCCAGGCGGGATATAAACGTTGCAAATGGTAACAGAAATAGTTCGTAAATTGACACGAACGCAAGATATCTGGAGAGTGTTCGTATGTCTATTTCTTTAGATACCAGAGAGTCTGTGATAAAAGTGGCGACTCCGCCATGGGCGCGGAGGCCAACGTCTACGTCTTGCCTGTAGCAACAAAAGCCGCGTAGAGAAAGGGAGTGCTCAGAACGGAGATGTGTTTCCTGCAGGCAGATAACCACGGGTCTATGCATAGACATTAGTAACTTCAATTCGTCGAAACGGGTACGAAAGCCATTTAAGTTCCATGAGAGGAGAGCCATAGTTTCTAGTTCTTAGGTTTTTTGGTTCTAGGGTGGGTTATGTATCGGGTTTCTTTTTCCTTCTCTGTTCGAGAGTAATGGGTTTGTTCAAGTAGAGTTCCTCATTCCCTGGAGAGTCGTCTTGTCTACTGCTAGAGAGGGTCGCATGTATTGGGACACCACGGTCCCTTGAGACAGGCGACCTAGATCTAGCAATAGGGCCTGTCAGTCTCGGCTTCTCTGGATGCGTTTGAGTGTTTGTTGACATATTTAAGCCTTTTTGTTTCAGTTTTCGTTTCAGACTGGACAACAGATTTGGGATAGGCATCTCCGCCCATGTCATCAAAGGACACCAGGCAGGAAGTATCACGCAAAGTGGAGGCTTGAGGCGTTTGGGTTTCAGATTTGACTTTCTTATGTTGACCCACGGTGTCAGCGAAACTTCGGGCCATGTGCACGGGGTTTCGCGTCTGGTAACGGCGTCGTGCCTCCGGAAAGGAAACTTTCTCAGAGACCCTGATCTTCTGGATCTCTCTTTCTCTTAGGAAAATGGGGCACTGGTTGGAATTTGAGGGATGTTTTTCACAACCGTTTACGCACTTTGCCTCTGCGGAGCAGTTAGTCACTACAAGCCTCCCTTCCACAGCACACGCAGACTGCGGCGCTCATGCAGCGAGGTTGCGTATGGCCAAACCTCTGGCATTTAAAACAGCGCAGAGGGTTTGGAACATACTGCGTGACACGGAGATTGTAGAAGCTACACGATATCTTCTCTGGTAGAGATGGTCGAAGGTCAGAATCAGAGTTGGGGTAGGAGTGAGTACCCCATTTACTCTCCGCTGAATCCTGTAAATCTCTGACACACCATATGGCTTGAAAAAGGCTTTCAAATTTTCTTCCGATTCGGTAGAGAAGTCTTCATGATTTACCACACCCTTGCAGAGGTTTAAGGTCGGGTGGGAGAACACTTGCACCTGGAGGCCGGCTATTTCTTTGAGGTCAAGAATCTTGCTGATCTGTTCGTCAGAGCGACATTCAAAAAGGATTGTGCCGTTTCTCTGACGGACAACCGACTGAAATTTGCCACCTTTTTTAATTTCCCTGGCAAGTTTGATTGGGCTGACACTCTTCATAGTTTCATTCTCTCTTTTAGTAGGTCTGTCAGATTCATTACAGAAAAAACTCTCAATATTAACTTTTCACCAACAAATCTCCTCTTCCTTATGGAAGAGGGCGGGGGAGGGTAGGTTTTTTACCCATTAAGAGGATATCAGGAGTGGGTTAGCTCCCGACCGCCCGTCTAGAAGAGTCCGTAGCCAAAGCAAGTGTATTGAGACCTACAAGGAATGTTCCCCAAAATACGTAAGAGCACGTATCCCTGGATGCCAAGAAAAAGTAGCACGAGGAGAGTAATTGGGAAACAGACAGGCCCCTCAACCGCCAGGACATACATTCCCTCCGACACGGGTCGCCATTCACGGCAAACACATGGGTGGGCGTTCAGCATACAGAGGGGGCCAGTGAAATAGAAGAGGGAGAAGAAAAGAGACAGGATGGTATAGAAGAATGAGACTAAAATGGGGAGAAGAAAATCAACTTGTGAAGGAAAGGAATACTTGAGAGCCCTCTCCGTATCCCTCCGTCAGGACGTGGACCAACCCACCTCGACGGGTGTATTTGAAGTATTTTAAGTATTTCCTTTTTTAAATACACCTATTTTATGTATTTAAATACATCTCTAAAATACACGTGCAAAAAAACTAAAAAATGTAGTTATTCAAATACAAAATTGTATTTTAAATACGTATTTCATATACAAGTATTTAAATGCTTCTCAATCCTGTTGGTTCATACAGATGCACAGAAAAACAATTGATTTGACGTGACATACGTTTTACAAATCGAAGAACTTGAAAAAAAATATGTTGCAAATTGGAAAAACACGTACAGACATTTACGGTTTACACGGTTCACTTAGGTTTGCACGGTTTACTTAGTATATGTATCGGCTAGTTTTCTCCCCCCCCCCAAAAAAAAAACTGTTCATGGACTTTTTTAATAAGCTTTTTTTACGACAGACTTTTTGAGAGCAGAAATCGCTATCTCCAAATTTGAAGTTTTCAAATACTTTTCGGCGTTTCCAAAAAAAACGGAACAATAACCGAACACTTGACTAGCACCATATTGTTTTAACGTCCATTATTTTCCGAAAAATTGAACATGAACTTATTTAAGGATCCGTTTTTAAGGAACAGATATCATTCCGGAAAAAATCTCCATCTCCAATATTATAGTTGTAGGATGAAGTCCCCCAAGAAATGCACTTTTTCAATTTTCAAAATGTCTGTGATTTCAACGAACATGAAATCACCACCATTCTCTTATACGTTCTTTACGTTATCCGAAGGCAAAGTTTGATCAAAAAATTTGGTATCGTTTTCGAGAAAATTTTGGAAATGTTTTTGAGACCATGTGAAATACACTCAAAAATCAAAATATCGGTTTGAAACTCCTATAGCCTCGAGTTCATTCAGATCGATCGGAGAATAGCAGTTTTGAAGAAAATCGGTTGAACGGTTTACGCGCCAGCGTTGACCACAGACGTTTTGCCGTTAATAGATTTTTCGGCATCAAGGACCAACAAAACATGGATTCTGGCTATACCACGTGTTAGAGGATTTTTTCTCTAAATTTTGCAACAGGATTTATCCACATTTTCGTGACCAGAGCCCGACAAGAGTTTTCTGCCGAAAATTCGCCGTTTTCCGGCGGATTGTATAATTTTCTCTTCTTACGAAGAACTTCCTCAGGCGAGAAAGTAAAAATCGTAAACAGTACAATATCAGAAATTTCAAATTGGTTCTGTAATAACAAATTAATGGTAAATGAAATGAAAACGGTTTCAATGCAGTTTTCCATTTCAAATAAACAATTTTGTACTCCATTGAAAATGAACGCAGTGCCACTATTAGTTTTTTTAATAGGCATCCGAGGACATTATCTTCAAGATGGAATAAGGCACGACTTTTGGCGTCTTTCTTAGTCTTGCCGCAGGATATCGCATCAAACGACTCTAGAGGCAGGACCGAGAAAGACGCAAAATATCGTTCCATATTCCATCTTGAAAATAATACCTTCCGATGTCACTTTAGAAAAACCCAAATATAGATGAATTTCCGGATTGTTTGTTGAAGATTTGTGCACCTGCCATTATACACCCGTTAAGTCACATATTTAATACATCGTTATGCACTAGAACTTTTCCAGATATTGTCAAAACAGTAACAATATTGTCAAAAATTAAAGTGCTCTTAAAAAAAGGCAATATATAAATATCAAATATCTTGGTCCTATTTGCAGATGACACTAACATTATTATTAAAGCAAATACCCAACAAACTCTACACAAAGAAGCACAAACAGTTCTAGAAGCACTAGTAAAATGGTTCCAGGAAAACAAACTCATCATAAACACCTGTAAAACGGTCTCCCTAAACTTTCGGAATCCACTCTCTATAGAAAAGCCTCAAACACAATTGATAAAACACATGCCTGTAAAAATAGCCCAAGAAACAACTTTCCTTGGATTGACAATTCAAGACGATCTAAAATGGAACTCCCACATCACAGATCTAAACAAGCTTACCAAGTCATGCTATGCCATCTACATCCTTAAGTCAAATTCAAACTTGGATACACTACGAACAGTGTATTTTGCAAATGTCCACTCGCATATAAAATACGGAATCATATTCTGGGGAAACTCCCCAGAAAGTATTCACACTTTTATCATCCAAAAAAGAATACTGAGAACAATGACAAACACTCACAAACATGAGTCCTGCAAACCACTTTTCAAGAAATTACAAATCCTACCACTCCCATGCATATACATATTTGAAATATTAATCTTCACAAAGAAGACGCTTATGGGAAACAAGGACTCTGTTACTCTACTTGTTCATAACTATAATACTAGACAAAACAGGAATTTGCATGTCCCACGCTGTGAAACTTCACTCTTTCAAAAAAGTACCTTTTTGAAGGCATCACACTATATAACAAACTCCCTAGTGAATTTAAAAGCTTAAACTCAATACACAATTCAAAAATAAACTGAAAGCTTTCCATTAAACATACATTCCACAGTACAAAGGAATACCTACACCATAAACACATATCAATATCAATATAAACTAGTACTAATAATTTTTTTTTTGTTGCATATTCTGCTGCAGGTCCCCCTTCCCCCAGCTGATTGATGGATATAAAAGGATAGACCCAGCCCAGGCATCCATCATGAAAACTTTTTTCTCCTTTTTATTTTTTTTTAATTTTTTTTTTTTAATTTTTTAATTTAAAATTAATTTATTTATTGTACATTGTATGATTATATAATGTCCTGACTTGTCATACATGGCTTATGCTGTATTTATGTGACAAATATATAATAATAATAATAATAATAATAATTATTATTATTTCACAGATAGAAATCACGATTTCTATCAAGAATTGTACAAGTAATAAGCAAATCCCACCCACGTGATTCTCGTAAGCCTCTCTTTATTAATCTAGGAATTGTCTCTTGATTTACGAATCAGTGTTTTCTTTTATCAAAAATTACTTTTTCAAGGGCGGGAATCTATTTTCAACAAACGACGATGTCTATAACACTTGACATTGAAATCATATTTATCAGGTGTCGGTGTCAACAGTGCTCGTAAAAAAATGCACATCAATATATCTTAATTAATTATTTTACTCTTTGCCAAATGAAATGGCAGAAAAATACATCAGTCATTTAGATTGAAATCGATACAAGAGTTTAAGTCCCAAGAAAAATCTTTTCTGGTGCATAACTTTTTCTATACACACAATAAGAGACTATATTATATTATGAACTATTATATTTTAATTCAATAAACTACAGATCCCTATTCATTATAGACTTATACATTCTCATTTCAAAACACAGAAGAAATACTACACATATATAATATTTTACTTTTGTGATTTTGTCAAGTACAATGTTTCAATGTTTTATCTTCACCTTCAGGAACAGCTATTCCTAAATTTCAACAATTACAAACTCATTAATAATTAGTTTACGAATTTCATTAGTCTAAAAACAAAGGAAAGATACAGAAAAAATAGTTTAAACTTATAATTTTCCTTTTCTCTATAAATTAAAGTATTAGAAAACGAGTATGCAATGCAGAAAAGAAATACACACTTTATTTCTTTGTGATGAATTTTATACTGCACAGTAATTTGTCAAACTTGATTAGACAAATGGATAATGAATTTGAAGCTCATTACTTTTATCAGTAATAGTGATTACTACAAAAGGAAGTTATTTACTATTTAGTTTAAGCGAGAATAAAGAGAGGACATGACATTGTCTTTTCTCTCACAGGAAATTTTTATTCCATTTGTTATCCACTAAGGATACTTGAAAATTCCCATGAGCTGCACTGAATGCTTCAAAGGAAAAGGTGTTACGTGGTAATATTTTCTATTGAGCATTCTATATCCAAGTCAACACATTAAATATTGGAATTCTAATATTTCTTTGGAGTTAATTTCATTGGCCACGTATGTGCTCGAAGAGGACCTCTAAGACAGGAGACACCATCTCTTCAGAGAATAAATGAAGACCTATTTTCGGGGTAACAGGAAGAAAGCCGTCTACTGTCAGCAGACAAGGCATCCCTTCCTGTAGGATTAATACATAAGAGAGGAATCTGGAATTCTCAAAGGAGGCAGCCCTTCCACCCAGAAAACCAAAGGGTATGGTTGGTAACCTGACTTGGGAATTGATCACTACTCACAAGCTCCTAAATAATTGCCAGATAGACACTAAGATGACCTTAGCACAGAACAAAGGAACAATGAATATAGGATCTCAGGATCCGTAAGTATGGCAATATGGAATGTCAAAGGGTTTGCAAATAAAGAAACAGAATTAGAAAAACAATTAACTGAAATGGATACAGATAGTCACATTATCAGATACAAAAAAGAAACTACACAATTAGGAAAATATACATAATGATTTACAGCGGTGTTCAACAACAGAGCGCCTCAGTTGAAGTAGCTATTCTTTTGAAAGAAAAATACAAAAATTGATTATAGTCTTATACATTTAAATGAGAAATGAAAAATTTTAAATTATTATTTGATGGTAATATGTACAAGTGTCAGAAATAATCCTATCCCTAACATTATTGGCACAGAGGGCGAACACATTTTAAATTGAAATGACCATAGATTAATAGAATTTGCAGGATTCAACGAATTACGAATAACAAATATATTTTACAGACCCCATAATATTCATCAATATACATGGACTGCAAGAGGAAACCTTCCATTATAGACTACATTTTAGCTAATTAAAAGACTTGGGTGTTAATAAATATACTAGAGCATACTGAGGCCCTGACATATCAACAGATCATTTTTTAGTCATCTCAAAAATAAAACTTCCCAAAAGATGGAAACAAAACATTAAAAAACAAGGAAACTGTATTTATATATTTAAAGTACACCTTCTACAAGATTAGAGCATTAGAATTCTTTTTCACACAAGAATAAATACGTACCTATTTATTCTTGTCATGCTATATAGCAGTAATATAAATGAAGAATGGAGACGCATCAAACAAATATTGACAAAGGATGCATATGAATCACTAGGCAAAAGGAAAAAGAAAAATACATGAAGGGACTTAAAGAGTTTGGAATGAAGAAATAAAACAATCAAAAGAAAGAAAAAGCATACTTAAAAACCCAAAAAACATCAAATAATATTAATTTGGAAACTGAATATAAAAGAATATTTGCTTTAGTGAAAAATTAAGTTCAAGAAATCAATCATCAAAGTTGGAGGTTAGATAGATCATTTAAAAAATTTATGGATGTGTGATGAAGCTGATGCAATACTAATGGAACCAGTCAGTAATGTAGAACATATCGACTTGCAAGAACTTAAAAAGTAATCAAAGACTGTAAAAATACGAAAACAGCAGGTACTGATAGTCTGAATATGGAATTAATAAAATATGCATCTACTGAGTTTTAAAACAAGATTAATAAATTTCACAAACACATTTAGCATGAAGGATATGTACCCAATGAATGGAACAAAGAATACATCTGCCCAATGTACAAAAAAGGAGTTACAAAGTTGTGTAGCATCTACAGAGGAATAAGTTCACTAAAATCCTATTATAAAATTTATACAAAAATTATAAGTAGAAGGTTAAGGCCAATAATGAAAAACAAAATTTCTGAAGCCCAACGTTTAGGAAAGGAAGATCATGTAGTGAGGGACTGTATTTTAACCCGATTAATAGAGAAACGAAGAGAACAAAATCTACCGACATTATTTGATAAAGTTTAAAAGACACTTCCATGGAAAACCTTTTATATTTAATGAGTACCAAAACATTTAATAACAGTTATTCAGAGCCTATATACAGAAAACAACAACAACAACAACAACATCAACAATAAAATAATAATAATAATAATAATAATAATAATAATAATAATAATACCTACAAAAAATGGAAAAGATGCTGCAATCAAAGTGTCAGACAAGGGTGCTCATTGTTACCTATTTCATTTAATATATATACTGACAAAGTCCTAAACGAATGGCTTAAAATTTTAGATGGATAATGCATCATAAACAACAAATATTTTACAACTATACTGTTTGCAGATGACCAGGTAATTAGGCTCTACAGAAAATAGTATTCAAGAAGCAACATATAGGCTGAATTATGTAGCTAAACAGTACAAATGACAATATCTACAGAGAAAACAAAAACAATTGCATTCAACGGGTATGAACCACTGTTCATCCATTCCACAAAGGGTAAGAATGAAAATTGAACTTGGCAAGAACATAATAGAAGAGGTTAACACATTCATTTACCCGGGATACAAAATAAAAAATGCCAAAAATTGTGAAGTAAATACAGACATTTTTATGGTACAACAGCACATACACTGAAAAATAAAGTTATAAAAGGATACAATAATTAAAATATATGACAATGGTCTTGGCCCATCTTGCATAAAGAAGTGAATGCAGGGCATTAACTAAAGATCAAATGAGAATTGAATTGAATGTAATTTCTCATATATACAGCTGAACACACACTTTTTTGACCACATTAAAAATAAAGAAATTGTAAAAAGAAAAGAAAATATAAGAAATTAGAAGTAAAGAAATTATTAAACAGTGTAGAGTAAAATAGAAAAATATGTGCTAAGAATGCATGAAGAGAAAATAACTAGAATGACTTTGAATTACAAGCCAAGAGGGAGAAGAAATTTGGGAAAACCATCACGAAGATGGAGTGAGCAATTCTAGGAACTGGAAAGACAAAAATCTAATCCTTGCAGATGATGATTTATATGCCTGTGACTCTATACATGTAACGAATATTGGAGAGATCAGCATTTTTTATTTAAGTAACTTACGAGGTAGATGCCTGAAATTTGTATCACTTTTATTTGATCCTCTATCAGCTAGAGTTCAGATACACAGAGTGTAGTAGTGTGCTGCATTCTAACAATTTTTATTTCAGTATTGTTTTAAGGAATAAATATTCTGGAATAGTATATTAATGGTGTGTTTTTCTCTGAGATTACAGCTGCATATGTAGTGGGGGATGGTGTGGATGAAACCGCAAGGATATGTGGCTCTCCTTCATCCTAGTGTCACACTTTTCTCAAATGGAGACATTGTTCAGTGAACAGTTGCAATGAGAGAGACTCAAAAGTTTCAAAGTAAGGTAATTTGAATGTCATATGCTGTGCAAATTTGCTATTAGCATTTCAAATCTCATTTACAATAGTGTGTGTGTGTATGTGTGTGCGCGCGCACGTGCATGTGTGTGCGAGTGTGGAGTGGTGCCAGTGGAACAGAGCACTACTTTTGTTCCGTCAAACTCTTGCATTTTTATTTTTCTTGGTTACCATCAGGACAAAAAGACGTGTGAAATTTAATCCAAAATTATTCATGATAACTGATGAGTGCTGGGGTGATTCCTGCCTAATCTCAGTCGAATTTGTGGACAGAACAGGGTAGCAGCAAGCTTCCTCGGGGTTCTTCCATTTTAGGAGTCTTAATTTCACCATCTTCATTCTTTACTGAAATGACCTGACGACTGTCATTGTGGCATCATCCCAGAATCTCATGCTGAATGATAAATATATAAATAAAAAAATGACATGACATTTTGGGTGTCAGGGTGGCCACTCATGTCTTGAAACATTTTCTTAACTTTTTGTGGTTTTCCTCAGCATTTGAAATATTTTTCACTGATACTATTTGTGGAGTATATCACCTAAAGAAAATATTAAAGCATGCCTGAATCTAGATTGTCAGTTCTCTGATTTAACTGAGATACATTACAAAACAGAAAAACTCAACAAATAGAAACTGTGGAAAACAATGCTGCACCATTTCTTTAGAAATAATACCTAGTTTTATAACAATCTAAAAATTTCCCGACTTCTAATAATTCTTTCACAAATTCCCTGACCTTTTCAGAGAAATGATATTCCTTGATTTCTCCCAGTTTTCCAGAAAGTGGCCATCATGTGCACATACCCCATTTCAGATCTTCAATTGTTGTGCGAGTGAAAAAGTATGTTTTACATAGCGACAGCTAAAAATTTGGAGAACTGATTTTTTTATTTTACAGCAAATATTTCGATATAATTTTAAAGTAACATTATTTTGAAAAAGTTTTGTTCTGCTGAATAGATCACAACTTAAAAAAATATCTGATTAACTCTTTGCAATTTCCATTTATTTAACAGCAGCAAATTTAAGGGAATATCTACATAATTAACATGTGTCTAACCTGTGGAATCAAATGAAATTAGTATATACTTAAGAATTACTTTTATTCTCCTCTTTTCAATGCACAGTACTATTTTATGAAAAGTCATGGATATTTAATTTCAGTCAAACAAAATTTCCTAATAAAAAACAATTTATACAATAGTCCAATAGATTGTATTTCTCAAATCATCTTTCCACCATGATTAATTACATTTTTAAAATTAGCCCAATAAGTTTTTAACATGTCTAAATTCTACAAGGTAATTTCTTTTGGAACTTTCTATTTATTAATGTGTTGTATCAGAAGTCTCAGTCAATTTTTCTTCTGATCAGATCATGAAGTATCCAGATAATTAAAATGAGGTTTCCCAGAATTGTTTCTAATTCCAGCTTGAAGTAATTTTCCACATCATTGCACGCTTCTTACTTCATAGCCCTATTATTTTTTTGCTTTAATTTCAAAATGTACATTAATTGTAAAAGCAATATATAGAAAGGAAATCTTAAATCCTCTTTGAGTGGCATACTTTGTTTGGTAAGTTTAATTCTTTCATTACAAAAGAACATCAGAACAATAAATCTTTTCAACAATTATTTTAGGACTATGGGGAGAAACACTGTGTGCATAGGTACAGAATTATTTATAATTAAAATTATTGAATTGCAAATTTTTAGATTACTACACGTTTTTTAAAAAGGAATTTCCAGTCTCATTTGATCAAAACAATGCAGAAAGATTATGTGCAACATCAATAACATGCTTCCTTAGTCTTCATGAAACAAAAATATGATACACACCAAAAAGGGTGGCTTGGCCACCAGAATTTTCTTAAAACTATTGTTTCAATACTGACAATTCATGGAATGAGGAAGAGGGTAGAATGACTTTAATCTCAAATCAGCTATCTGGCTTTCAATTTCTACAACTGAAATTAATAAAGTTCCATATAGAGAGATCCATGGTAGTACTGTTAAATGTGCCAATTTTCAAAATAATGGCTTAAAAACTCTTGCATATATGGCAATTGTCTGCTCACATACAGTGTATGTTGAGCAATAAATGAAAACCTGATAACTAACTTATTTCTTTTTTACAGAGAGGTTTGGCTCTTTATAAATACACAAACATGAAAGAAGAAACATTTTTGAAAAACTTTTATTTAAGAGACATTATTAATACAATGTAAATATTTCCAAGAACACACTGCCTTCACATGAAAATTAATCATGTGTATTTTATGTATCAATTGCATCTTTAAGCAAGATGCAACATTATCATTTGAATACAATACGCAGCATCTCTATGACACAAAACCATGTAATTTTATGATACACAGCAACACTGAATTCCCTTAAGTGGTAACACCGGTCTCTCGGACCCTACCACTATTTCTTTTTGTTAATTTGACTATACTGGTTATGTTGCAACTTCAAACACTGAGCTATGCATGATTCAAGTGTCACATTGGTGTGATAAACTTTCCTGTAATTTTTCTTACTTATTATTGGAAATTTGACACGAAGGCCTCAGAGACCTGTATTATCTTTCGGATATACTTTTTCAGAATAAGATGTTTTCTCACGTGTTTCAAATAATATTCCCTTAGAATCATCCAAAAGGCAATGTCATGTTATGTATATTTGAATTTTTAGTTCAGTTGAAAATGTCAAAAGAGAACAAGTCTATAAATGTCTCTCGCCAAAGTTACCTGTTGGTTCAGAACCAAATGCCTGATGTACTCATAATTGTCAATTAAAAAAAATTTATTAATTTAAAAAAAACTTTTTAAAAATTTAAAAAAAATGTAGGATCCGAGAGACCAGTGTTGCCTATAACATAATAAATTTTGTGTTACCACTCAAGGTTTAATTGTGGATACAAAATTTGCCAATGCAATACTGTGCGAACAAACAAGAATCCAGAAAAGAACTAAAAAATATAGAGTTCTTGCTCTACACAAAGTGTTCTTGACAACAGAAAAAGGTGGATACAAACAGTATAATTCCTAAAATCAAAAATTTTCACAATACCATCTTTTTGTAAACAATGTGCATATACGTTTTGTATGTTCTTTACTAACTTATATACTAGTTGCTAAAGTTGACAACAATACGCCAAATTCACTCAAAACAAAAGTGAATGCAGGAGAGAGACACTTGCTTACATCCAGTCACATACATTTAAAATTCAATACATTTACATGAATACAAGAGCTTCTTATGGAATCCTTATTAATCTTGTTCCAACTGAATGTGCAACTTTGGCATGGTCTCTTTCATAATCCGAATAACTCGTCTTTTTAACCCTTTCATATGAATACTTAGTGTACGTAAATTCTTAAGTTCCTCTGGGATGAGTAACAGGGAATTTGACTCGACTTTACAAGCATTCATTTGTAGTTCTCTTAACATTTTTAAATGCATGCAACACAACAGAAAGCTTTCATTGGTAATCTTGTCACAATCATTAAGATTTAAATATTTCAACTTTGTGCATCTAACTATGTAAGTTACACCATTATCAGTAATAGCCTCACAACCATCCATATGAAGATTTTCTAGATTTCTCAGAGTCCCAATTGACTCCAAACATTCATCTGTCAATTTTCGACAATCTCCAAGATTTAAATCTTGTAAATTGCAGCATTTTGTAAAAATGGCTTGAGCCAGTCGCTTTCCAAAATTCTCAAAGCTGCTTAAATCAAGATTTACTAGATTATATACAGAGCCTGTCTCAAAATACTCGCTCACAGAGTTCACATTGGAGCATCTAAAATCTAACATTGAGAGAGTTTTCAGATTGCGCATGTTCTTAAAAGATGCAAAATCATCAGCGTAAGGACCTCCCCCATGTCCATTGACATGCAGTAACTGCAACCTGGGGCAAGATTCAAATATTACAGGTAAAGAACATTTTTGTCCTTCATTGCAACAATATAAATATAAAGAAACTATAGTATTCTTCTTTTGCTTCAATAACCTCTCCAAATCCTCATTGTTGTAATGTGTGAGGTATCTAAGATCTAGTCTCTCAAGCGAAGGACATCCCCGAGAAATATCTACAAAAATATTTCGCTTCCGAGTAGTCACATGCCCTATTAACCTCAAACTCTTCAATTTTGAGCATTTACTAATAATCTGTAGAGCTTTGGTTTCTGCAAAGTCATCATCGATTATAGATAAATATTCTACATTCCTACATTCCAACACCAATTTCTCTACTAAACAGTAATCTGATTTACTAATGCACAATTCTAGTTCTCTAATATTCTTGCAATATTTTATTACAGCTTCCAATAGTCGTCCAGTTGTGTACCGGTACTGAGGAACAAACCAGCGAAGGTTAGGTGCTTGCTTCAGAAAATCAATGATATGGCTCTCAGTATAGCGATATGCTGGGCGGTATGTTAAATGCTTCCAAAGTCTACTATCCTTAACAACTTCTCCCCACCTGTTGCTTACATGTCTGACCTGAAGAACAAGATCTTCAACGCTAAGATATGAAAAAATTTCCACTAGAATCTCATCAGGAAGATCATTAATATTTTTTTTCTCATCCATTTTCTAAAGGGAGGGAAGAAAAAAAAATTATATGGAAGTTTCACCAATACAGTGCTACTGTACTAAAACCACTGTATGATAGTCACAATCACGAAAGATATTGTTAATCTAATGTTAGGTCTTCACATTATATAGTACTATCAAGAGATAATTACTTACCAATGACTTCTAATTATCTTGTGTGACAGGAATGGAACAACAGTTATGTAATATGTTCACTGATATATGATTTAGCAGAATGATTAAATAGTCCTTCAGTCTACATTTCTAAATAAAATAAAAGAAATCATTACTCGTCTACATCAGTATTACATAAATTACATATGCTAGTATGAACTTAATGTTACATAATGATAATTTTAATTTGCAAAACCTTAAAGCATAATGTTAACATACATTTCTTAATTGTATTGTTTCAACATTACTACTTACTGATCTTAAAAATCCACAATGGTATAATTATTACTGGCAGGTATGCTCTTAACGTTCTGGGAATGTCAACCGACGCTAGCTTCACAGATCACAAAGTACAGCTTTATTATTGACGTTCATATATTTTCCAACATAGTTTGCCAGCGCCAATCCCACAATTTGTCGACAATTCTACATTTTCTGCTAGTGATAAAAAACTACGAGCTGGCGTCAACATAAAAGTTTCATCAATATATTTTTACATGAACAGACATTTAAATACTCGTGTATGTATGCATATATACGTCATATAATTGTCATAAATTCTTTGACAATACCCATGTCATATACTTACAATATAACACCTTTCATAATTACCGGTGAAAACAACCGTAACTCGTCTCTTCAAAACACAGAAACTACTGTTTCTGACACTGCCACTAAAAAAGTTATCACTAATAACAGTGACAAAAGAGTGACACGTATTTCGACTGGCACACGAACAATAATATCTTCTCAACTGACACTTCAAACTCGCGAAAACATACTCGAAGCCGCCATCAGGATAAAAGTTGAAGGAGTTTACGCGCTCTTGTACAGAACCAATCACAGAAGAGCATGTGCAAAGAGTTTTTATATGATACTGTCAGAATATTTTCAGAGGGCAGCTCTTTCGTATTACAACGATCTGCGCAAGTGCGGGAACTATGAAAAGACAAGGGATAATCAAACAATTGGTGGTGTGGATAAAAACCGTAGTACTTATTTCAAGTAGTAAAGTCATTTACTACCAAGCAGTGGCGGCTTCTGCTTAGATTGCACAACCTCCAGATAATCGACAAAGATCGTATTAATATATAACATATTAAGACTATACATTTTACTTTTAAATACACTCAATATTCAAGATATTGCAGAAATATCGATGTATATGAAATCATTTTTAAACCAAAGAGCGCCCAACTAGTGCTCTCTCCGACGTCTGGTGTTCACCCAGGTATTGCAGCATGTCACGCTCTTGGATATATTACTGAGTTTACTACTTTACTTTTTGGCCCTATGCTGCAACAGATTAACTTCCGTTGCGCAACCAGTGAGTGGGGAATCTTGTCACCCGAGTACTGCGAAAGAATTTTCTGACTTCGTCTGGCCCTAGCTGCAACTTATTTTACGAATTTCTCATGTCATAGAAAGTACACAAGTTCAGTTAATTCTTTAGAATATTGAATTCATTATTTATATTTGAAGATATGATTTCATTTGATATTACGTTTTTGTTCAAAATGTTTATTTGTGAGTCCTTTGTGTGCAGTTAGCCGTTCTGGAAGGAAATCCCTTTCTATCTTTCACGGTATGTGCGTTTCCAACTTTTGGGGCACTACCTAATCCCATCAGTACGGTGACAGTCTACGAGCGCTGCGTATGCATGAAGATCTTTTATTATTGCATTATATACTACGGATATGAAATTTTCGAAATAAAATAATATTTTATTTGTGTAAATCGTATGAAAACAATAGTGCTTGTTGCAAAGTACTGGAGTACAATCAAAGTACTTTCGAAAAGTCCTTTTTGTTTTGTATGAATTCTATTTCCGTCAATTGTGTCAATATAAACTAACACAAAAAATCGAGCGCCCATTGAAAATCAAAGTCAGAGACAGGGAGCGGTAGCTCAGTGCATCAACTGATGTCTGACTGCTGTCACTGCAGCGCCTCTGACCGGGAGGTTCTAGATTCGAGTCCTGACGGCGGCAGGATTTTCGACACTAGCTTTTCAGCTAGGTCGAATTCAGTCGCTATCTGGAGGAGAATTCTAGCGGCCGGCTGAATGCCGGAGCAGTACCCTGCCAAACGGGCCACAGACCGCGCGCGATCATTCATTCCTCTTCCTTGTCCTGTCCTCTCCCCTTTTCCACACTTACACTTGCATGCTCTATACTACCACATATTCCGGGAGATCGGTCAGGAGTTTAGAGCTTGTCCCGGCTGAGGCGGTGCCCCGCTAGAGGGAGAGTCCTAATTAGGGGGAAACCCCACTAGCCGACGATAAGTCGGCGCAGAATGATTATGATGATTAAAGTTTCTTTCAAGTCTTTAGCACGCTGTTTGCTAGTTCGGCAATATTTTTTGGGGAGGACCGCAATTTAATTTTTGGAACTGGGGCTAGTTACGCAACTGTGGCATAGTCTACTGTGATGTTTCGAACGAGTGACGTTCAGGGCTGGTGAGGGCAAAACTATCTTCTCTGGGTGGCAAATGCTAAATATTGGAAGCCGTGGGCTAAAGGTTCAAATTGTGTGTGTGACGATTTTCTTTCAGTGCGTCGTGATATTTCTTCTTTTGGGGGAGGGGGTTCCTCTTCCTATAGGTACTTAAAACATTTTTGTTTTATGTAGGCAGTTTTTCGAAGCGAGAAATACATTTTCCTCTAGACTGAAGTTGTATTTTCTCGATTAACACAGTGTTTTCAGATTCTCTGCTTCTTTTCCAGAAATTGGGGAATGTAAAATTATAGCATCCTCGGAACAAAGACGACAAAAGTTAATGTTTGCTTAGAAGCGAAAAAGTTAGAACGCGATAATTTAAGGTCTCCGTAAATCGCAGTTCAAACGTCTAATCATTTTCCTGTCATTCTCACCTTCAAATGAATACAGACTTTCTACATTTTTGCAATAATATAAACAACTCACTAAAGATAATATTTTTTCTTAGTTCTCACAATAAATAAGTTGACATTTACTACATGAATGTGTTAGACAAACCCAGCTTCGTAAAACTTATAAGCTGTAACTACTAACAATTTTTCGAGGCTATTTGCGTAAAAAGGAAGCACAAATATTTCGCAGCTCACCAAACCACTTATCTCACCAGGGTTATCCAATCATGTGATAAATATACATTAAAAATTACCCCAAATGTTCATTGAAACGGGATGCAAAACTTAAATAAAAAATTGATACAATAATGCTTACATTGGAATATTTTAATGGGAAGCAGTACTGATAGAAGATTTTGACCCAAACTACTGTAATATTTTGTTACAAATGAATTATTTTATTAAAAATATTTAACGCTTCAAATCGCAATATTTAAACGAACATTTCACATTTTTAAGCAAAATCGCAATTCTTGATTTTTTAAAATTATGGATACGGGAAGGGAAATTTATTACGCGATAAAGGCAATTAGGTAGTAGGTAATTGGACATAAGATTTCAAATACCTCGCTTAAGGCCATCAGGATTTCAATATTACACAAAACATTTCAAAATTTTTTATAGTATAAAACTAGTGGTGCTAAAACAGCACATATACTTGGATTTTCGTAACATGGCGCGTGAGGGCTGTGTCTTCACGATGGAATATGGCACGGTTTCACGCGTTTTTCTTTGTGCCACCTGATGTCGCATAATCGCGACAGTATCAAGCAGTGCTGCAGATCAAGCGACATCTAGCGGCACGACCAAGAAAGACACGAAAAGCTGTGCCATATTCCATCGTGAAGGCAAATCTCTCATGCGCCACATTATGAAAACCCAGGAATACTTTCTCGCCCGTATTTTCGTGCAAAATTACGCAAAAAGTACTCAAATTTTCGAAAAATTGTTCGTGACCTTATTTCAAAGGAAAGGAGGATATATTTCCTAGAAATATATCCTCCTAGGATAAATATTTATTTCCGAGAAAAATCTCTATCGTCAATAGAAAACTTCGAAAAAATTTTTAACTTTTGCAATTTTCGAAAAGTTAAGAGTTTTTCAACGAACATGAGGCTTGCACCATTCTCTTAAACGGGCGGACGGACCGACAGACAGAGACAGACAGAGACAGAGACAGACAGAGACAGACAGAGACAGAACAGACACAGAGACAGACAGACACAGAGACAGACAGACACAGAGACAGACAGACACAGAGACAGACAGACACAGAGACAGACAGACACAGAGACAGACAGACACAGAGACAGACAGACACAGAGACAGACAGACACAGAGACAGACAGACACAGAGACAGACAGACACAGAGACAGACAGACACAGAGACAGACAGACACAGAAAAGACAGACAGACAGACAGACAGACAGAGACAGACAGACAGACAGACACAGAGACAGAGACAGACACAGACAGTCGCTCTAGAGGAGTCCCATCCTACTTTCGAGTACGTTCATTGATCCCATTTAAGGACAGCTCCCCGTAGGCGATACACTCTTGAAGGCTGGCGATTTCACAAGTGCGAAGAACGAAATTTAATTCCGTTTTCACTGATACAATTTCAACATTCAAAAGGGAGTCGACTATAGTATTTCGAAGAGACAGCGTCGCGAGTAAAACAAATTCCTAGCCATCATACCGGATGGTCATGAGGAATCAAGATTACAAAGAAAAGATAGTTTCCTTACACATTTTGTGCTAATGTAATTTTTAGATTTTGAATAAAAATGTGGATTTTAATTATTTTTTACGATAATTCTTTTGGAATGTTATTTTTCATTGTTTACATGCTTTTTTGCACCCCTACTTTGGCTAGAATAAATGCCTTTTGCGTGCCTATTTTAGAAAAATAAATGCCTGAACTATCGGGCTCTGTAATGATCTAAGAAAACCTTCCGCGCACAAGAACATGCCACCCAACATTTTCCCGACAAAAGTTGAGACGTCATTCTGGACATCTCTGCAGTGCAGTATAGCGTGAGGGTGATTTATGAAGTCCTCTAATGGCGTGACGTTATTTTCAACTGTTGGCTTTTGAAGAGATACTAAATTCTCGTTTGCATGTGGAGAAATGTATGTGTGGCCATGTTGTTATGAATAAATAACGTCATTAAACTTGACTTGCAGTGAGTTGCTACCTTACAAGCATCCTGTGGACCTCATTGTCGTAGTAATTTATTTACTTGTAAATAAATGCAGATATGTAGTGCATTCATGTTCTGCACATAATTGCACTAATAGATGGTAAAAAATCCAAATGAGAAGAAAATTCCATTGGTATATTAATCTGACTTGTAAAAGCTTATGATCGTCATTAACTTTTTTATTTTTATTGCATAACTTTCTCCTATACATTCGGGTTTCTCATTTCAAATAAAGAATTGTGTTTGAAGTGGATAAAACAGAGACGAAGAGTTCGAAGAGAGAATTTCCACCTTTCTTCCTATAATAATCTTTGTTCCATATAATTCAAATTTACACCATTTTACAGATCATGCTCTTGTTCTTTGATATATTTTGTAATAAAAGCATTTTGTTTGTATTCTTGTCAAACGAATCCATCCTCTTCCATGTAACATGAAATAGTACAAATCAAGAAATAGACTTGATGTAAATACAATGCACAAATTATTTGTAATGGAGTACTTAATAATAGAACATCACATGATGTGCATGTGATGACAAACAGCTATGATTTTCAAATATTTTTGGAAGTATTTAACCTTAAAGATGGGTAGCACACTAGCTTCCCGTGGTGCAATGCCGAGTTCGATTCGACGTTGGGGCAAAAATAGTTTTCCAGGAATGGCGGATACTGTTAGGTAGCCGGACGTCGTACAATTGACCCAAAATGCCGAATACCTACATTTAACATTAAAAAACAACTGATAGTGGGGGGAAGAGTGCAGTATGAGTAGAACCATGAGTGTCGTTGCAAGAAACAAGATCTCATAAGAAAACTACTGAAGTGGGAGAAGTAAAGGGTTGTGAAAATTATTAGTTGTATTACGAAGTGAACAGGATACACAAAGAACTTTAGCCAAAGAAAAGTGAAATTAGAAACTCTGTGACAGAAGTTATTGGTAAGAACAAGAAGCGGGAAGGAAATGGAGTTCTTGAAATTTACACTAGGAATATATTTTATTACTTATATACACCAGACCGGCTTAGATAGCTCAGGGCATCAATTGATGTCTCAGCACTGCGTCTGACCGGGAGGTCCTAAAGTTCGAGTACCAACGGTGGCAGAATTTGTGATACTAGCATGGTCGAATGCAGCCACTGTCTAGAGGGGAATTCTAGTGGCCGGCTGTTCTGATCGGTAGATTTCCGTGGTTTCCCCAATCCACACTAGGCGAACACCAGAGCCACTACCCTAACAAACGTACCACGCACGATCTTTCCTTACTCTTCCTTGTCCTACCTTCATCTCTTACTTACACACACTTACATGCATGTCGGAAGACCAGTCAGTAGCTTAGAGCTTGTTCCGGGCGCAGCAGCTTAGAGCTTTGCCCCGCTGGTGGGTGATACCTGGTTATAGAAAACACAGGAGGCTGACGAGTAGGTCGGGGTAAAATCTCGCCATCCGGCGGGGGAAATATCACCGCTACCTTCTGCTATAAAAAGATGCAGGTCGGGACTAATGGCCTTAGCAGTTGACGCGCCTGGAACCACTAATCAATCAATTAAATACCAAAATCTCCGTTTAACCTTTAAACCTCCATTTCGCAAATACTATTCTCGACAAAGTGTTATGAAAGGTAAATAAACTAGCGGTGCTACAACAGCACATACGTTCTTAGACTATTGGAAATAGTTACGTAATATTTAAATATTGTAATTTGTGACCTACTAGCACTCGGCTTTAGTTTGAAAAGTCCAATTCTACAAATTCAAATGAAGCGCCTCTGATGCACATCTGTCTTTATTTCAATGGTCAGGAAAAGTAGTCGTTTCTTGGTTTTACAAATGAAACTGACATGAATAAATTTAACAATTATAGTATTTGCAGCACAATACAGAAACGCAAGAATTTCCAACAAGCTTGTCTTGGTTACACTGAAGGGAGATTTCAATTTTTGAATGCCATAATCAGCGATTCAAACTTCTTAAAGTAAAAGAAGTGTGTATGTTAGTTCTAAGTTAAATTTATTACCTTCCTTCAACCTATTTCCTTTCATAAGAATATTACCTTACATCATGCAATCCGACAACGGGAAGAATTCGAAGAATTTTGAAACCACGGTGTTGCAATTTGCGAACAGAGGGTCAAACAAAGCGCGCGAAATTCGATTTTACCATTCTGAATTATTTTGCCATTTTCGAAAATACAAAGAGAACGCCGAAAATGGACCATCATCACTACCTTTACAGTTCTTTGCTGCATACGAGGAAAAAATTTGGAGCTGTCTTTGAAAAAATGGGCGTGAATTGTTTAAATTGTATCAAACATTTGTTGTAGCAGATTTTCTTTTGATTTAAAGCAAAATTACGCAAAAACTACTCATATTTCGAAAAATTGATTCCGACCTTATTTAAAGATCTGGTTTTGATGAACTTATTTCATTAAGAAAAACATTTCTATCTTCATAATCGTAGTTGTAGGAAGACGCAGAAAAAAATCAAAATTTTGCAATTTTCGAGAATTCGGTGATTTTAACGAAAATGAGACCTGCACAATTCTCTTTAGCTTCCTTTAGGATCCCGATAGCAAAATTCAATAAAAAATGGGTCTTTTGAAGATATTGAAGGTTTATGTAAAGCACTCCTAAAAGGAAAATATCAGTTTCAAATTCAAGGGGCCGCAACATCAGCCAGATCGTTTGGGGAATATCAATTTTGGTAAAAACCCTGCTTAGGATTGTTCACACACGTGGACGGACGTTTTGCCGTCAATTGATTTTTCGTTGGACCCACAAAACATAGATTCTGAATACACAGCGTGTTAGAGGAAGTAGTTTACTATAAAGAGATACAGAGCCAAGATTTAACGCTTTTTCGTTACCAGGGCCTGGCAAAAAAAAGTTTTTCTGTCGAAAATTCGCAGTTTTTCCTGCAGCATTGCACTTCTCTATACTGCATCAGCAGTAGTGAGAAAGTAAAAAATCAGATGCGCAAATTTCAACTATGCATCTCGTATTTTCTTGTAAATTAAGGGCAGTATTTGAATTTCCGCGTTTCCTTACCATCCAAATGGCGCATTTCTCGGAGTTCAATTCGCCAGGGGTTTTGGCTGCCGACCGCCACGGGGTAGTGAGACCTGACCCCTTCACGTCCTTACAAAATGACAACCATTCTCGCTAATGGTTCCACCTGTCTATTTCAGAAGTAATAAGACGAGTGCAGTAGTTGTTTTGGTACTCGTAAATACAAGGAATACAGCTGCAATTATCATACGATTATTATGTCCTTTATGCTCATTCAAGCGCGAATACACAATTTCTTTTGTTCCAAACCCAACCACACTCGCTGATCTTCGCAGAAAAACTCACTCAAGTGTTGTCACCGAAGAGATTACAAAATTCGTAGTATTTACTTATGAAATGAAGTAAAAAAGCTCAGTTTTATTCACATTTTAAGTGAATGCTAGAAAAATAAGTTCTTACTACGATTTACTTCGAAAGCTTCTAGTAAAAGCATTTACTTAATTTTATTCACACGATCCAATTGCTATTTTTACTTTTGCGCCTATTGCGTACTTCCATATAAGTATTGTAATGCTTCATTCGCTCCAGCGCAAAGTGGCGATTTTCAACAGAAAAATTCATATTATGGGTTTTTGATATCACGTAACTGGATAAATCTTGTGGCTAATGGTAATAAATTACATCCTCTAATCAATAGCGGCTAGTGCTTCAACCAACTGGATGTTGGTCTAATAAAACTTAAGCAACTCATATAAATTAATTAAAACAGAGCTAAAACCGTATTGAAACATTACATACATAATTTTATGCATAGTGTCCGCGTTAGAACCGTACATACATCTCCCGCGCGCGTGGTTCTGGCTTTGATTTCCAGTAGGCACTCCACCTTTTGTGCTAGTTTATGCATTGATACATTGACGGTAATAGAATTCATACAAAACAAAACACTTGGTTTCGAAAATGTGGTGATAGCACTCCAGGACTACGCAACAACCACCACTAGTTAGGACACGTTTTACACAAATAAAATAATTTTATTTCTAACATCTCACTACCCTAGAATGTAATAATGAAAGATCTTACACCCACGCACGCACGCTCACACTCTCGTATTCACAACAACGCTCGCAGATACTGCGGCGGGAAAATGCACAAACCGCGAGAGAAAGGAACTTCCTTTCAGAACTGCCAACTTTACACAAAGGACTGAACAAATCTACGTTTTGGATTAACAAACCTAACATCAAATGAAAATATATTCTCTAAATATCATACATAATGCACTCAATAAGTCAAGAATTGACTGAACTTATAATAATTTTGAAAAGCGCACAATGTGCACAGTTTTCTCTCTTTTCTTTTTGATAGAGAGAATATGGAACAAGTCAAAATGTTACACTATCACTGTTCAATCACTTTCTGGCTGCCTCTTTACCGCGTTCACTACCGCACCGTGAGTTTCACCAGTTCCATAATTTCTTTTTATTCTGTGGTGAGCTTGTAGATGGATATGTTTCTTTTTCCGCATTGTAAGGCCCGCAACAGATTACACCGAGGAATGCGTTGCGATAAATGTGCGACATGAAATGTGGAAAATCGAAACAAGGGACACCGACCCCCACACACTAGAAAGAATTTTCTCGTTCGCTTCTGCGGAGTCGAAAGAATTCCTCGCTCGAGTCGGTCAGCGAGCGAGTTTTCTCGGACACATTTCTACTCCATTTTTTACATGACATTTAGGCCTTCGCTACTGCAGGAAAACACAAAACAGTGCGTAGAACTAAGTGAGGTTATACTATTTATCAGTAAAAGACATGATATACAACCAGGATTTTAATTGGTTACTTGAATTTTCTCTTTAAACGGGAAAGAACAAGAAACTTGTGTGAAATATATTCTTACTTGAATGAAACCCGTTTATAACGAGCAATGTAAAAATAAAAATTTGAAGCAAGAAACTTGAAGAGATATTTTGAAATTAATTATTTTCTTGATTCGTATTTATTATGTATAAATTAATTTATTAATTGTGAATTTTATTCTGAATTAGTTGATCGATCACAAATTTATTCATAATTCAACCAATAAATACAACCAGAGGGGGGAATTACGGAGCTCAATAAAATATGCAGATTGCACTCCTCCCTTAAAAGTCACATACGATCCATTAAATAATGATTTGTGTGCCATGCAGTAATATACCTCTCTTTAGGCAATTCGAACTAGTTAAACACATGGTTTACGATTATGGCAACAAAACAAGGATTTCACAGGTTAAAGTGCCACAAGAGCATTTAATAAAACAATAAGTGGGACTCACAGGTGATCTTATAGCTAACTGCTGTCCCACTCACGGCTTGTAGCGCATACAGGCATTTCAAGACATCGAATAACCTATTTGTAGTGTGTGGACGTAGTCTCGCCGGCCTCTTTCCATATTTCTGGTCACGCATCTCTCTCGGTGTAGTCTGTTGCGGGCCTAAGGCATGATACCTGTCAGTTGACTGAACTCGTGTACTTTCAATAAAATTCATAAAATTAAATAGCAATTCGTGACAGACGAAGACTCGACTATTACATTATATTATACCCTTAAGATATTTACAACGGGAAAATCTGAATTGAAAATTGGAAAGAAATTTTACTTTCCGAACTAATATGAAGAAAGTAAAATGAAGTCATTCGGGAGGATTAAAACAAGACTTTGTTCCCTATATAAAGCATATGCCGGTTAGCCAGCATGGAAAGAAATCTCTGGCCGACTTGATACATCCATGACTTTAGTTAAGTTAACACGTACAAAATGCAGTTGAGGGCTCAGAGAACAGATGGAAAATTTTCCCTCTACTTACAGAACTATACTTGGGATTTCGTAACGTGGTGCGTGAAGGCTTGCGTCTTTCTCGATCGTGCCGCCAGATGTCGCATGGTCGCGACCGTATCAAGCAATGCTGCAGATTAAGCGACACGACCGAGAAAGACGCGAAAAGCTGTGCCATATTCCATCGTGAAGACATGGCCCTCACGCGCCATGTTCCGAAAACCCAAGTATATTACGGACTGGAATAAGTTGCCTAGCAGTCTTTTAACCCTTTCCTCTAAGTATTCAAAGATAAAGTATTTAATAATAGTTTATTTTATTAATTAATTCCCTAGGCAGTTATATTCACTTATGATTAACACTGCAGTAAGGAACATTAACTAATTCTTTGAATACATTAATAGTATGTAACAATACGATGTTCTCTTTAATTTTCAAGCAAATTACTTAATCGAATATTATAAAATCTTGAGGTGAATGTTGGCTGGATAAATAGCACGGTGTAAGAAATATTTCTTACAGAAGTATGTTTTACACCGTTGTGAATGAATGGAAAAAACCGTGTCCTGCAGAGTGCACTCAACTAAGTCCAGTCTCCCAACTCTCGCCAATTCTTAACGAATTGTTATATTCGCGACACCTAGTGTTTAACATGCCAACTACTTCAACCAGCTGTAAGATTCTGACCAATGAGAGGGCTCGATTTGGGTTGTAGGCTATCCAGTTACGATCTAGAAATATGCACTGGTAGCCGAGCGAAAGCACGGACTACCTACCTATATTGAAGCGTAGGGCCAAAGAGAAAACGCAGTAAACGAGACATGAGCCAAGGGCGTGAGGCAATATCTAGGACGGCACCAGACGCCGGAGAGCGCGCTCGTTGGTTCAAAATGATTTCACGTACATCGATATTACTGCAATCTTGAATATCACGAAAAGGAAACTGTATATTCCTAACATATAAGATCTTTTTCGATTATCTGGGGGTTGAGCAAGTTACGCACGAGCTACCACTGTCTCTAATACGTTGTGTAATCAGAATCCATGTTTTGTGAGTCTTGAAGTTCCGAAAAATTGGTTTACTGCAAAACTTCGGCCAGTATGCCCCACATGTCTGTCTGCCTGTGCACAACACTAGCGCCTACTGCGTTCAATTTCTCCGATTGATCTGGCCGAACTCGTAGACTTGAAGTATTTTATAAGAAATCTCAACATTTTCAAAATTTTCTCAAAAATAAGTCATTTTTGGATTATATTTTTTCTCGGAGAGCTAACACCGTTTAAAACAATCGCTCAAGTCTAATTTTCGTTGTCACTGAATTTTTCGAAAATTCCAAGAGTTCCAACATTTTTTCGACGCCTTCCTACAACTACAATATCGAATATAGAGACGTTTTCCTCAACGAAGTCTGCCTGTCAAAGATAGATATTAAAATAATGTCATATTAAATTTTTCAAGAAAAATAATTTTGCGCGAAATGCCAGTTATTTTAAAAACACGATTTTCAAAACAACGGTTCCATTTTTTTCTCTGATAAGACGAAATATGATTGTAAAAATTGCGCAGCTCCCATCTCCAGCATTTTTTTCTATTTGAATTTGGCGTCAAAATTGGTTGACAACATTCCCTTCAAAATCATGTATTTTTCTCTATCTCTAAATTTTTTTTTAAGCCTGATACATACAACAAAAACAGACAAAAATAAAACACGAAAAACACGTTTCTCGGATTGCTGCAAGATATTGCCTTAGGAGGCTGATTTTTTTGGCAATCTACTGCACTTTTTATTCTCTTTCATGTGAGCATTGTGTTTATAGATACTCACAGGCACTTTTCACCCCCTCATTCAGCTATAGCTTTTAGCAAACTAATACTAATAAATTGATACGAAAAACTTATGTGAAATAGCTATGCTATTGCAGTTTGTTCAACAAATCTATATGTAATTATTGTTTATTATTTTAACCTCACTACTCAAAAGTGGCCGATCTTTCCTGACATATTGTATGTATTATTTAAGTTATGTATCACGACTAGCTCAAAGGTTTATGGTATACCCAGAAAATTCCAATTTTGAGATCATGTGTTTACATCTATAATATATTGTTAAAGTATATATTACGTATATGAAGTAAAGAAAACCACATATTTAGAAAGTTTAATGTGACTAACTATTTAACTGATGCTGTATATAATACTTTTAATTCAATTATCAAAGTATTTTTTTTTCCTCCTCTTAAATGTAAATGAAGGGAAAAAATTGTCCATTTCTGGGTTGTTTTTAGATTTTGTCTTACAAAGCATGAATTATCAACCTGGCACCAACACACAGTGGAAAAGTGAACAGTGTCCATGAAATTCAGGTTTGAGGATTTTATACCCTTTGATAAGATAATGATAAGAGTTGCACTGTTCCTCTGAAAAAATGATCAAATTCTACTTCACTTATGTGTTCATAGCAATTCAATGGGCAATTGGATTGCAATCAATTAGAAACATTGTTTGATTGTTGTTTTAATCTCTGCCTGTGGACAACACTATTTGTTGAGCTATAACTTTGTACCAAAACGGTGTCATTCCAACTATGAGCCATATCATTGGAGATTACTGTAATTGTTTGCAATTAAAAAATTACATAATATTCGGAAAAAAATGTATTGATCAGAGTTTTAAAATGAGAGAGCTTCATATGACAATCAAAATCCACACCTATCAGAATTGATCACTATAAAACCTATAATGCAGAGGAGACCAAGAAAAAATTTGGATGAAGACATATCATGATTTTTCTTACAATTACAAAATTCAAGTGGTGAGGAATGAAAACTCTGTTGAAACTACCTGTGTGCCACAAAGGACATTTATCCGGGTTCGATTCCCGTCGAATCTCATGTGAAATTTGTTCCAACAAAACGAGTTCGGCTGCTTCACAAGGGCAAGTCCAACCCCTGTGAAGTGTCCTAACCCCTACCCCTATCCTTATTCCTTCCTAATTCTGGACGCTGGGTAGTGACGCAGGAGCGCGCGGTAGGAGGCGCGTACGCGGAGATGCTACCTGGCGGTCCTCTTGACAACCGACTACGAGACGCGAAAGACAAATGTTAACGGAGGATTACTCCATAAAACAAGCGCAGTAATGGGAGGATTACTCCAAGAAGCGCAAAGCGCTCAACGCCCCCCAAGGGGCTTGGAGACGCGTTGCGTCGAAGTAGACGCAACAAGTGCTTCAAATATCTATCCATGACATCACTAATTGTCTTCTTATAATTCCAAAAAGATCCTTAGCTACTACATGAAAATCTTGCACAGAAACTAAGGAAAAAACACCAATAGGCCGTATAAATTGAAGGGGAAAACATATTCAAAGTTCATTAGCATATACGGTCACTTAGGGTTCATACCACTCATTTTAGTTTGCATGTCAGTAAAAAATCAGGGTGACCAGCGATCTGGCTCTTTGCAATTCAAGGTTTTCCAGGTCTGAGAATATACATTTTCCAGGTTCTTTTTTGCACATTACAACATATTTTTTTTACCTTTTACCACTTATGCAATAGAGAGAAAGCTATGTAATGCTGCAGGAAAAAGCTGTGAATTTTCGGCAGAAGTCTTATTGCCAGGCCCCGGGTAAAAAAAAAGTGAATAAATACAGTTGCTAAATTAAAAACGAAATCCTCTAATACGTGGTGCAGCCAGAACCCATGTTTCGAAGGTTCTTGATACCGAAATCTTTGTTGACGGCAAAACGTCTGTCCAGTGAGCAACGCTAGCGGGTAAACTATTCAGCCAATTTTCTCGAAAATCAATATTCCTACATCGATCTGGTAATGTCGCGGCCCCTTAAACTTGAAACCAATGTTGTAAAATTGGAGGTACTTTACATGAAGCCCCAGGGACATTTTCAAAGAAATGGTTCCATTGTTTTATACTAACTTTTGTGATTGGATTGTGAAGGCCGTTTAAGAGAATAGTACAGGTCACATGGTTGTTGTAAACCCGGATTTTTTGAAAATTGCAAAAGTTCCACATATTTTGGCATCTTCCTACAACTACAATTATAAAGACAGATTTTTCCCTTAATGAAATCTGTTCTTTAAAAACAAATTTTTAAATAATGTCATGTTCAATTTTTTGAAATTTGAAATGAGATTTTTTTGTGAAATTTTGTGCCAAACATTGACATTTTTTAAACAATTTTTCTTAAAAAACAGCAAAATTTGTATTGATTAAATTTGGACCTTAGATAGTGTAACGGATGCTTTAAAGAATGGTGCAGGTCTCATGTTGGTAGATTAGCCTGTTTTTTCGAAAATTAAAAGAAATATTTTTTATTGTCTTCTCAACTTCAATAGTGAAAATACACTTTTTTTTTTTAAATGAAACATGTCCATCAAAAACAGATCTTCAAAAAAGATCATGTTGAATTTTTCAATAATATGCGTAATTTTTGTGTAATTTGGTGACGAACATAGTCACCCATTCTGAATTAACTGCGATTTGCGAACATAATTTGAGAGATTTTTGGAAGCTATTGCTGTTCTTGTAAAAGAAAGTAGATTGATGGAAGGTAATAAAATTATCTTTGAACTAACAAATTACTTCTTCACTTCAAGAAATTTTGATTGCTGATTATGGTATGTTTCACTTGCACAAGTTTGAAATGACTACTGTTCCTAGCTATGGATATAAACGCTGGAATGTACCACTGGTGCTTTGAATTGGTGGAGTTTGGATTATATTAGCATTATTTCTAATACTTTACATGAAAGAAAAATTGATAAAATTGAGTACCATGAATTTTTGTATCAACATTTTAATTTTCATTTCATATTATTACCCTTGCTACCTTGGGGAACAATGCAGCAATAGAAATAGGGTCTAATCTTATTTCCTGGTGTGCAACCCTGTCAAGATCTCTGCATGTTCATTTCCTTCGTGTTCCCTGTCAATTCGGACACTGTCACTCTTAATCTCTTTGCAGGGTATAAGCGAAGATAGCTTTGACTGCGCTCTTCTACAAAAGTAGTTAAAATTTCCATTGAATATGATGGACATAATAACATGATTGTTTTGACTGAAAAATAGCATAGTGGTACCGCCGATGTCATGAAAGAATAGGCCCGACACTAATCAATATTAAAAAGTAAATAAATTGATAAATAAAATAAATTAAAAAACCTAATCAAAACTCAGCGATTGAGTTCCCGGTGAGATGTTTGTTCCAAAAATAGCTCATCCATGCACGTGCAACCCATAGGCAACCATATAGGTGCTACAAGGTGTTAGGTACTCTACTCATGTTGCACATATATAAGCTGCAGTGTTTGAAGTTGTGTCAAGAACTTCGCAATCTTCAAGAAAACTTGTGACACTTCTCCTACATACTTTGATTTTAACACTCGCCATTATCATGTACAGAGTTGAATTGTACTGTTTACTGAATACGATGTCGTATGTAAATTTGTATTAAATGGAGAAAAACCTTCATCCAGGCTTTTTCAAATATTCAGTTTTTAAGGATTCCAGGTTCGCTGGTCACCCTGAAAATTGTATATGTCAAAAGAGCTTAATGTATCAAAAAACTATAAAATATCTACAAAGATATCCAAACAACATTGTATTTTATGAATAATATGATTAGATTTTTGTGACTAAAAATAACATGGGTTTCGGTAATCCAATGTCGGATATGTTCATCATATGTAACAAATTTCAAGCAGATTTAGTTAAATTTGATTAGAAATCTCTCTGCCATGATGAAGTTTGTTTGCATGACTTAATAAAGCATAACTTAATAAAGAAGAAAAACAATTTATCAATTAAAATTCACCTACACAAATGAAAGACAGAGAAATTTTATGAATTCAAACAAATGAACAAAGGAAATGTAGAAAATCGGAAACAAGAATATCAATTGAATGATTATGGATTATAGTCGATTTCTGATAATTATCAGAGAAATCTACCCCTTCTCAATGTTTCAACAAACAAAGTTTACTCTCGGCGACAGCAGCTGTTCTATTAATTTAACATTCATGATCTTGCTGCGAAAAAGTCAGCATTTACGATCAAACCTTTTCAAAGAAGCACTTATGATCAAGCCATTTCAAAGAAACACTTATGATCAAGCCATTTCAAAAAACCTTATGATCAAGCCATTTCAAAGAAACACTTATGATCAAGCCATTTCAAAGAAACACTTATGATCAAGCCATTTCAAATTAAAGAAACACTTATGATCAAGCCATTTCAAAGAAACACTTATGATCAAGCCATTTCAAAGAAAGGTCCAGATGAAGTTTGCTCTATGCCATGGCATTATTTTACTGAAGTTATAACTAGACCTCTGATTTTAGGACAAATGCCTATTTAGTTTCTTTAGGAAGTTGTGGAAAATAATTGCAGATATTTACGAATCAAGAAAAAATAGAGCTACTGGAAGCATCTAATAGTGCCTAAAATGTCCTAGAAGGATGGTTGATGCCTATTTTGATTTTTTTTGCCCATAACAGGAAATTTTGAAGAATTCTTATATTTTCATTACTTATTTTTCAAATTTGTTATACCAAAACACAAATACTTTTCCAAATTTCCGAAAACACAAATATGCAATCAATTACGCAGCGAAATATCTCGCCCAACACACCGAACATAAGGAGAGCAGCAAGTCAATTTAATCAGGATGTTTCACACTCGGCCCGAACAGCATACAGTTCTTAGGCAATTGCACCCATTTCCTGTATAGCTGTGCAGTTGACACCTTGAGACTAATCGCCACAGCATGTCGTCTACGCAGTCCAGGCGAGGAAAGATATAGATCAAAAGTCTAGTGGAAAAGTGAATGTTACAAAAAAGGCCAAAGTCTTGAAATCTTAGACAGTCAAAAGGATCATTTCGAATTTTCTTCTCTCTGTAAGTGTGGTCTGGTTCAAATCTTGATTATATACTGTGCTGTTTAATTATGAAAGTGAAGAAAATAATATGCTTGTGGTCACTCTCGTAAATGTAAAAATACTCAACTTTCCTGAATAATAAAAATGCCTAAATTAATTCTTTTGTGACCAGTTTTAGATGTAAACATGTTTAATGAATTTTAAATGCGTGATTTAATAATTTGGCAAGGTATTTTAAGTGCCTGAAATATCACTTTTCATTCTTAGTAGTGCCTAATTCCATAATTTAATTACCTATTTTAGGTGTCTACTTTTTTGTGCCTAAAATTCCGAGGTCTAAGTTATAACTAACAATACTCAAGAACTCTGCATATTTTGTGATTCTTGTTCTGGTGAGAATAAGAACATTTCGATTCTGTCATCTTTTGGTGCATGTAAAAGACCTGTTTCACTGAATGCAGATAACGTTTCCATTAAGAGGTCATTCATTTTTAGAATGCGACTAAAACATACGGCTAGTTAATACAAAAGCAGTATGTGAAACACCTAATGATTGGCACAAAGTATTTGAAAATGCAAGATGGATCTGGAACCATTTGTTGTGATAGTTTTAGTCAAGAAAAATTTCTTCAACGGGAAAAATTTCTCAGCAAATGCAACAAGAAAATAGTGGCAATTTGCACAAAGAACTATAGCACAATTTCTCATAGAGAAAGATGATAAATTGATTTACTTGTGACATTCATATTTCGGGTTGTACAAAGTCATCAGCATTCCTCAGCTTCAAGAACTAAAGAACCAAAGTCACCTTCAACCTATTGGCATCCCTCAAGCAAAATATGATGATCTGCAAATTTTGAAGCTCAGATGCTCAACAAAATGTCAATACAAATGACAGAGACATTTGATATAATTTTTTAAAAAACAAGTTCAAATTTCTTTTTCATTGTTTACTCAAAATGTTTCCTTATTATGTTTAGAATATTTCCTTTCCTGCCAGAGATATCAATTCTATAAACTTTTGACAAAACTTATTCAAAAATTCACTAACTAGAATAGGGCTGGAATCACACTAAGCTCAAGGCTATTGCCTGGTATTATTTCTCAGAAGGAAGGTTTTCATTTTGAAGGATGATTCACTCAATTTCTGGTATTATAGGAGTTCTTTATCAATAACACACAATAATTCAGAGAATATATAAATTTAATGTTTTACACATAAAACAGAAACTTTGTTTCAAACAATATTTTTACAACAATGTCATTTTTATGCTGAGCAGAAGAGTTTTAAAGGCAATTATACGATCTCTCTTTACATAGATTCCTTTTATATACATACAAATTCACTAGAATAAAATTTCGTCTACAAACAAATATATGCATTTCAGGAGGAATCTAAAGGATTCTGACCTTCGTATTTCATTAGATTTACATAAAATATAAAACACTAATGCTCAGCATTAATGAACTTTTCTGATTAAAGAATTGTTACAACAGTTAACTTCTCTGAGAACTATGTTTCAGAGTCACTCACCAAATAATTCACCATCACTTTTCAATACTTAAATCAATATTCTTTAATATTTCAATAACAAATTCAAACAATACTTACAAGGCAATTACTTAATTTATTAAGTTTTTTCATAGTCTGTGTTTGATGGCGTGGTCAAATCCAGAGAACTAACTGGGAGTGACTGAGGTTCTGCTTCTTCTTTGGGTATAGGAATGGTAACACATTGACTTATATGCTTAGTCTCGTATGGTTCTTTTGATTGTCTAGATATCGAGTCTGATTCCACTTTGCTTAACCTTTCATTCAAAGCCTTCAAAGCAATTAGCCTGCAACAAATAAGAAATAATTAGTAGCACTATAGAAAATTAAATAGCAATAACTGAAAAATAAACACTGTGTACCTTCGTTTTACATTTTACTGAGTAATTTTAAAACCTAATGGCTCTTTGCAATCGTGATATAAACTTCAAATTACATAAATAGGAAAATCAAATTAAATTCACTATTTATGTTTTTGTAAGAGTTCAAAACATTTGATTTAAGAAATGATTATGAATGAATTCAACCATTAATATTATCCAATGTGTAAATGTTTGTTGAGACTGAGGAAACTAGCTATCTATGGTCAACATTACTGTAACATTTTTCTGGTGAATTAAAAGACAGTGCATTTATTAAAATTTTGTATTAGTTGTTTTTAAACACTTCATGCCACCTACCAACTACTACATTTAAAAGCATGAATTTTCCTTGATCAAAATACATAAAAGACAGGGGTAGAAACCAAGAAAAATATTTTTAATTAAAATAATATACTTTCAACTTTTAATAGTCAACATTTTTGTTACCTTCAGACAGATACCTATGAAACTTGAGCACAAACTTCCTTCATGCCTAAAAATTTCATTCTTAGTTTCAATATTCTCTGATAATTTGTTTCCGTTTAATTCTAGTTCTCTCTTATTTTTCAACAGTCTTAATTACTTTTGAATTTTCCTTTTTTTCTTCAAGTATTTCGGTTTTGTTAACTCTGAATTTCTGTAGATCTTCCAATGATTCCTTATACTTGATGCAAACGTTTCTTGCAGCAAGTTTAAAAAAAAACCTTATCATTGCAAAACTACAATATTGATTATAAGAGTTTTTTCCTTTAATGAAATCTGTTCTTTAAAACTAGATCTTGAAGGAACGTTAATGGAAATTGAATTTTTGAAAATTACAAACGGAAATGATCAACATTTTTTAAGCATCTGGAAGGTTGAGTTTAGCCATGCAGCTGGTGGTATAAGGGTAACTAAATATTAGAATACCTAAAAAAAAAAATACATTTCAATGGCTTGGTGAAAATGTATTAGTTTTCAATGTAAAAACATCTGCACCAAAGGAACAGTATATAAAACAGGTTTAGGAGTCACACAACACCCTGTCTTTTGCTTTTTTGAAATACTTTTTTAGAAGCAAAGGAGTACAAATTGTTTAATGATATTTTTTTCAAGAGATGTGAGGCGGATGTGGATCTCCCACACCTATGTCCTGATCAAAACAGTACTCATTTGACTCAAAAAGTGTGTTGAAGTCAACGGAATACGGGTAATTTTACGTAAAAAATAACATAGAAACTAATAAAAATATAGACAATTTAGGCTTATTTTAGTGCACTTTCATTCAAAATACTTTTAATTAGTATAATATTAACCCTTAAATTCTCTACTTTCAGAATCGAGCCTCAAACAATGTAACTATTTCATTTCAATGGGTTAATAACATTTGAGCCACACACAGTCAGTGATAACTTTTAAGGGGCCGACTATAAATTACATAACACTTAAGAGGGTAGGGGGGGGGGTTAGGCACCGTTACGCTGTGTTACATAGGGGTAGGGGAGTCATAGTTCAGTGTTATGTAATGCTGATATTTATTTTTAAAATTTTGCAACATTTGCCGAAATAAATTCTTATTTTCTTAACTAGAACATTAAAATATTAACAAATTAAATTTGAAAAAAAAATCAATAAATAAAAAATTGTGGCCGCGACACACACGCGCACACACACAACTTGAAGTCGTCATTCAAAGTCAATTGTTTGCCCCTCAGAATTTTTTTTTAGGGGATCAAAAATAGTGTAATCACAGGGAGAGTGGTCTTGACTGTAGAGAAGGCGACTGTGAACTTCCCACTTGAATTTCCGCACTAGCAGGCAAGCTCTCCCCTGGGGTCATTCTACTCCAGAACAATGCAAGGCCAACTCAACCACAGCTCTCTTGCAGAAATTCAAATATAAATTTTCTAGTGTTAGGATTTTTATATTGAAAATTGCATAATAAAAGGTTAAAAAAAAAAAAAAAAAAATAATAATAATAATAATAATAATAATAATAATAATTCAAAAATAGTTATATTAAAGCAAAAGTTGATATTAAAAAAATAGTAGAGATGTAAATAAAGCTTTCTTAGAATTAAAGTGACAAAAGACAATCTTGATTTAAGACAATTTTTTTATGACTTTTAAAAATAGGAATCATTTAATCACATTTCACGAGTTGTTTCAGTATATCTTCATTTTGGCCATTTTCTGCCTTTCTCTAGGAAGGTATATCCTAGAGTACTTAGTAAAAATTGAATTTCTGCCACCTGAATTCTACTTTTATCTCTTTCCAAGATTAATTTTATTTGAATTCCATTCATAAGTACGTTCATGGCAATAGTATTAAAGAACTTTATACATGTTACTACTATATGTGCTTTATTTCTTTTATTTTTAACTTAATTTATCATCCTGTATACTTAGCATCCTATGTACTTAAGAATTCTTCACCTGTTAAAATTTTGTTGGCAATTACAATTTTTATTCGAACTGGGAATTTGCCTTTCAAAACCATTGTTTCTATTTCGTTGATTGAAATTTTAAAATTGTAAATTTCTTCAATACTATTTAAAATATGCACTGTGTGCTATAGCTTGTCTTCACTATCTTCAGAGATAATTTGGTCATCAATGTAAAAAAGGAGTTAAAATATGTTTTTAATAAAAATAAGTTTTTCCTTAGATCAATTCTTTTATCTACCTGCATCTTCCATGCTCTGAACATGTCGTCCGCAGAAATATTAAAAATTGTGGCCAAGAGGCTGCAACCTTGTCTCACTCCTTTATTTGTGGGAATCTCCTTCGTAAACTTACAGTTTATATCTAAGCACACTCTGGTTCCAGTGTAAAGGCGTTTAATAGCTCCTATCCATTTTTTTTTTAAGAATTCTCCAAAGCAATATTCTGTTCATATTATCAAAAGTCTTCTCTTGACCTATGAATGCCATATGTGCTTCTCAGATAACTCTCTTCTTTCTTCAATTATTCTTTTCATTGTGAATAGTTGTCAGTACAAAGTCACCCTTTTCTAAAACCAACTTCTCTTCAAATATATGCGAGTCTATTATGGCTTTCAAATTATTCTCATTGTAGAATACAATTTATATGTTGTATCTGAGAGACTTATGCCTTGATAATTATTGGTTTCTGAGCATTTCCAATTTTGAGTGATGTCAATTTTGCTTGGAGACATTCTTGAGAAACTTCATGCTTATTCCAACACACATTAAAAATGTTCAGTATTTATATTGTTTAGTCCCAGTGCTTTCAGTTTTCATATTCTCTAGTTTCTCGCAACTCTTCAAAGTCAGGCAGTCTGTTTCTGCAGATTGTTCTCTGCGTTACCAGTTTCTTGCATATTGTCCTCATTCTGCAACTTTCTGTTATGTTCTATCCAAAGACTCCATCTAGTGCGGCAATTTGGATCTTGTTCTCCTCCTCTAGTCAAAGTCTTCATTACTTTATATGCAAGAGACTGCAGAGCAATACTACATTGCAATACACACATTTTGAATTTCTCTCCTACAAAAACTTTTACTCAACATCCCTATAATGACTATATACAAATTCTGTTCAACTTCCAGAAGAGCCTAAACTTCCTAATTTCTCAATTGTGTACATCCAAGACCATTGAAAAAAAAAGTTTATTACAACATTGTTACCCATGAAGGGAAACATTTATTACCTATTTTACAGAAACCGCATGGATAGCCACACAGAGGATAGCTTGTAAAGATTAGCTATTACTATTTTCATTTCACATAATTTTAATATTTATCAATTAAAATTCCAAAAATATCATAGTTCATGACAACAAACATTATATTACTAATACACAGTTACTGTTTAGGAAGTTAGTTATTGTTGGTGGCAGCGATGGTGTTATGGTTAGCGTATCAGACTGTTATACCCAACTTTGCAGGTTCAAACCTGATCGAAAGCGTGGATATTTAAGGGCGAAAAATCCTTCGTCCGCATTCCTTCGGAGGGGAAGTAAAGCCGGCTGTCCCACGTTAGTAGATTTACTGCATGTAAAACATCCTCAAGCCTAAATGAAGCCTCTGAGCTAAATTCAAACTGCAAGTTTCGTCGCCCAAATAATACCTTCTTTCTCCGCTAGTTGGTGAAACAAACGTAGCAAAATTTGCGTGGTCAGACAGAAGAGCAGGCTTCACGGCCTGAATCTTGTCACATACAACAAGGCATCAATTCAATCATAATTTATTATTATCATTACTGCATTCTTATCAACATTGCCATTATATATTATTATTATTATTATTATTATTATTATTATTATTATTATTATTAATGTAATATCAAGAGATCCAACAGAGAAATTCTATTTAATAAGTTTGTGTTGAAGGATATTGTGTTCCAGAACATTAAAACAAATACTTAACACTTCCAGTCATCAACAATGAAAACAGTTATTAAAATCTAAATAATCTTTAACTCACCTTCGTCTTTCCATGTCATGAGAATCAATTCCAGGAAGACTAATTGTTATTCCAGACGGAGCAACTACATCATGCTTTGGAAGCATTCTCTGACATATACCAATTCGAACAAGGAACCCATGAATGGTATTACATACAACAGCAATTGGTGGCTGAAGAACATTAGGGAAGAAGCTAAAAACAAGAGAGGTTATTTGTTATTATTCTAATAAGTTACATTGTAATTTAATAAACTTACAAACTTTACAGCAACCCGTAAACATAAATTTAGTATAATTACTTGGGATAGGTTCCTAATCGAAATTTGAAACATATTTTTTAACAGAAGATATATTTTGATAAGTGCAACCTGTTGAGTATTAGTGTATACACATGAGAGAACAGTTACTCATATGTATTTAACATTTAGACTGCAAAAACCCTGCAAATTAAATAAAGCAAATTCTTTTCAATTTGGAATTTCACTTTTGCACATGAATTAGGCAGGTGCAATTTTCAAAGTTCTTAGAAATACTAATTTAGGTTTTTGAAAAGGATTGTTTTGTTTTGTTTTTTGTTTTACGACAAATATCAGGAAGAGAGAGCTGCCTTTACAAATAATAAGTTCTGTGATAAAAAGTAAATGCCCTTGATAAAAATGTTTTTGATCATTATTAGTAAATTTATGTACAACCTTAAGACATGAATTTACTACAAAAGCTGAACAATAAATTTTAAGAATGTTTAGCACACATCTGGCTAAAAAAAATAATTATGTGCATGTTACTTGATTTTTCATGAGTGTGGTCGTGAGACAGTATAATCAGTAGTGAGTGTATAATGATCTTTCAGCCATGTGTAATATGAGTTTCATCATATTTCCGTTTTAACATTTTGTCACATTTCCGAACTGTATACTTTAAAGGTAATATATTACATTGACAGAACTCATTATCACATTGGATGTAATAATGAACTATATAACTTTCACTGAACATACAGCGACTCACAAAACTATTCGGACATGGGAAATTTTTCAGAATAATCATGAATCAGGAATATTAAAAGAAGAAAATAAACATAAAAAAGTATATTATGTGATCGCGTTCATCAGCAGTCATAATGTATTTACAGAAGTTTCATTAAAATCACAAAAAGTAACTAATATTTTTAATTTGAATTTTTTATACTGAAAAGTTACCTCACAAAACTATTCAGACACTTGGTAATATAAACACCAATGCACAGTAAATGTTCAAACAGAGAAACATGAAAAAAAGTGCATACACACACGCACACACACACAAAGACAAACAAACAACAACAGAGAAAGAGAGAGAGAGTTCAATATCTTTTAGCCATTCTCTATCATTGCAGCACTTCCTTCAATCTATTCAATCTATCAAATGAAAACAACAAAAACAACAACAACAACAACACAGTCAAGAGTACAATATCTTTTAGCCATCCCCTTTCATTGCAGCACTTCCTTCAGTCTGTTTGGTATACGTTTACAATATTTTTGGTATAGAAAGAAGAAATTTTTCTCCATTTTTGTTGCATTTTTTGCTTTCATTCTTGTTATGACTGTAATGAAATTGATATTTTCTTATTTCCTTTACCTATTTTTACCAAGATGTTCTATAACATTAAGGTCTGTTGACTGAGGGGGTGGATGAAGTACCTTTGGGTACAGCAGCCTGTTGAACAACCTGTGACTTGTGCTTGGGATCATTATCTTGATAAAAATATAATTTCTCAAGAATACACGATTTTCAACTCTTTTTTAAAAATTTTGTTTAAGAATGTCAAGACTGTTGAACCTGTTCGTTGTTTGCTCTACGAACACAAGTTCACGGACACCACTGGCTGACATGCAGCTACACACCATACACTTCCTCCTCCATGTTTCATGGTCGATTGCTTGTTTTGTTCTTCCAGCTCTTGGTTTGGTCTCCTCCACACCAAAATTCTTCCATTAGAACCACAGATGTTAAATCTCAATTCGTCAGTCAAGATGACTCTATTCCATCAGTATTATTCTTATTCTTCGGCATGTTTGTTAGCAAACTTCTGCCTTTTCCTTCGGTTTGCTTAACTTATAAATGGCTTCCTTCTGGCAATGCAGCTCTGGAAATTTGACCTCCTTAGGGCCCTTTGCACAGTTTCTGGTTTACTTTCTTGCCAACGCCAATTTCTAACTGTGCACAATTTTTTGTGGCACTAGTACGTAAATCCTTTATCTGTCTCACAATGTGATTCTCTTCTCAAAAAGAAAAGGTCTTTGGGCTTCCTCCACCAGGTTGCAGTTCAATCCTATATTTATTGATGCACTGAGAGATTATGTCATTCACAGTGCTTTTCTTCATTAATAACATTTCTTGCAATTTTTGGGCAGGATTTTCCCTTTGTGTGATGCTAAATAACCAGCTGACGATGCTCAAAAGTGGTGTTCTTTCCTCTGCCACCCATTTCGCGTAACTATTAAGGTTCCCACGAATCTGTCTCATTGACAGGCGACCTTGAATGTGCAGCAAGGGTTGAAGGTTTCAACGTTCTTTTTGGAGATCAAAAGATCTATTGTGTTGCCCCCAACCACTGTCCAAATAGTTTTGTCTCTGCATCGGCGATTCATTTTTCTTTTAATCAAACAAATCCAAATTTTTGAAAGTATTTAAAATGTTTTTTTTTTTTAAATTAAGCAATTTTTGGTTAAATTAATAAATACCTGAATAGTTTTGAGAGTTACTGTATAAGTAAACAGCATATAAAGGCAATTGGACAGGATAAAACATTTGTTCCTGAGAATGTTCAAAAAGCAAACAATAATTTTAATGGCCTCTTTGCTGGTTTTAATAAATTGTTAAAAATGTCAAGATTTATGACTGCAAGGTTTTAACTACCACATACTAGTAGAATGAGACTAAAATTTTGGGAGGGAGACAGATTGCATGTTCAACACATTATATTCTAGTAGTATCTTAAATATAAGGATAACATTGGTACGCAAGGCATTTTTGGTACCATTAACTGGAGATATACAAAAATTTTTCAATATTTCACATCTGAACTCAAATCCACAATAATATATAACTCAAAGTTTAAGCTAATATGATTAGATTTTTAATGTCGCCAGTTTTTACACTAGTAGTCTGAAAAGATGTTACAAGTCAAGAGTTGGGAGGAAAACAATCTTGTCCAATGTCTGACATTGCTGCAATTTTTTCAATGTCTGGTTCCATATTCTGTTGTGGCCCCTTGTGTCAGTCCACATTTTATTTGTTCAGTTTTGTATTCCTCACAATAACTCTTGAAAAAACGATGAAACAACTATCCCTCACAAAACTGCCTTCTAAAGTAGTGTTAAAAAATTCACATTTTATTTCTTTATAAGCTTTCAAACTTTGCTTCTACAAAAGTTTTTTGGCCTTCCGTAGTTTTTTATTATTTTCTAGTTCAGAAGTTGTTGTTCATTTACCTCTACAACCTAGCATGGTTCTTGGCCTACTCAAGTATTTTCATATCTTTCTTTTTTGTCTTACTTATTTCTTTCAGTTCTTTACATCCAGAATTTTCAAATCCAAGCATATCTTTTCTCAACTAATTTGTGGCTTTCTTTTTTATATATAAAGGCTTCTGGTTTGTGATCTGCTTAGTCACCATTAAAGTCCGCCCTCTCTACATGTCCTCACTGAGCTAATATTTTAGATTTTCTGTCTCTTCGCATGTTTTTATTTTATCCACACTTCGAAATCTTCATTTGTTTTTCTTCAAATTTGTTCATTTATTTCAGTAGGGCAAAAAAGGTTTCTCTTAAAAATTGCTATCTTTTGCTCCAAATTTTTTAAAGACCCACACCTATTTGTAATGACTGGTTTTATAATTGTAGAGAATAGCTGCATTTTGGTTTTTTTTTTTTTTTTTTTTTGTCAGTATTTTGCAAGTAAAACCACTTTTCTACATGTGATATGTTCAGCTACCAACTCCCATTTCTGTGTAGATCTCATTCTTAGTATTTACGGTTGTGTCTAGATATACAAATTATGTAACATTCTGTACCTCAATATTTTCATCATTACATACATTTTGTGAACATTTCTTGAAATTGTTTTTATTTTACTATTAGTCCAGCTTTCTCAGTCCCTTGTTTCAATGGGAACAATCTCTCTTTCACTCTGGTGATTCTTCTGGCTAACTTCTGGCTCAAAATCAACACATCAGCATATGCAAACATCTGCTTTGTTGATATATTGCCACCTATATTGTTTACTAAATATAGTCTCACAAGGCTGAAAAGCGAGATATAATATAACCTTGATAAATGCTTAAGCTCAAATTAGGAAGTTTCGTGGTTAAAAATAAAAGACCAATATCGACTACTAACAGAGCAATACCTATACATAGTAATTTAAAAATGTTTATGTATTTGTTTCACATTACCACAAAGAGTACTTCTCTCAAAATATAAAAGTAATGAAGGAATGACACACAGTTTTATGTTTATTAAATATCAGATAGAGTGAATGTTTGTTTGGTGATTTATACTTTCACGACAAAATTATTTAAAGAATTTTCAATTTTCTAAATTGACAATACCTAACCAAAATTTATGAATAGTTACAAAGTCCTTTATTGAACTATTAGATAACAAAAAAATTAACCATGATTCACAACGAATACTTAAATATTACAAAATTTTATTTTTTAAAAAGAAAAATGAGTGCGATAGGGTGTCACACTTAAAACCCTGGTTCAACGTCAGTCCTAGTTACACCACTGACCAACAGTATTCAAGCCTGCTGTTCCCTTAAACTTTTTAAGCTTACCTTTTCTTTCATTTATATACAGTAGAACATCAATAATCTAAATTAATTGGCATTGGACACCTTCTGGATCATCAAATTATTCCAATTTTCAAAACAGACCAATAAAAAAGCTGGTAGACTCTTCAACATGAGAATAAGTTGCTAAAATTCTTTGCAACGCATTCTAATAGTTACAGAAGTGGGGCAAACGAATAAAACATTAATAACATAAAATTTTTGTTTTAATTAGAGAAATAAATACTGTACTGTAATGTATGTACAGTATTTTGAACACAGACCACCTTACATTATGTACATTAAATCTAAGCCTGCAACAAAATTCAGTATGTACATAAATATGTACATGTTTGGTATTCGTATCTTTTTTTGCCAGAATAGAATCTGGATTATTGATGTCTGAATTGATGCTTTATTGCTCTTAAAAATTATGTTCACAACACTAATTATCTCTTTTGAGATGGGAAAGTTTTCCTAGAATTCCTATAAGCACTCTTTTCAGTCAGTCAGTCACAGTCACGTGAATTTACATACTTAATGTAATACAAGTAGTAATAAACATTAAAACAAATGATGTACCTTAAAGAGAAAAAATAACAAAATAAGGGTGTGGTTTACATATGAGTACAGCTGATATTTTATAGAGAGAATAAAATAAAAACTATTGAAAATTTTTACCCAGTAAGAGAAATTTTATTAATTAGAAAATAAAAGCCACACGGGTTTTGCTGCTAGAACTCGCTGCAAACACAAAAGCTGAAATTATTATATGTACCAGGATTGAGCAGTATTTAAATACATGTATTTGAAATACATATATTATATATATATTTTTTATTTAAAATTGTATTTTTGGAAAATAGATGTAGTTAAAAAAAGAAATACTTCAAATACTTTATTAAATATAAAATTTGTGGATCTCGTTTTTGCTTTCATTCCAGGAGTTCGTGAAACAATTAAACCAGATGTGCCTGAATTTTTTTTCATTGATTTTTTGGTTTAATCACATTAAGTACACCTAAATATCATAGTTCTTGTTCAGAAATTTGTAACAATTGTTAATTTATTGTATTGACAATTACAATACATTGTTGTAACTTGCTGTATCTTTTTAACAATGCATTGTTAAAAAGATATACAATTGTTTTATTTAAGTTTTTTAAATACCTATGCATTATCAAGTCAAAAACTAAATGTCTTTGGAATATGTATTTAAATGCTAAATTTTAAGTATTTTGGCCAACGCTGCATAGTAACAAAAACGAATGACTTAACAAAATAAACGTAGAATTACTGAGGAAACCGTAAATTCAATTTAGTTTACTGAAACAAATTCAAGGACAGCTTTTTTCCAAAACATGCTACACATTTCAATCCACAGTTATTCATTTATACCATAGTCACATTGTTGATATTGTAAAATCCAATACGCTCTGAAATGTACATTTAACAAGAAATGAAGAATGATCCAGGAAAAATCAAGTATCAGTGAATACAATTATTATTATTATTATTATTATTATTATTATTATTATTATTATTATTATTATTATTATTATTATTATTATTATTATTATTATTATTATTATTATTAACTGCACTTCTCATTATAATACATTACCTGGCAAAGGAGAAGTTGTCAGCCATGTCACCTTTTGTACCATTACTGTGACGTTGGTAAAAACGTAAGTAAGTCCAACTGACAAGAAGTCCTGACATGAACATAGTAGGATATGTGCCTTCAAGAACACCAACTGCCCATAGCAGAAGTGACACACAAAAGACACTCAAAGGTACATTGCGATTAGTTAGTTTTCCAAGAGGTGTTTTTAAAATTACATGATTTGGCATTATTTGCTTAACAGCAACTGATACACCAGCAATATAGCCTGCCAATCCATGTATGTGCACAGTGAAAAGCAGATCAGTGTTAAATGTGCACATGTATAAAATAAGGTAAAATAGTCCACTTAATATTGCTACACAAATATTCACCAACACAAAAAATGTCATCATTTCTAATGCACCCCATAACGGTTCGATTAATTTTCCACACAAGCCAACAGTTATTATGTCTACAAATACTTCCCAAAAATGAAGTTCTAAAAAACAAAACGTCAATGAGGTCCATATCCATGACACTAAAGGAAACCCTGGGGTAAAACTAAGTAGTCGCACAGCGGGTTCTGAATATGACAGACAGTAACCACACAACACCACAACACAAATAAATTTCACTGAAGTACTGGTATTGCCGAGAAGAGCAACGAACTGTTGAGTTATGAAAGGCATGTTCTTCGTCAGTCCTCGGCCTGAAGCCATGTTCAAAAAAAATTTGGGACAATTTCGCTAAGCCCCGCAAATTCATGAATTACACGATGCATCCACGTCCAGTTGACAGGTCAAACCTGGATCACTCCGACGGGTTGGATACGTGGGATGTATTAAATGAAAGCAATGTTGCCGGCGTTTCCAGGATGTAATCAACACTCCCCGTTTTGCAACCTCTACAACGCACTGCCTATTGGATTTCAAAGGGCAAAGAAACACGTAGGAGCGAAATAACAAATTCACTATTCCATCATGGAAATATTTTCTATAATACATAGTTTATTACTCCAATGAAGAACGAACATGACTAAGAATACTCTACCTACATCCATTACATAATATAAATGCAAAATTTAATGGTGAAAACATGTTGAAGTAAACTCCGTGAAATTCCGATATGATTTCCTGGTGTGTCATTTCCAAAAACTAGTTGACCTTCATGTAAAACTGATCGTTTTATTTTTAGCTCTTGTGTTTTATCAGAGTGTAGTAATTTTGTCAATAAATACGTAACATAAAACAACATCAAAAATGTAAAACAAGCCAAATTCAGGTAATAGCGCCTTGTGATGGGCGACGGTCTTCATTAAAATTCGCTTTTCCGTTCGCATTCATTTGCACATTCGATAACTAGATTTTCTATGATATAATTATCCGACCGGAGAGGTATTATCCGCGCACGTTTTCTAAGCCCCTATTTCACTAGATGCGATAGGAGTGGCAGTGGGGGAATTTTGACGACAGGAGTGTTGTATAAAATCTGTACTTAGCTCATTTTTCGATGCAAAATAATTTCAATTATACGGGAGCGAATATTTCTAGTAATTAGTTTTTGCCAACACTCGTCGCTATACTTGTTTTTCAACGTGGCAGCAGAGGGTATTATCAAAAGGGTATCTTCAAGATGGAATATAGTACATTTGGCGTCTTTCTCGGTCCTGCCGCATGATCGCGACCGCACTGCTGTAGATCCTCTCGCTGATCCGATCCTCCTGCTGGAGCGCCTCTAGCGGCACGACTGAGAAAGACGAGACAAGACGTGCCATATTCATCTTGAAGATAATACCCTCAGCTGCCTCATTAGAAAAACCCAAGTATAATAATAATAATAATAATAATAATAATAATAATAATAATAATAATAATAATAATAATAATAATATTTATTGAGTCACAAATACAATTTCAATCGTGTATGACGAGTCAGATATGGCGGAGTGAAGTTACATTTACTGTCCAGAAATCAAAACAATGTCCAGAAATCAAACAAATATATATTTTTAATTTAAGCAATGTTAATAAAGTAATAGGGGTAGGTTTTCTGGGACTCAAGAAAAAGCGCAAGCGTAATAACAGAAAGTAACATCTGGCCAATTGCTTCTTCGTCATTGTTTTGGTAGCTTCTGGTTATGAAGTTAAGATAAGTTATGAGTTTTTTTGCGTGTGTTTCTAAATGAATACTTTTGTGTTCTCAAATTGTAGCAACGCGCTTTTGGGTCTTTATTGCACGAAACATTTGTAGATGACAGTTTTATTTTCATGAAAAATTCTTCTTGGAACGAAAGCAAGTTAGATAATGTAGTGCGATATGCTGACAAAGCAATGATGCTGCTATTATCCTCGCACGTTTTCTTGAGCCCTCGCTTAGCTCATTGCGCGAAGGGAGAGAGTTTGGTTATTTTGACAAGGAATTTTATATCAAGTTTCAAGTTCGTTTTGCGATGCAAAAAACTTTCTATTACAAGGGAGCAATCATTTATATACGTCAAAGCCTTTGTTTTGTTTTCCGATGTTATTTTTTTTAAGAAGCATTCCTTCATGATTTTCTCTGTATTAGTGTCAGTGTTAGGTTATGCCCTAACAATCGCGTTAACATTGAAATATGAAGGACCATTTTCCCGTTTATCATTTCGATAGTGTTTCATTTTGGTAAATTTCTGTTAGTTCGTCTATAGAGCAAAAGCGTATGGGTCAGAAACAGGTACGAAAGTCAGTTTAGATGTTTTAGGGAAGAAATACTTTTTGAAGCTAAATCTAGTGTATATCCGATGATTATCTAGTTTGCAAGGTTTTCCAATTTACTCTTTGATTATTTGATGTTAACAAATTGTTTAAAGTAATTTGAATCAGAATTATTTTCAAGTTCTCGATACGTACAGAGAATATCGAGAATATGTTCACCGTGGCAACGCTGTCTGACGTGACGTGCTATGCCGGGCACGGGTGCCGGGACATCATTTGAAACATGGATATGATTTCAGCCAAGGTGAAATTTTAAGACAGAATCTCACTGATTCGACCCCTAATTTCTTTTTATTACGTATGAAATACGGACCTACGTTATTTTATTACTTTCTGATTGTGTATTACTACAAAATAAGGCGCATAACTTCGGGTTATGAGCAATGTATTTTGTCTAATAAATTATTAAATATTATTCCATTTGATAACACATTTCATGGCATTGCTTTACCAAAAGTGGATAAATACTTTTTTCATCAATTTCATTGTGATTGAATGACTGGATGTGCATTTGAATGAATTGAATAAAAGAAAATTTTTTTCCTTTGGAATTTGTATTTCGATATGGATATGAATATTTCGTATGAGTGGGTGAGCAATTGCTCAGTCTCTGAACACTTGCTCCGTTTCTGAGCATACTCTCAATTGGCAAGCAAATGCTCAAATTTGGTATGAATAAAGTTAACCGTCTATACTTTGGTGTTCGTAACGTGGCAGCTGAGGATATTATGAAGATGGATTGAAGAATGGAATATGGTACGACTTTTTGCGTCTTTCTTGGCCCTGACGCAAGATGGCGCAATTCGCGACCGTATTAAGCAGTGCTGCAGATCAAGCAACTCTAGCGGCACTACCGAGAAAGACGCAAAAAGCCACGTTACGAAAACCCGCTAGATTGAGAACTTCCTCCAAACTTTCGCAGTGACCTCAGTTGCAGACTCACATTTCAAAAGTAAGGTTAAAATGTTTTAAACAAAGTTTCATGATATAAAATGAAATTTCGAGTCCTTTTATTTATTTATTTATTTATTTATTTATTTATTTATTTATTTATTTATTTATTTATTTATTTATTTATTTATTTATTTATTTATTTATTTATTTATTTATTTATTTATTTATTTATTTATTTATTTATTTATTTATTTATTTATTTATTTATTTATTTATTTATTTATTTATTTATTTTTTATTTTTTATTTATTTATTTATTTAGTTTTTATTTATTTTTTATTTATTTTATTTATTTATTTATTTATTTTTTTTTTTATTTATTTTATTTATTTATTTTATTTATTTTATTTATTTATTTATTTATTTATTTATTTATTTATTTATTTATTTATTTATTTTCACTTTCTCGCCCTTACGAAGGTACTTTGTAAGAAGAGGGGAATCGGAAATGTTAGGGCAGAGGCGTTGGTGCGGACGATTTTCTGTGGTGCTGTTTGTTTTCAGGTGCGGAGGAGGCCAAACACTGGAAGGAGAATGCCTGACGCCCGCGCCAAATAAATAAATAGTTTAAAAACCGGATAGATTAGCATGTACTCGGCTTCTGACGGCAGGTTTTTCCCCCTTCAGGGGTTTTTTCCTCAGCCGTACCTTATGGTCTCTTTTCCGCGGCTTTGATGCGAAGGAGAGACCATTTGGGGTGAATACCAGAATTCGAAAGGTTAGAACGAGGTAGTAGGTTTTGTAATGGCTTAAAGGCCTTCGGCCTAGCCACAGCGCATCAAGTTTGTTTTTTTTTTTCATTTGTCTGTAATAATTACCTATTAAATAAAAAAATACTTTGTAAGAAGAGAAAGTTGTGTAATCGTGAGCATCAAAACGGAGAATTGTCGACAGAAAAACTTCTATTGCCGGGCCCTGGAAACGAAACAGTGGATAAACCCTGTTGCTATAGTAAATTACTTTCTGTAACTCATGGTGTAGCAAGAATCCACGTTTTGTGGGTCCTTGATACGGAAATATCGATTGACAGCAATACGTTTGTCCGTCTGTGATCTGAATAAATGTCCGCTGATCTGAATGAAGTCAAAGCTGTGGGAGTTTCAAACGGATATTTTGATTTTTAAGAGTACTTTACATAAGGTCTCAAAAAACATTTTCAAAATTTTTTCAAAAATGGCACCAAATTTTTTCTTAAACACTGCTCATAGATAGCGTAAAGGACGGTTAAAATGATGATCTCTCATGTTCGTTAAAAGCCCTGATTTTTCGAAAACTGCAAAATGATTTTTTTTGCGTCATGCTACAACTCTAATAGTAAAGGTAGATATTTTTTCCTTAATGACATACGTTCCTTAAAGACATTAAAATACGTTTTAGTTCAACTTTTAGAAAATATGTGTATTTTTCGTGTAATTTTTTAAGGGGTTTTTAAAAAGGTAAAATTTTCTAACATTTTGTTTTCATAAAAATCGTTCAATTTTTAAAAAGTTTCTTCTCATATATAATAAGGGATGGTAAAAAGTACGGCGTTAGTCCAATTTTTGGCTACCTCTCAGTTTTTCGAAAATTGCAAGAAGTTAACATTTCAAAACTGCAAAATTGAAGAGAGCGATTTTTGCTTCAAACAAAGTGTGTTGCAAAAAAAATCAGCTCTTTAAAAAGGTACGCAGAAGACGAACTTGGGCCGACACTTAAAAATGTCACAATCCAAAATTTTTTCGAACATGTCATTTTTGCAATTTTCGCAAATACGAAGAGTTCGCAAAACATGAGATTAGCACCGCCATTTTACTTATTCGCCCTTATGAAAACACTTCGTCAGAAGAGAAAGTCATTTAATTGTGCGCCAGAAAACGGAGAATCTTCGGCAGAAAAACTCTTGCCGCGCCCTGGTAACGTGGATAAATCCACTTGCTAATAATTATAGAAAAAAAAATCTATCACAATTCGCCTGTATGCTCACAATGACTGTTGAAATTAGCGCCATGCGCCACGTGTTCGCAGGGAGAAATGAAAATGTTCGACCGCGTCCCAAACTTCTGAATTCGAGCAAATATGTTCGCTCGGCGTCTGCATTCGCTATCTCGAAACAAACATATCGAGAGAACGTTTGCTCTCCTCCGAACGACATTGTTCACTCGGGTGTCCCGTTTCCACCAGCCGAGCGAACGAAGAATTTCGTTCGGAAATGTTCGCTCGGGCAGTGCTCGCGCGAGAGAGCAAACAAGAGATTCTGAACGAAGGCTCGTTAGTTCGGCGGATAGTTGCGATGGAGAAGTTACTACCTGTTTATACTGAGCGAGCTCGCGCTCCGAACGTTTGTTCTGTCGGTCAACTTGTTCGCTCGCAGCGGCAGCCCTCCCAAGTGAGGTTATTGTGTAAGTGTAGTGTCTTTTTTCGTAATTCGTTGCGTCTTAATCATAGTAATTATTTACATCACCAATCAACGCAACGTGTCTCTAAGCCTCTGCGGAGTATTAAGCGCTTTTGGGGAGTAATCCTCCATTAATATTCGTTATTTTTGTTTAACTCGTTTCGCCACTTGTCAGTTATCAAGAGGGCCGCCAAGTAGCATCTCAGTGTTCCATGTATCTCCTCTAACACCACGCGCTCCTGCGTCACTACCCAGCGGCCAGAATTTGGGAGGAATTAGGAAGGGGTAGGGTTTAGGACGTTTCACAAGGGTTGGACTAGCCCCTGTGAAGCAGACAGACTCGTTTCGTTAGAAGAAAATTTCACGTGAACTTGTTCGGGAATCGATCCCGGACCTCCTTGGTGAAAGGCAGACGACATCTCTCTGAGCCACGAGCTACTTGCAGAACGAACAAGCGATTGAAATTTACATTTCAGAGTTATGAGAATACAATATGAACAAGGAAATTTGGGGCTAATTCTCTTACGTGCTTTCATGAACAAAAAAAATTCTGACCAACAAATAGGATTCTGAGAATTGGTTAAGGAATTTAAAAAATGTAAAATCCATTATATAGTGTTTTTTAAAGTCGAGTAACATCAAAATCCGCTTGATATATCTACAAATATGTTCAATACAGCCTAATAGAGAATAAAGAAATCAGTCACAGCAGTGCGGCTGAAATGTTTAAAATTTAAAAATTTAAATTAGTGATGGCGCGCGCCGCAATTTGAGCCGATTGCAGTGAAATAGTTAAATTGTTCGATGCAAAGTTCGTAAAGTAGAGATTTTAAGCTTTAATTTTATCTAAATTAAAATTATTTTTTCTCTCTCGAAATACACCGCCTTAAGGCAGGACTGTCCGTGCGGGCGAGAGGGTTTGAGTGCTTCAATGAAGGCGAGGGTTATGGTAGGAGTAGCATTGTTGATGAGTTGTAGAACGTATTTATGCTGCTACTGTTAAGGCCCATTCACAATGCAAACATAAGCATAAGCATGGCGTTAACATAAAAGTTAGGACTACGCCTACAAGTGGACTCATTCACAATGCGTTCGCATAAGCATAACACGTAAGACGTTAACTTAAGACCTTGCAAGCTTCAAGTTGCTTATGTCAGACATAAGGAATGAGCCAATCACAGTTCGATAACTCAAATCGAGTATCGAAGTCGATAGGCGAACTATTCGTGTGCTGCGTGGTTGTGTTTGTCGTATTTGTTTTGAAATCTCGAAATCGATTCTCATATCCAACCAATAGTAAACTACAATATTGTCATAGCCAATAGAAACTCTTATTTTGCCTATGTTTATGTTCGACATTGTGAATACGCCAACTCTTCGCTTATGATAATGTCTATGTCTATGTGTTATGCTCATGTTTGTGATTGCATTGTGAATGAGCCTTGAGGGTCTCCCAAGCTATAAAGGCGTCAGCGGAGAAGCCAGACGAAGAGTGTCATGCAACGACTTATATTATTATATTAACTTATATTATTATATAATATATTATTATATAATATATTATTATTTAATATAATATTATATGATGTATTTGTATTCTGCTCTATCCTCTCTAGAAGTTCTTGAAAGTATACCTCCCACTGTTTAATATTAATTGGTCCCATTCTGGATTTATATGATACATCAGGTTTTAGTTCTTTTATTGTCTTTCAGATCAGATCTTTAAAAAAGTTTTGTACAATTTTTTGAAAAATCTAGTCGTTTTCTGAAGTTTTCAAATAGAAATAATGGGATAAATTATGTGCTGTTGTAGCACCCTAGATTAAAGAAACGAGTTTTCAGAAATGATTTTAAGACAAAAATCTCGATCTATTGTATCTTCATGTTAATTTTTTGTAATTTTGAAAATACAGATTTCGACAGAAACCAGCATCACCTTTCCATCCTTCGTTATATAAAAATGGTGACGGTTTTGACAAAATAATTGTATAAAAATTGCTTACATTTCAGGCAAAATTACACGAAAACTGCTCATTATTGAAAAATTGTACATGACATTTTTTTCAAGATGTCTTTCACCAGATTTTATTCAGGAAAGAAATCTTTTGAGTATTGTAAATGTAGGAAGATGCCGAAAACAATTGAACTTTAACAGTTTTCGAAAACTCAAGAGATTTTAAGGAAATGAGACCTGCGCCATCTTTTAAGCGTCTTTCACGCTATTCGAGGACAAAAGTTTAATCAAAACCATTGGAGCCATTTCTGAGGAAATGCTGAAAAATGGTTGAGGATTCATATAAAGTTCTAGCAAAAATCAAAATATACAAACTCGCAAGCCCTCTAGTTCGATCGATCGGGGATCAATTTTGGATAAAATCATCCGAGTAGTTTAGGAGCTAACGACCCCGGACGGACGTTTTGCTGTCAAAGTTTTCGGTATCAACGATCCACCAAATATGTGTTTTGACTACGTGTTAGAGAAATTAATTTACTTAATTCTGGAACAAGACTTTTCCACTTTTTTGTTATATGGGCCCGGCAATGACTTTTTTCTGACGAAAAATAGCCGATTTCCGGCGCATGATTACAGTACTTCATGTTACCAAGTACGGCTAGAATGTAAAACTCAAGTTTTTTAAATTTTTTATTTATTTTTAGTATTTAAGAATGCTTAAGAGGATGAATTACAATCTTTCCTCCCCCAATCTATTACTGCATCCCAGAAACATTTCAGTCCATTGGAACGTCACATCAGCTCTAGGTCTTCAACAAGGTTGCAACATTACTTTTCTTGTTTAAATACGAAGTTATTTAATGGTATGTAAAACAATATGTAAACTTAATAGCTCAAAAGTGCAAAGCAACAATATTTTTAATTGATCATTCATAGTGAAGTATACATAAACCAAATCAGAAAAAGGTTGGAAGAGGTACAAGGTGCATTGTGAGGGTTGGAAGAGGTACAATAAGCAAATGCCATCCATGTGCAAGCCTCTTTTTATTGAGCTTGGAATTCAACTACTGTCTTAACTTATTAACAAATCAAGGAATTTGTTAAAACAGGCTTACTCACGAGTAGACACTCATTTGTAATGCAATACCAATATCGACAAATATAACATGACATAGGAAACATATTCAGCAGGTGTTGGTATCAACAATTCTCAACAAAAATTGTACACGCAATATTTGTACGTTATTGCACAACAATTACTATAGGATGTTATACAATCGAAATTGATCCACAAGTTCAAGTACCTTGTTAACTTTTTCAACTACATAACTGTTTTAAGCAATTAAAGTGTATTGAATATGAAAAACTAAAATTATCTTTATTTCACAATAAGACTACCACATTACATTAGAGAAATTTTAAATTTTACAAATCTAAATGAGTGAATATGCCTGTACCAACTATTGCCATCAGCTTCGGGGTTAATAAACCCAACGCAATCAGGTTTTATGTCCGGTTTCCCTTGATCCATTGGGCAAATGCTGAGATGGTCACTGCTTTGCTTCAGATCACTACATTAACTTTTCTCATTTTTACGTACTATAATGTACAAAAGAGAGATAAATAAATTAAATGGTCATTTGAATATTCAACTAGTACAAATCAAAAACAAAACAATATTTACAAGTGTTGAAGTCCATGTGCTCATTTCTTTTATTATACAATAAAAACTGTATCAAACTAGAGATCACTATTTGAAGATTACCACATACACACTCTCATAATTCTTCCTTTGCAGCAGTTTGTTTAAAAGCATCACTAGTACGATTAAACCAATTTTTGTATGCTAATAAAGCAACATTCTTTGCTCCCACAGCACTCATTTCCATTGCACTTGCAGCCCACTCTATTGCATTTATATGAAACAAGTTTTTATACAAAACAAAATTCCTAGAAAAGAGCTTAGTATCATAATGAGGGTAAGCTCTCCATGAAATTGTTTTTATTTCTTCAATATTAACAAATAATTTTTGCAAGTCCTCTTTTTTCAATGGCATCTGAGAAAATATTTTCCATACAAAACATTTATTACATTTTTTCTTTGAATTAACAGGATAAATCCTTCCTATAGAATTGAAAAATAAACTACCATTTATTGACAAAATTTCCTGAATTTGATTTTTATCAAGATTAAAGAATTTGGTGTTTAGATCACCTTTTAATATAGTACACACAGTTTGGTGATATTTTCCAGGAAAAGTGAAGGCACTAGGAAAACCAGAGAACTGAATATTTGGTTTTACATTTGCAGCTGCTGGAGCAGCGAGTATCACAATATCATAAATTCTAGATTCAATCTTCTGTTGTTGACTAGTAAAAAACAGTTGAAACTTCTCTCCACCAGGCAGCAATGTTACATTCATTACTTGGCCATTGATTACAGTAGCATTTGCAGCTTCCAAAAGCTTCTCAGCAACTAAGTAATTGCCTCCTTCCACTGCCCATAAACCAGGCGTTCCACCAGCAACTGATACTGCTCCTAGTAATGCACAGAAAATCACTACTTCAAAAAATGTATTTGAGGCTATAACTATGTTTATTCAATTGGGAATGCTCAAAGACAAATATTTTATGTTAGTTATGCCAAATAAGAATATTTGAAGTAACCAAACTGATCATATAAGCAAAATGAACAAAACTTACTGTGGTGAAGGAACAATCATTAACAACAATTTATATATGTATGTATGTATGTATTTGCCTTTTTAATATATATATATATATATATATATATATATATATATATATATATATATATATATATATATATATAATATATCATATTTGTAAGTTAAAATTGCAGTTGTTAGGTGTATATTCTAATGCCACAGTATTTTATCAACAGTTTTTAAAATGTGATAAACATTTTGGCTGCCCTATAGGGTTTTGAAACCTATGGAATCATAGCAAAGGTTTGCAATCATTCATGAGCGTTGTCAACTCAGTATAGCCTCTGTGGAATGTAAAAACATCGTTTTTTTGGCACATCTAGAATTCACAACAATTTCATTGGCTTTGTTCACAACTGTCTTAATAATTTCATATCAAAAATGTTTTCAAAATTCTTGCTGAGACAATCCAAAATTCTAATAAATTCTGAATGATTGGGGAAACATTTGTATTTTTGACGAAATTCCCTAGGCATAAACCAATGGTTAGCCTATCAAACATAGGCCTGCTACATACTTTTAGTCATACATTGCGAGTCATAAAGAAGCATGCAAAAAACTGAAATAAAAAAAAAAAGTTAGTTCCTATGCATTCTTAAACCTTACGAAGTTCCCAGCTGTGTGACGCAACATCGAAACCCATGGTCGATGCACATAAAATTTATGGTGGGTAATGGGTATCAATTCTAACAGTCATTGGTGGTTCTGGGGAAATGTGGCCATTAATACCGTTTCATCACGAAGGGTTAAGAGAATACGAGTGTGTTTAAACGAGTGTGTATACAGAGAAAGCGTAAACAAAGCATATACCCGGTCTATTTGTGTTGTAATACTCACCCCAATTCCTATTCAAACATTTTTGTTTTTTATTGTTAGCATTCAGAAAAGTAGATTTTTCTTTGACAATACTTAGAAATATCCTTCGCATTTCGACTCATTTGAAACACAACTTTATGGACATGATAGAGAAAGATAAACCGGGGAAACTCCTTTGCAGTACCGAAGCGTTTCTCAGCAAAATGTTATCATTTGTTCATCGACTATAAGTGAAGATGGCGGTGATTTCTTTTTGTATGAAATTACTCAACCTTTGTGTGTGAGTGAGAGTGTGAATGAGTGAGGGTGAGAGTGTGTGTGAACATGAGTGTGTGTAAGTAATATACATTTGTCTTAAAAACGCTGCACCCAGTGCAGGGCGGAATGCGATAACTGTTAGCAGGCAGGTACATGGTACCACACGTACAAAAAGTTTACATTTTCACATTTGTGGGACAAACATTTATTGCGATACCCGGTCACAGTGAGTACAAGTAGTATCACATCGGAATGATGTAATAGAGAACGCACGCAGTCAGATGTCGCAGCATGGAAGTAAAAGGTCTCGATCGGATTCCTGTGATAGTTCACCCCATGCAGCTTGCACCTGTGCACGGAGGTGTCGCAGAATTATGTGTCCTGATTGCAGGCTCGATAACACCCCATACATTCTCAAGGCAGGAAAAGTTTGCGATGAGGCTGGCCAAGGAGTATCCACAGCTGCAAGCCACGCTCTGGAGGCAGCAGCGTTCTCTGAAAGAGTGTTGAGAACGAGCTTAAATAGGTCATATGTGTGGGCATTCACGGCAGAGGCAACAGTTGCAGGATCTCCTGAAAGTACCTTGGCTGTCACAGCACCCATGAGAAACAGAGTGAATGGGCACCACAGGATATGGCGCCCCCACATCACACCACACTGACGGGATACCACATGGCGGCTTCAGTTGACGGTTAGTGCATTAAACTGTTTGCGCAAACCCAATCAAAACCTTTCATCATACTTCCTTTCTCTGTGGTGAAAGGAGCGTAGAGGAATTTGCTTGGTCATGCGGAAGAGCAGGCCTGAGCCTCGCCACGTAAATTAAGGCATTACTCAATTGAATTGACAAACTGTTCTTCGTGGCATTCCTTTCTGCACCTCCAGACAAAAACCCAGTGGCTGTCTCCACTAAGGCAGAAGCGAGTCTCGTCAATGCCACAGCCCGATGCCAGTCTTCGTGGCCCCATGTTCGTCATTCGCGACAAGAGACGAGTCTGTAGAGGCAGCTGCAGGGGCGTGAGTGGCGTTAGACTTAACGGTCTGCATGTGACGCGCCCTACGGCGTGCAATCACAGCGCCTTGAAATCGCCCGCGCTGGCGGTACGCTCCCGGGGGCCGGAAGGCGCATGACGCCTCGCAGCGCCAACTTCACCAAGCGCACGATTGCAGCGCTTCCAGGGCGCATTCGGAAAGATCGCTGCCGCGCGTTCCCGGGCGTCGCAGCCAATAGGAAGAAACCGCGGGAACTGGCACACTCGGCTCTTGGCCGTATAAAAAAGTCGCCGACAGAAAGCCGCCTCAGTTCAGCTTTCAGTGTGTCAAGTAGTGAGAGTGTCGTGAAACAAATTTTGGACTTCTGGCACGCTCTTCTTGGTATACGGCGATCACGGCTATTTCCCGGCACATCTGGCTACTCGGCAACCTCGGCGTTTTCTCCTGCTTTTTCTTCCGATGGTAACGACTTGGCACGACTTTCGAAAAAGCTATTGTATTTATGTTGCCGTCAAAGATGACTCTTTTTTGTAAAATAAACTTACTTAACTTGAACTTTGTTGAGATTCTTCAGTTGGCAGGTCTGCCAATTGGCACTTATATGACATGGCAAAGCAGGCGTGCAGGCTGCACAATTATCCTATAGTGGCCGCTGGTGGACAAGCCGTCGCCGTCGATCCGTTCGCGCGTGGCGGACAAGCCGTCGGTCCGTGTTGCGTGGCGGACGTCCAGATCCTGCATTACGAGTATGCGCGACTTCCTCTGTCCGTTGCCGTCAAGTGGGTAATGGAGATGATCGCAATCGGTGCAATATGTCGACAGGACCATTCAGCCTCCCACAGCCCCACGACGCGGTCCGTCTCGAACGCCTTTCTGGGCAACCTACTACCGAACGCGTCGTCAAGGAATATAGTAGTGCAGGACACCAACTGATGTAACTAGTGACTTTGACCAGGAGGTCCTAGGATTCGAATCCCGACGTAGGCAGGATTTTCGAGAGCTAGGTCGAATTCAGCCGCAGACTCCACAATTCCAGCGACAAGCTGCTCTGATCGGTAGTTTTATGTGATTTCTCCGATCAACACCAGGCGAATGCCGAAGCAGTACCCTAACAAACGAGCCACAGACCGCGTGAGATCTTTCCTTCCTCGTCCTCACCCTTCTTACACACACTCGCATGCACTCCACTATCCCACTTGTGGGGAAATCAGTCTGGAGCTTAGAGTCTGTCCCAGCTGAGGCAGTGCCCGTTGGTGGGAAATATCTAGTTTAGGAAAATTCCTGCAAGCCGACATACGTCGGCGCCGGATCTCGCCAGCCAGCTCACCCGGAAAATCACAGCCACTTCCCGCGATGATAACATGCACTACATTTACGGGACTATCACCTTAGCAGTTGACGCGTCTGGAATCACTAATCAAACGCTCGGCACGGCCGTTTGGGGTTCTCTTATCACGGCAGAAGGACCCAATGTCACATCCACGCCCCCCATTAATATATGGTTGACAGTGAAAAAGAAATCATCTTAACTGACAGAGATCAACACACTCGTCCCTTTTTGTGTATATATACATGCGTTGTCTCACAAATTTCTAGGGTAGCAGATTCAGCTTTTTTTTTTATCAACTTGGGCTCAACTGACACATTCCTAGGGGGTGGGGTGGGGCCCATGTGACTATTACGTTACTTCTACTTTACAATTAACCTAATAAACATAATAATTGATTACTTGATCATATACTGTAGTGCAGTGATGATCGTGATGAACCAGCTTTTCTCGCAAAAGGAACAAGATGATTTGGTGCGAGATCTAGATCTACTTTAGCAATCTGCTGAATTACTTGGTTCTAGACTTAAAGTAAAAAATTGTTGATGGAAGGTATATATTTTGCATAATACAGATGTCAGGAAGATTTTCTGTCTTGCTTTTCTCATGAGAGCAATTTGGTGTTTTGCTCTGATTTAGAGGAGTTGATCATTCACTTCCACATTCAATATGATTCTTCTGAATGGAGACTTTTCATTGCCTCTTCCAGAAGTTTGAAAGCAGTTTTATTACACGAAGGTAGCATTTGCATGTCTATTCCTGGAACTTGTTCAGTGTATTTGAAAGATACTTATGAATTGGTATGAGTAACTTGGAGTTAATACTCAAGAAAGTGGGTTACCAAAACCAAAATTGGTTGGAATGTGGAGATGTAAATGTGTATGGTGCTGGGTCAACAGGCCGAGTACACAAAATACCCTTGTTTTCTAAGTTTATGGGGCCATAGAGACTGACAAAATCACTGACAACAACAAAAAAATGGCAACCAAGAAGTCTAATTGCTGGTGAAAATAATCTCCTCAGAGATTCATTGGTACCCCCTGAAAAGGTTTTTACCGTTCTCTAAATATAAAATTAGGACTAATGAAGAAATTTGTTAAGGCACTTCCCAAAGATAGCTAATTCTTCAAGTACTTGAAATCCAAGTTTCCAGGTTTACTGAAGGCAAAACTGAAAGAGGGGGTGTTTTTGTTGGTCCGGATATTAGAAAACTCATACCTGACAAAGGCTTCTTCAGTTCAATGACTTCAACTCACAAAATTGTGGGTTGCCTTTAGTGCTGTCATAAAAAACTTTTGGGGAAACCAAAACAACCCAAATGACAAGGAAAGTGAGAAAATGAATCTTCAAAACGTTTGGTTGCACCATGAGCTTAAAAATTTTTTTCTCAACTTGCACTTACACTATTTTCCTGCAAATTACAAAGCAGAGAATAAAGAACACTGAGAATGTTTGCATCAAGATAAAAAAAGAATTGAAAAAAGGTATCAAAGGAAATGGAGTGTTACAATGATGGCTGACTTCCGCTGGATGTTGTACAGCGATATTCTCGAAGCAACATACAAGAGGAAAAGCTCAAAAAGAAGTTTGGAGTTTTAAAAAAGATGATTTCACAAGCAATCTGATTGAGCATGGTGTTAAATTCGTCATCACCTGTGCAAATGAGTTAATATTTATAGAACTTTATATAACTCTCATTTGAGATCATAACTATATGAGATTTTTTAAACAATGACCACCAGTTTGTTCAATAGCCTGACATCCAAGGAGAAAATGGCAAACAAAAATTTTGTTAATTATTTTTTGTTAAATATACTCAAAATTTATACAATTTAAATGACACTAGCATTCCATCAATGCATACCAAAAGAGAAATAGTCTAGCTTATGAATCTTCATTGAGTTTAGTGAAGACAAAGTTTCAGCACTCGGAGCAGCACCCTCTATATTCTCTCTCCCACCAGTTGTTGGCACTATCAAATTCTAGGAATTATCAAAACGTAAAAATCTAACTCTTCAGCATAGCAAAAAACATTTCTTCCAGTTCCATCAGTAGCAAACAACATGTTAACACTTTCACTCCCAAATTTGAAGATTGTTGAGAAGATATAGCCCTACAAATAACTTGAGATCAAAGATAAGAATATTATGATGGATTGTGTATCGTCATATTTTTGCATCATTTCTATAAATTGTTAAATGCATACAAATTATCATTGGATTTAGAAAATCCTTGAACAAGAGAAATTCTCACACTTCTACCAATAATTTTGTTGTATAATGACAAAAACTAGAAGTTTCATATTCTACAATTATATTGTGTTAAAAAAGATGGCGGAATTTTATTCCATTTAATTGTTTCTTTCCAGAAAGATTTCATCAGTAGATGAATCTTCAAGCTGTTCTCACACGTCCTCATATCTGTCAGATATCTTACTTTGCCCAGATTCTGATTTGTGTTCACTTTGTTGTTTATTTTCTTTTATGAGCTACTTTCAAATCCCTGAAGAACTGGCACTGAATTATTTCCATTTAGATAAGAAAATGCTATTTCTATAATCCTCTTCCTGAAAATTTTATTGGGAAACAGCAGCAATAAACAAGGGCAACTGCACTGCATTATTTCCATTGGCACTATATTATTTCCATTTAGATAAGAAATAGCTACTTCTATAATCCTTTTCCTGTAAATTTTATTGTGCAATAGCAGCAGCAAACAATAAACAACAGCAACATGCAATAAACAAGTCATCCATCAATGCATTGTTGGATGCCTTGTACGGAACTGATTTTGTTGACAATAAGCAGTCTCTCAAACTGCTTTCCAGAAACTAGTTAATACTTTACTATCTAACTAGTTAGAATTTCTCACCCATAACTATCAGTAACAATTTCATGGAAAGGTAAGCAAAGTGGAAACTCCACTACATTCTTAGAAAATCAACTATAAACAAAACAATATCTTTAGCATTCCTTTACACCACAGCATGTAAGTTAAGGGTTAACAAAAACTCAGGAAAATATATTTATTTGATGTTCTTACCAACAAATTTATGAACATCTGTTGTTTGTCCATAATTTACGAGAAGTGTTGCTAGAATCAGTTCACTGATAACTCTCTCTGAAAAACCACTGTTTCTGAAGCCATCTTCTGATGATACATGCAGATATTTTACAAATTCTTTATTCATAGCAAATAACATTTCTTCCACAGATTCAAAAGATACCCCTCCATCCTGTAATGTGTATATTCTGCAAAATTCAGAATATCCTATTGTTACTACTCCACAAAGCAATTTTTTTTCCTCCAATGAAAGTTTTTTGCTGCACAACACTGCAAATGACAATCACAAGAGAATCTGCACAGATAAGTATGGAAGACAATCATAATATTGGAAAATCATAATTTGTATTTAGTAGAAAGGAATTCCGAAAAATGTTTGAAATAATATCTTACAAGAATACAGTAGAATGTACAGAAGAATACATGCTAAATATTCATTCCCATAAGTTATTTCTTAATAGGAACAGTTTTTACCTAATAAAAAAGACACACCAAGAGATCTAATAAATTTGTAAGCATTTCAAAGCTAAGGATTCTTCAAAGCTTATTAAAATGTAGTTCTGTTTACTAATTTAAAGTAATACCAAAACTGTCTATTCCTAAGCTGAGTCCATAATTTGTGTTTAACAGGTAATGAAAAAATGCTTATTGATTCAATGTCAACAACTAAATTAAACTTACTACTAAATACAAGGCACAATACTTGACAATAATTACCTACAAACAAAATATCACAAGATAGACCAATGTGACAGTGCAAGAGCAACAGAGAGAGAATGCACAGAAGAGAGATGGAAAGGGAGAACAAAGTGTGGAAAGTGAGAGATAAAAAGTGCAAGACAGTCGGGGAGAGTGCGAAAAAGAAAGTGCAAGAACGAAAGAGAGATAGGCAGAAAGTTCATGCACAAGAGTGATAGAAGTGTGTGCGGAAGTGAGGGTGTAAGGGGGGAGGAGGGGGAGAACGAGTGTTGACTCATGAGGAAGAGAATGTTCATACAAAAGAGCAAAAGAGCAACTGTCAGAGATAATAATAAATACATGAGAAAGTGGTCAGCCATTCTACAAAAGAAACAGGATAAAAACAGAAGAGGAAATGAATGCATGTTTTGTAACATCAAATCATACCTGCTGAAATGGTCCAACATATCATCTATGAAACTTTTAAGTTTGAAAGTATCTAATCCATAGCGCCATAATAGTTTAACCGCATTCCACAACTGCCAACTTTCAGTGCTCTCTGAGAAAACAAAATCTTCACCATTGTACAGACCGAAGGCGGAAGGTTCACCACCATTTCTTTTCTTCAAATCTAGGAAAAATTACAAATATGTTACTGACTTAAATACAGAATAACAAATAAAAGTTCATTGGATTCTTGCCTGATGTTGAATCATATCCAACAAGTTTGCCTGAAATTATCTGAAATGTTGAAATAAAAGGATCAGATGTTACTTCTCCCCCACACGTAACATACAGTTTTTACTGCTTTTTGACTAAAATCAAATCAAACTGATTCCACAAATAAAGGCCATGGACCACCAACTTAAGTGACAATCAGTCTAAAGACTGAAGTAACTATTCTTTCTCTGAATTTGAAAAGGCTGGGATGTCGAAGTGTTGAAGATTAGCGCAACTTGTGTCATCCTATACTCCACATAGTTTCGCCTTCAGAACAGGTTACGAACTGGACATATATATGGCACCACACATTTCAAAACTTCCTTCCTAGTTTCTCAGTGATGGGTTCACAGTATTTGAGTCAAAGTAATTTCCTCCTGCTTCAGTTCCTTGATACCATGCTTTCAGGTATCAGGTACTACGTACCAATAGTTCATGATAGACTGGACAAACCTCATAAATATTTACTTATTTAACTTAAGAATTAAAAACTAACCAAACAATCAACAACTTTGAACATGAATTTATAATCTTGGTCAAATAAAATGTAATAGTATATATCTAATATTTATTTATTACAATCAAATATCTAATATTTTGTTAAGTACTGAACAGAAGCTGTTGCACAAGTGCACGCAGGTGGTCTCTGAGACCCATGCAACATTTTGGAATGTCTCACCTCTCGAAAGGATAAGAATACTCACTTTCTCAAAAAAAGTGCAACTCATATCTGTGGAAGGAAAAGGTGCCAGGAAATAGTTGTCACAGGCGGCCAAACTGCAATCACAATGGTAGAGTAAAGGCTTCCTGGGTCTCTCACGCTACCTGCGTGCACTGTCGGGTTAAGAATGATGCCATTCTAAGAAAAATTGAATATTCAATTACATCATTCCTTCTTTTCACATTGTTTATTACATTTTCACATAATAATTAATAAATTATTTTCATTTTCCTGTTTTTAAATTAGACTAATAAAAGATGATGCCATCTCCAACCAAAATTCTCCTAAAAGCATGCTCACGAGTCATTTCTCTACACAAGGATTCCAAAGTTCTCAAGTTAAAGTGAATACGATTTCTTTCATTCTTTCTCTACACATTTTCTAAATGAACTTACCAAATAAGGCAACAAAGTCACTCATGTATTTGTTTCTTGGATGAATAACAGCACCTCCTGCTTCATAATAATTTCCTTTCAAGATTTCTGTAGCCAACCTTCCACCAATTCTATTGTATTCAAAAACCTCTGTTGTTAGATTATTTTCTCCAAACAATTCTTGCAGGAAATATGCTGCGGATGAGCCCCCAATCCCTCCTCCGATGATACCTGAGAAAAACAATTTGAATCTTCATTGTAACTTCTCAATTTTGGGATGTACTGTACAAGGGTACAATGATCTCATACTCACATTGTTATTATATAAATTATATAATTAATACCAAGTAATACCAGTAATAATTTGAATTTAGGCTCAAAATTAATAAAATTGTCATATTGATAAACCAAACAAAGCTTTGGTCTATATAACGTGCTCAAACATGCAATATCAAAATCAAGCATAATTGGTTATTAATTATACAAATACACACGCACACCATCGAAGCTTCCTACCTATTTTCGGCACATTACTTCCAGCAGTACGACACAAATTCACAAGTGAAAACAAAAACATCAATATAGAAAAGTAACCCATCTTTCAAATGTCAACTAAGCAATATGATTGTATCTAGTAAATAATTGCATTTATTTCTCCATCTGTTCACTAGGTAACTTAATTTTAAATTTTGTCCAAAAAAACGTACAAACTTAATCTTCCCTGGAGTGCCATGGACAGCAGTCTCCCTCTCTCACAGCCTTCAACCAACCACCAAGGCAATAACACTAAGCAAAAGGAACGCGCCTGTTTTAATTCGAAATTAAAACAATTTCGGTGCATGTATCCATACAATATCATGTATCCAACATACGAAGGAACCTGGTAGATGCACCAGGAAAAAATTGGCATTAAGACTGATACTTCCATGTAAACCTACCGAATGCGTGAACGCGTAATAACCATAATGTTTTTTGTATCATATTGTTGAATACGATCATGTTCAGATTGTATTTTTGTACTGACACAACTTACTGAAAAACGAAGGGAATTTAAACTAACAACATAGTATGTCTTTATTGACTACGTAAAGGCATTTGACAGCCTTAAAAGGAGATTATTGTGGGAAACACTGAAAAATATAGGACTCCCTCCTCATCTTTTTACAGCAATTCAATCACGCCGACCTACTATCTTCCAGCACGTGGGGAAAGCGTGATAGTATGAATTCTCGTGAAGCGAGCTTAAAATTCTCAGGAAGCAGGATCTTTTGGGTATGAGAAAGGTCTGAACCCTTGACACAATGGATCAGACAAAATACGAATAAAAGGAGCATATATTCAATGAAAAATTACAGTGGCACAATTATATAATAGGACTATGCACTTTAAATAGTTGGTCACAACAGAAAACAAGGCAAAACAAAAAAATTGGCGTCATCTCGACTGCCTGAACACACTTTCACCAATTACAATTCACAATTTGCTCATTCCTCTGTCTGAATTTTTATCTACCACATTTTACTCTCTCTACTATCTAGTTTTTCCGTGCACGGCTTTTAAAATGAGTTTTACACTTGTTCTAAAGTATCCCGTTCACAGGTGCTAGCCTTGGGCTTCGCACTCACTATACCATTGTGAACTTTAGAGAGAGAAAGAGAAAAAAAAATAAAACGTAACATTCACGTTACTTAAATTTGACCCCTTTACATATCACAGAAAGCAATTACTTTTAACACAATACAATAAACTATGACTTTTCCAATTAACATCACTATACAACTTATGAAAATCATGAATTGTTTAAGTAAAATTGTACAAGGTATGGCCTCTTTGAATAAATTTAATAACACGTGCAGTAAATTAACTTGAAACTGCCACTCACACCGTTCGGAATACTTCTCCCACCTATTCTGACCTTTCACCCATTTTTAACACGAATTGTCGTGTATTTACTGCTATTCTCTTTCCCCAACTGATCGCCGCATAAAAGTTGCCAGTTCTTTTACCTCAACAGCTCCGCATCTCTCTCCTGTAGGTGACCTTGTGAATTTTCTGCCGCTCGCAGCCTCGCGTTGCTACCAGACTTCGCTCGCTGTCCCACGATGTTACCAGTTTCCTTCCCTCGAGCTGTGGACTCCGCCACGCCTCCAATTTCCACACCCTTCTCCCGTTCTCTGGACTCGTACGATTCCCGTTTCAGTTCAAATCTTTCTCACCTACGCTTCGCTCTTCCTGGGGTCGTCCTTCATCTTTTGCCGCGTCTCGTACAAGTTTGTTCGCGCTTCCAGCCTCGAATACTTAATGTTGCTGAAGTTATACTTTAATGCTCGGCCTACCTACCACACTTTGGGCGTGTGTGGTCTCAGCGTGCAATATGAGATGCTGGATTTAGTTAATGTCCTTCTGCGCAAATTTTACAAATTTGAAATTATTTCGAAGTCAAACAATCACTTCACTTGCTCGCTCAAATATTGTGAATGATAATGCGAAGAATGTTCGTGCACTCCACTTCTCAATTATATCACTTTCGTTGATACGCATCTCAAGCTAACTTTTAACTACCAAGTTAAAATAAACTCCTATGCTATCAAGTTACAATCGCCTTCAGAACTTAGTCTAGTCGCCGTCGCTGCTGCATTCATAGAAAGCTCCTCCGAGGCGCGCCGCAACACTTATAGTACTCGCGCCTTAGAAAATTTTTGGAGGGGTGAATTTATTTACTCATGCACTTCTGTGAAAACTGCATTTCAATATCTTCAACCGTTCAAAAGTTACAAAAGGTGCTAAAGTTACGTGACTCACCCTATATATCGTCAAATATATGAAACAGCACGGGTTATATGAAACGTTGGTGCAACTTTATATATTATTTGCTTTAAATATCATAAATTTAAAAGATCTTCTAATCCGTGTCTGTTTAACTTGTTTAATCAAAACTCAACTTGTTTCCCTTGTATCTCTTGATATGTTTATTGCACTTTATGGGTACACTGCAAGTAATAATTCCTTATAACCTACACTATCATTTGGGTTAATCATATTTTTGTGTATTAATTTTTTCGGCAGAAAATAAAGAACATTAACTTTACTACATTTTCCAGGGTTATATGAAACGCTGCTACGCTGTCATTAACATAAAAAATAGTTCCGGCATCAGGTGAAAATACCTATGGGAAACAATAGAACGTGAATTACATTCTGTGGTTGAAGAAAGCATGTCTTTTGAACAAGAAGAAAAAAGGTTTAGTCACTAAAGCAATAATTGAAGAAAATTTCGTGGAAATTCATGATAGATTAGGAAAGCCTTCTGGATTCAATAATATTAAAGAAAATCAGATCGTTAGATCACTATAAAAATGGCAGCTGCTTTTGGCTACCATACGGAAAGGAAATAATTTAAAATTATTTGCATGGCGTTATCTTAATCAAAAAATGAAGCCATAGGCGTTCGCAGCCAGTCTTGTAAATGATCTTGACTGTCCGGGTGATGCTGCATCGTAGGCTGTGTTGCCGATGTTTCGACCATTTTGTCGTGGTCTTCCTCAGGGCAGAGGATGAATGGTGCACGAGTTAAGATGAGAAAGTAAGAGATAACCTTGAAAACAGTGAAAATGAGAAGAGGGCTAGCACAAATGTCACTTAATGCCATTAATGAATATTTCTGGGAAATAATAGATATCGCGACCAAGTTCACTAGTGTACTAAGTTAGTTGTGTAGAAATGAAAAAGGAAAATACATTTGTTTTTTGAAATGTAGAGGACATGTCAGAAGTTTCCCTGAATAAAGTTAAATTGATTGTGTATGAACCAATAGGGGATTCACATTTTCCCAGAGGATGTGTTGTGATCAGTTTTTAATTTTTTGGTTATTTCATTGAAAATTAGTGTTATAATTTTTTTAACAATATATACATAAAATGAAAACGCTCATGTCACAAGTTTTTGCACCAATTTTTAAACAAAAATTTTATTTATATTTTTTTCACGTTTCTATTTGATATACCCCTCTTAAATGGTTAATATAAAATCATCCTTTCACATTACAGCAAATTTATGAATCAAAGAAACCGTTTCATATAACCCCGTAAAACCGGGTTATATGAAACGCAATCTTTTAACTGCCAATGCTGCAGAAACTTTAATACAATAGATTTTCATCCCTAAACAGATTTCTAGAAATAACCCTATTAGTGGAGCAGTACTCATGTACAATTATAGTGTATGGTTTTAAATTTATTCCCAATTAATAGTTTAAAACGTTTCATATGTATATATATATATATATATATATATATATATATATATATATATATATATATATATATATATATATATATATATATATATATATATATATATATATATTGAGACGAGCTCGAATATACGCCCTGGTAACAGACCAGACCATATATAAAAATATCGTTTTCAGCAGTTCGCTAATTTGAACGGGGCGCGAGAACCACGTCACTGTCTGACGTCAGCCGCGGCCGCGTCGAGCGAAACGCTTGTCCACGAATAAGAAATTCGAAAGATAAGCTTGGGAACGATATCTTATGATTGGCCGGTAACCGAAAAACGAGGGAAGCCAACTGCAAGAAATTTTTTCCGTTGAAAGTTGAAGGATTCTCAGTAAAATCTCGGAGGAGGACGGATCGCTAGTCGCCAGCAGTGAACTTCACGCGAGATTGTTTAATCTGAATACGAGAAGAGAACGAACATTATACTCGTTTTTTTCGGTGATAACTCACAACGGAAAAGAAACGTGTATCCGTGAGAGTGAATTATGTGAATTCAGTGAGGGCTGAATCGGACTCTTTTCCGGCGTACGCTGAACAATTTCAGCATCGCCGCTACGTCACATCACCGAAGCAAGGAGCCAAGGCGATAGCCATTCCTGAAAACACCGCCAGAGAAGCATTTGTGTCGGGGAAGGACGACGGGCGCAGAGGCGAGGCCGAGGCCCACGAGCCGTCGCGGCAAGCGAAGAGCGAGTTCCGGAGGTCGCGTAAAGCGAACAGCGGAAGAAGGGGCGGAGGATCGTGGAGGCAAGCTACCCCGACACGCGCCAGCACGAGCCGTCGCGGCAAGCGCAGAGCGAGTTCCGGAGGTCGCGTAAAGCGAACGCCACGTCTCCGAACGCCGAGGCGCCAAGGTGCCGCTCGCAGCACTCGACTAGGCCAGTTCACGTAAAACCCCATTGGAGAAGCGTGAGTACCCGTGCGACAGACGGTTGCAGAAACGACAAAAATGTAATTGAACTATGCTAAACCACACTGTTTGTTTCTTAAGAGCTTTCAAGTATTAGGTATCTCAAACCACATTTGTGAACGTTGATGTGTGGAACTCCTGAATGAAAGCCATGTTAAGAACGGAAATGATTAATTCAATTTAAACAAGTCACCCAATTAATCAAGTGTTAAAAAAAGGGGTGTTGTAAATAGTTTGATTAATTTTACTTTGTGTCGAGTTTTGTTTAAGAAGTAGAGATTGAAGTGTATTATAGATTAAGAACCATTTGTCAGGAATGAAAGCAATTCAAAGTAGGAAGGTTCAACTTTGTATTCTTTGGGTCCTTAAGACCAAGGCATGCCTGCACCAAATGGTGTATAAAGTACAATTCATTAAATGAATCGTTCGAAATACTTAATTATTGTAAACAGAGGTAGCAATAGTTGCTCCGAATATTCTTTTCCGAGCACGAAGGTCACGTTCTGTACGTGATTGTGTGTGTATATATATATATATATATATATATATATATATATATATATATATATATATATATTGAAACGCACCGCGTTTCCACCCAAAGAAACGGCGAGACATCAAGCACGAACGCGGCAGAACGGTTGCAAGAGGGCGCTCGCTAGCCACGAAAAACGGTTACGGGCGGCGAGGTGTCGTCGGTTGGCCGACCGTGGAACGAGGCCGCGAGGAGTCAGTGTCTGGCTGGCCGCCGGCGAGGAAGGACGTATCTGGGGCTGCTCCGCGATCGAAAAGCAAACTAGTATCGCGAACGAACGAGTGCAGAAAGATTAATTGACGGACAATTTGTGCGTGATAACAATCAATAGTCGATCGGACATATTGCCAAAGTGATAGCTGCTATTTGGAGTAACACAGATCAAAGACGTCGAGTGGATCGGAGAATTGGAAAGGAGACGTACTTCGGAAGCGCAGCGCCTCACCTCGGCTGGTCCCAAGTGAAACGACCCCGGCAAGCAGCGAAGGAGCGCGAGGCAACCCGAGGGTCCCCGAAGCCGCCGACGCTCGTAGTGGAAGAAGTAACGGTAAATATTTCTTCGATCGATAAGATCGAGAGACTAACAGTGATTCTGGGTTATATGAAAGAAAAGGGTAGAGACCACCATAGATATTGTATCATTAGTGATTTGTATAGAATTAATAAATAGTTCAGTTTATTTTGTTCACGGAACAGTGGTGTTTGATTAATAACCCGAGCCCATTCACGAGAAAGAACACCTGTCCTTACAAATAAATTTACTGAGAACAAGCCGGCCTACCGGTACGTCACTATATATATATATATATATATATATATATATATATATATATATATATATATATATATATATATATATATACAGACATCGAACCAGTCAAGTGACGTGGCAAGGACTGCAAGCGACCGAAAACCTCAAGGTTAACTGATGGCGAGCGGGAAGGAGATGTCGAGGTAAAGAACTGGCAACTTCTATGCGGCAATTTGTTGGGAAACCGTGTAGCTTTAAATACCAGGCGAAGCGTCCTAAAATAGGTGAAAGTTCCAAATAATTACTGGGAGAAATACTCCGAACGTATTAGCGGCAGTTTAGATTTCATTCGCTGTACGCGCTAGTAAATTCGTTTGAATGCCATACCTTGTACAACTTTTCTAGAGTGAATTTCATGTAGTGTAAAAGTGATCTTGTTTGAAAGTCACGCTTCCGTTGTATCATGTCAGGGATAATTAGTTGCTATAATTTGTAAAGGGTACGATTTAAGTAACGTGTGTGTCACGTTTATTCTTGTGTTTGAGTTCACAGCATTGTAATAAATGTGCAGCTTAAGGCTGACACCTGTGAACAGTCTATGATAGAATAATTGTAGAGAATCACTTAAAGGACCGTGCACGGAGAAAACTTAAGAATAACAAAAGTTAAATGAGGTACACGAAATAATTCAGAAAGAGGTAGAAGCAAAAGAATTGTGAATAGTACTTATTGAAGTATTGAGGCAGTCGAGGTGACGCCTATACATTTTTTTGTGGTTGTGTTCTTTCTTTTTTTTTTGTTTCTGTTTTCTTTGCAGTGACCATCTACGCAAAGTGCATACTTTATTGTATATTTGTGCCACTGTGTAATTTGTTGTTTTTACTGAACATATGCTCATTTTACCAGAATTTTACATAGTTCATTGTGTCAAGGGTTCAGACCTTTCTCATACCCGAAAGATCCTGCTTCCTGAGAATTCAAAGCTCGCTTCACGAGCATTCATAGTTTCACGCTTCATCGCCACCGGCTGGAAGGTAGTAGGTGGGCGTGTTAGAATATATATATATATATATATATATATATATATATATATATATAATGAGAAAGACACACCCAGACACAGAATTCGGTAAAACAGTAATATATTCTTAAAATATTGCTCGAATCAACCCTTTTACACTGTCACAAGATAAGAAAAAAGAATACCCAATTGCTGTCTGGGCGTTTGAACGCATGCAAACCACTGATGGTGAGACCTCTTAGAGAAATTTCCAAAAGAAATATTTGCTTATGGTTTCACTCTTCGCCTAGCTGGCGATAATTTTCCTTATAACACCCGTGCACGGAGTTCTTGCTTGGCCAATACTAGTGAATGAAATTTAATTATTTTTTTTACACTTCCTGAATTAATTTACCAGCACACATTATTACAGGTCTTACTGCTATTCACAATACGAAATTTCCTCGTCAATTACATACAAAATGAGGAACAGAAATTAATTATCTTTAATACAGCTTCGGAACGAAAAGTACTACCGGCGTACGAGGTCATGAAATACTTCGCCGTTACTCAATCTTAAGGCGAACATGCAAAGTTTAGTATTCTGGTGCCAACACTACCTTTCTAGTTCCTGTCTCCCGCCTCAGTTTTATGCAAATTTGGAAATTCAGCTGTGCCGCCGCTCGCGTTCCTGCAATGTAGTCCGCTTCGATGCTGCTCTGAAGGGCACGCGGTTCTCCTTTGCGCCTGCCACCAGATCCAGGGACCAGTCCCAACATTACTTTTTGCTGACGACCAGCTTATCACAGGAAAATGTGGACATGAAACTCAAATTGCAGTTCACAAGTTAAGTCAGGTTGCTAATGAATATGGTATGACAATCTCACCAGATGAAACATTCAAAGGACCATTTAAAGCAAAGATAGTTGTTTATGGCCAAATAACTCAACAAATTAATGAATTTAAATATCTTGGATATCATTTTAATTATATTAAATCAAGAGAAATGGAAATAAAGCTGAACAATTTCACATGCTTCTTTTGGGGAACGTTACAACGAACACTGAAGCATGAAATGCGAAAAGAAAAGCGCCCAATCCCGGAAAGCGAGCTGATTGTCGAGCGCCAGAAGGCGCGGAGGCGGCGGAACCCCCAATCCCGGAAAGCGAGCTGGTCGGAGAGCCAGCTACGCAGCAGCGAGTCTCCAGCGCCGCCCGCTTTAAGAGCGAGCGCCGCCAGCCGAGAAGCACGGAGTAATTGGCTATTGAGTTGAGTGAGAGCGTTAGTGACCGTGCGCCCAGTGAATTCTGCGAGGAGATCGTACAGTGTGATTTCTGATTACGACATTGCTTGTTATTGGTACATCTCCCGGACTTTTGGTTTCTAGATTTTGGTTTGTGACTCGGTACGCTCTTTGGACTTTGGAATTGTAACCTTGTACTTTCGGCAGTTAATTACAATAAATGTTTGTGTATGTAAAGCGTGCAATTATTCTGAACATAACAATTGGCGACGAGGATAAAACTTTTTGCAAAGTTGGTTACGTGTTGTCGCCGGTAACGGAAGGCGACGAAGAAAGTGAAGTGCAACAATCTGGTATTTACTACAAGTAGAAGATGGCGAGCGCACCATCTCAATCGGATTGGGCGCAAGTGCTGCAGTTTATTCAACAGCAGCAGCAACAGCAACAGCAACAACAGTTTATGCAGCAGATACTAGAAACGCTGAAGGCGGTGAGTCAGAACCAAGGCAAGCAACTGCCTGCGCCTTTTGACCCTTTCAATCCGCAGTTAGAGAATTGGAGTGATTACGCGGAAAGACTAGAACAACATTGGATTTTTTGTGGGGTCGAGAGTGAAGAAAATAAAAGGGCAGCGTTTCTTAGTTATGGCGGTAGTGAAATTTGCGCATTGTTGAAAAAGTTATGTACCGGGCACGAGATTAATAAACTTAAGTGGTCAGAAATTTAAATTATGTTAGACAAACATTATGAGAGGAAACCACATGTGGTCGCGGCCAGGTATGCGTTCTTTCAGTGCAGAAAGAGGGAAAAAGATACGCATGCCGAATGGATAACAGAACTGAATGGGCTAGCTAAGAACTGTGAATTTAGGTGTCAATCTGAGAGTTGTAAACAATCTTACGCAGAAACTTTAATTAGGGATGTAGTAATTCTGCATACACCCGAGGACGGCATCAGAATGCAAGCACTTAACAGTAGTGACCCGTCGCTGCAGGAAATCCGAAGATTGGCGACGACTTTCGAGGTTACATCTCAGGCAGCAAGGCAGATCGCGGCCGATAATCAGGTTATGCAAGCAGGCTCAGGGGAACAGCGCCGCCGCGATAACAGCAGGAGTGAGAGTAAAACCTTGGAGCGCAAGATAAGCCGGCCGCGGCGCCATCGATCGGTGGACACCTCCAGCACGCTAGCGGATGGGGACGTAAAGGGTGGGAACACGCGTTACGCAGATTAGATAACCAGGGCAGTGCGCGAGCAGAATGGGAAGTAAATACTGTGGGACGTCACACCAGAGGTGGCAGTGCAGGTTTAGGCAAGCACAGTGTTTCAAGTGCGATAAAGTGGGCCACATAAGGGAAGTGTGTTGGCAGGTTAAGTTAGAAAGGCGGGAAAGAAGAAAATTAGTAGAGCAAGAGGAAATGGATATCAACGCAGTGAACCAAGTGCTAAATAGTAAGGGACAAAATAAGCTGATCCTAGAGTTAGAATTGGGAAAAAACAAAGTGAAATTTTTGGTGGACTCAGGCGCAACGGTTACTTTAGTAAATCTTGACACTTATAAAAAATTAGGTTCCCCCCAGGTGAAAAAAGTAGGGAAGCCAGTTTTCGGATTTGGTAGAGATCCGATTAAAGTAATGGGAAAAGTGAAAATTCCGGTAGTGTATAAGAACAGAAAAGCAGTTTTGGAAGTAATTGTAGTGGACAGATATGACGTAATGAACATTCTGGGCCTAGACAGTTTCGAGAAAATTGGTTTAGGAGTCGTGGATAATGTGTTCACCCTGCAACAGGAAAAACTGTCAACATTGGTAGATGAACTGAAAGATGAATTTTCTGAGGTGTTTCAGCCCGATTAGGAAAATGCAAAAATTTGAGGCAGAACTTAAGTTAAAAGAAAATGTTAAGCCTAGATTTTTTAAGGCACGGCCGGTGCCGTGGGCCATTAAGGAAAAAGTGGAAGCTGAGTTGAAGAGGTTAGAGGAACAGGAAATAGTTACAAAAGTGACAACAAGCAGTTGGGCTACGCCGTTAGTGGTGGTGTCAAAAAGCAATGGGGATGTGCGTTTATGTGGTGACTTTAAAAGCACGGTGAACGACCAACTAGAAATTGAACAATATCCGATCCCCAAGCCGGAAGATTTATTTTCAAATTGGCAGGTGGTCAGCAATTCACTAAAATAGACTTAAAAGATGCATACTTGCAAATTCCCCTCAATGAGGAAGCAAAGAAAGTATTAGTGATTAACACTCCTTTGGGGCTATTTAGATATAATAGATTGCCTTTCGGAATTGCTTCAGCAGCGCCATTTTCCAGAGAGTTCTAGAACAGATAACGTCACAAGTGAGTGGATGCATCTGGACGATATCATCGTAACAGGCAAAAGCAGGGAAGAACATATTAGGAACTTAAAAGAATTGTTAGCACTTTTGTCAGAGTGGGGTTTCAAAGTGAATTTCAAGAAATGTGAATTTTTCAAGCAACAGGTAACATTCCTAGGCCATGAAGTAACGGAATCCGGTATTAAGCCAACGCAGCACCACGTGGAAGCCATAAAAAACCTCCCTGCTCCCAAGAATGTGAAGGAGCTTCAAGCTTTGGTAGGAAAGATAAACTATTACAACAAGTTTATTAAGAACTTTTCTTCGATTACAGCCCCTTTGAATGCATTAAAAAAGAAGGGCGTTAAATTTGTGTGGTCACCGGAATGTGAGGTGGCACTGGGTAAATTGAAGAAAGCTATTGTTGAAGCGACACAGCTTAACCATTATATCCCGGGTAGGGTGACCACGATTGCGACTGACGCATCAGATTATGGAGTAGAGCAGTATTATCACAAAGGATGAAGCGGGTGTAGAGCGCCCCATCGCGTTCGCGTCCAAGTCATTAAACAAGCATAAAAAAATTACTCCCAGATAGAAAAAGAGGCTTTAGCAGTAATTTTTGGGGTTAGAAAGTTCAATGAGTACGTTTATAAGTCCAAGTTTCATATTATCACGGACCATAAGCCGTTGGTACAGTTGTTTCATATGGGTAAGAAGTTGCCGGAAAGTATGGCAAAAAAGCTGCAAAGGTGGGCTTTGTTTTGACTGACTACCATTATCAAATTCATTATAGGCCCACAACCCAGCACGCCAACGCGGATGCGCTGTCTAGATTACCAGTCGGTCCAGACGTGGAGTTTGATGAATCGGAAGAAGCATGCCAGCAAGTCGATCTAGAAGATTTGGGGGTGCTACAGGATTTCCCCATCATAGCCGCAACGATTGCATCAGCTACGGACCAGGATAAGGAGTTGCGGGTGGTTAGAGAATATGTGAGGAAAGGTGGTGATACCGAGAGTCCTGAGGAAGCAGGTACTGGAATTGTTACACCAAGGACATTGGGGGATTGTGAGTACGAAACAGTTAGCTAGGCGCCACTGCTATTGGCGAGGGATGAACTCTGACATAGAAGAATTGGTTAGGAGTTGCAACGCGTGCCAAATGAATCAGTCCGCCCCGCGGCAGGATTGGCACTCGTGGCCGACACCTGAGGCGCCTTGGGAGAGAGTGCACGTCGACTTTGCCGGTCCTTTTTGGGGGAAAATGTGGCTAGTGGTAGTTGATGCTTTGTCCAATTTCCCATTCATAGTGGAGATGGGAGTCACCACGGCCGCGGCGACGATAGATGCCTTGGAGAAGATCTTCGTGACAGAGGGACTGCCGCAATCATTGGTGTCCGACAACGGACCCCAGTTCACATCAGAAGATTTTTTTCGATTCTGTAGGTCCAACGGCATCAAGCACATATGTGCACCGCCTTTCCACCCTCAGTCTAATGGGGAGGTGGAGCGGTGCGTTCGCACCTTTAAAACGGTAATGCGAAAGGCGAGGGACGCCGGAGCTGAGAGGAGCAGGGCGCTGATGCGGGTGCTGGCAACATATAGGACGCTACCTGGACCTGAAGGGAAGAGCCCGGCAGAGATTCTGCATGGCAGGCAGCATAGGTCGCTGCTGTCATTGCTAGTACCAGGTAACAGTCACAAGGAAGAGGAGTTGCAGCCGAAATTCCAGGTAGGCAGCAAAGTTTATTGTACCTCGTTTAAAAAGGAACCTGCCTGGTGGCCTGGAGTAGTAATAGGAACCCGAGGGAGTAAAGTATATGAAGTTTTGACATATAGCAAAACGGTGGTGAGACACCAGGGACAATTGCGCCCCAGGTACACGCTGGAGCCGGTAGACACTTAGGAAGAAAGGAGTATAGGAGAGAGAGCTATGAGAGAACTGATTCATGACGCCCCATTACAGGAGCAGCCCACAGAGCCACCGCCGCCCACGCCGGAGCTTCCGGCGGTAGCACCAAGGAGGTCCACAAGACGCCGTGTACGTTTTGCACCGTACACGACGCTTTCAAGAGGGGAGGTGTCGCGGCTGTGAAACACGTTTAAAGAGCGCGCCTAAAAAGCAGCGCTCAGCGGCGGTCAGGGAAGGCAGCGGAGGCGGCGGAGCGACAAGACGCCGCCCAATCCCGAAAAGCGAGCTGGTCGGAGAGCCAGCTACGCAGCAGCGAGTCTCCAGCGCCGCCCGCTTTAAGAGCGAGCGCCGCCAGCCGAGAAGCACGGAGTAATTGGCTATTGAGTTGAGTGAGAGCGTTAGTGACCGTGCGCCCAGTGAATTCTGCGAGGAGATCGTACAGTGTGATTTCTGATTACGACATTGCTTGTTATTGGTACATCTCCCGGACTTTTGGTTTCTAGATTTTGGTTTGTGACTCGGTACGCTCTTTGGACTTTGGAATTGTAACCTTTGTACTTTCGGCAGTTAATTACAATAAATGTTTGTGTATGTAAAGCGTGCAATTATTCTGAACATAACACTTAGTTTATTACAAAGTTATTGCATTGCCCTTACTGCTTTACGGAAGCGACAGCTGGACATTAACATAAGATCAGCTGCGGAGAATTGAATCTGCAGAAATAAGATTTCTTGCTTTTGTGGGAGGATATTCACTATTAGACCACAAAAGAAGTGTAGATATCAGAGAAGAATTAAATATTGAGTTTGCTACAGATATAATAAATAAATATCGAGAAAACTAGAAAGGTCATCTCCTGAGAATGCCAGAACATGGGATAAGTAAAATTATCCTTCAATATGCACCTAACGGAAAAAGATGTGTTGGATGTCCCTTGAAGAAATTGGGTCATGATATTAGATGGTGTCGCCACCTAGCATGAACAATTTCGAGACGAAACAGATAAAGAGGTCTAAACCTTGCTGTCGATGATGATGATGATGATGATTGTTAAATACGATAGGGTTCGTATAGTACTTCCCGTTATATTCGGGAAACGTTCCGTTTTGTCGGGTTGCCAAAAGGTGCCGTATTTTGCTTCGAACCGTTTTTTCGCTAAAGGGCAAGAAAAAAAGAGAGAAGAAGAAAAAGAAAAAACTAATCATTTACGCTGAAGATTATGCAAAAAAGGAAATAAAAATACCTTAGTGCCACATTCTCTGCACATCTCGTAGGTCCGAGGACTTTTTAGTATGTTTACATCCTTATCACTCCAAACCGCTCCGAAGTGAAACTTTTTTCACTCATACTTCGAAAACGGTGCAGCATATGGAAACAGTTACCGCAATCAAAATGAAAGCTGTGAGCATTGCCTAAGAGATTCTTTTCTTCTTTTTCCCCCAATACCTATAATAATAATTTTTCCCCAATACCTTTCGAGTTAATTGCTTACGAATATCGATTGTTTTTACTAAATACAGGCCTTATTTCCTTATGATTTCGATGTTCTTTGTATTCTAGCACCTTAGATATACGTTTTACAGGGTTATCCTCAAAATATATAGAAGTAGACAGTGAAAACGAAGAAACAAAGAAACAGTGAACGAAATTTAGTTACAGAGAATCGAATAAGTGATTATTTGCTAATGTATTTTCAGATGGAAAATTTTGGACATATTCAATTCATTTTCCCGTACCCTGATCATAAAACTAAACGTTTTGGAATATGGCCGCTTTTTTCTTCTTTTATTCCCAAACAAAATTACCTTTTACATATCAAGAACACGACCCATGTTGACCAGCGTTGTGATAAAAATGTAAAGAAAAAGAGATTATCATACGACGTTAGGCGTGCATTTTGTGACTTCGTAACACTTTCAGAAAAAATGGTGTCCCATATTTGTGTTAAAAAATATATGAATCCTATTATATTACGGACATTTATTAATGAAAATAAACAACTCCATCGCAACTCCGGTAAAGTTTTCTTCAAAAATATTTTCATCCAAAGATAAATCCATATATAGTTCCAGTATCCAATAAGTTTTTGAATCTAAAACGTCTTCTCAAATAGTCTACTCTTTTTTATTTAGTGGGCTTGCAATGGTAAACCATCAATGAGTGACATAATTCCGTTCGCGGCTTTTTAAAACACTTTCTTCAATTGTTCAGCACATCATTGCCGCACGTCGTTGAAAGTGCTTTAGAAAAGTGGACGAGTTATATCGCAAGAACTGAGTCAACACATTTTTTAAAAAATAGCCACAATTTGTGTTTTGTTTCATCGCCATTCTATGAGCTGAGGAGCATTTCGCAAACAACCTGTTATTTACAAAAACAAAATTTTACGGAATAATCGCAATTTAATTACTTCAATTTTTCACAAGTTGAATTTTGCACAAAATAAAGCTTTTCTCATTGATTGTAGAGAACCTGAAAAATTCCACTCACTTCACCGACAGCATCGAGAACAATATGGTGGAATTAAATGTGTACTCCATTGAAAATATTTTCGAAATTTCTGTTGTACATTTTACTTCACTAAAAGTGATTATACTTTGCATTTACAGACCTCCAACAAAAAAAACAACTGCTGATTATATTTTGTTCTTAGAAAACCTGGAGATAACACTTAACAAAGTCAGAAATCGCTCTTTTGAATCCATTGTTGTATGCGGAGATTTTAACATTGATTTTCTGGTCGAATCTTGCGAGAAAGAAAAGTTTCTCAATTTAAATAATTCCTTCAATTTAGACATTACAATTATTGTACCTACACGGATCACACAACATTCGATGAAAGCAATTGATCAAATTATAATTAACAAAACTACTACTCGATATGAAGTTGAAACAAAAGATTTAGGATACAGTGACCACGATGCACAAATTCTTACCATTATAAGAAATGCGATCACTGACAATAAATAATATACGTATGACTAGATTGTTTACTAAAAGTAAAATTAAATTATTCATTGATTACTTGATGCAGGAGTCATGGGAAACGGTTTATAATACTGCTGATACGAACGAGAAATATAATTTTTTTTCAACTCTTTCATTTCATTTTAACACTCTTCAAAAACGAAAATTAAATATTTCACGGAAAAGCTATTCTTGGATAACACAAGGGATTAGGACATCTTGTAAAAGCAAGCGAATTCTTTCTTTCATTTCTAAACGTCATGACGTATCTCAAGATTTCCTTATCTACTTTAAAAAATACAAAACGTTGTTACGAAAAGTCATAAGGCAGGTTAAAATCATGAAAAACGATCAGGATATTTTGAACTCAAATAATAAAACAAAAGCAATTTGTAATATAATAAAAAATACTACCAAATCAACTAGAAAACCCGTAGAGAATGTTGTTTTAAAATATAACGATATAAATGTGAACGATCCGGCAACAGTGACTAATCTCTTTAACCAATACTTCTCGAGAATTGCTGCCGATCTCACTAAGGGTCTTCAGGCACAAAATTCAAAAAGAGACAGTTCACCCAACATTTTAAACACAATGTTCGTTTCCGAAACTTCTTCCTATGAAATTCTCAAAATAATCGGTAAACTAAAAAATAAATATTCGTCCGGTTTAGATAATTTCCCGGATTCTTTGTTAAAGACTTGTGCGTATGCCATTATACACCCGTTAACTCACATATTTAATGCATATTTATGCACTGGAACGTTTCCAGATATTTTCAAAACAGCTAAAATTAAGCCGCTTATCAAAAAAGGCAACAAAAATGAAATTCAAAATTATCGGCCCATTTCTCTTCTATCAGTTTTTTCAAAAATATTAGAGAGACATTTTTACGTACGAATGGAAACCTTTCTCACTAAACACGACGCGCTTTCAGATTGCCAACATGGATTTAGACAATCAAAATCAACGGAAACAGCTATATTTTCTTTTCTTAAAGATGTCGCCTCATCATTGGATCAAAACGAGGCACCTATTGGATTATTTTTAGATCTCTCAAAAGCTTTTGACGTCATTGATCATGACCTTTTACTTTCCAAATTACCTTCATATGGAATTCGTGGTATTGCTCTAGATTGGTTATGTTCGTACCTTAAACAACGATCTCAGAGAGTTGAAATACCTTACTGGAATAATGGAACATTACGTACGCACCTTTCCGACTCTTTGCCCGTTGCATGTGGAGTTCCTCAAGGATCGAATTTAGGCCCTATTCTGTTCCTACTTTACGTAAACGATATGCCCTCGACGATTCGAAACGGAAGAACGGTTCTCTTTGCGGATGATACGAACATCATTTGCCAGTGGCGGCTCGTGGTCACGCCATCAGGGTGAGCAACGTCTCTTCCCCGTCCTCCCACCCCTCTCTCTCTCTAACACACACACACACACACACACACACACACACACACATATATATATATATATATATATATATATATATATATATATATATATATATATATATATATATATATAAAATGAAACGCAAGGCTTATTATGAACTCTAAAAGCATGCTAAACAGCACCTTTCAACAGCAGTGAGGGTTGGCCGCTTTCTTTTCACAACACCCGCTCCCACTTCGCTCCGCAAGGACCCCCTCCGAAATATTTACGACTAGGGTGGGGTTACCGCGTGGCGACTCGGCACGTTCCAGAAGTGTTTCCAGGGATGTCAAGAGTTCTATTGTACGCACTGATTCAATTTTTTTTCACTCGCACATTTGCTGTAAAATACATTTTCATATTTCACTGTACAAATTTAAGGCTGAAAGTACAAGTTTCTTTACCAATTAAAATTAACACAAAAATTTGGAGTTTACACTGTATGACGAAACACGAAGTCCATTCGACGCTGCTTCTTTTCAGAAAACTTTTCTATGACTTTTTCATTGAAGCCATTTATTTCTCTTATTAACGATTTTTCAATTGACAGCATAGCTACTGCAGAAATTCTTTCCTCTGACATGGTGCTGCGTAGAAATGTCTTGATGCGATTCAATGTTGAAAACATCTTTCAGCTTGGCTGGTAGTCATAGGAATTGTTACAAAAACTTTAAGAAGTTTAGCAGTTTTACTAAAAGTCTTTTGCAAATTGTTTTCAAAAAGTGAATGCCAAAAGGTCAGTGGCGCCACACACATTACGGAAATCACTGCGCATATACATTACTTCTAAATCTGTTTTTAATTTTGGCCGGTCGAGAAATGGATACACTGCACATGTGTCCCAAACAGTCGTTTCATCCGCTATTATAGAAACAGTCTGAATTTCGTATTTCGTCCTTAATATCTTCTTGGCAAACCTCTAACATGCAAGATCCCAGGATTACTACTTGTTGGCGTTTCGTCGTGTCCGCGATGTGCTAAAGCAAAAGCTCCACAAAATTTAACACAATTAATTGTCTTGTAAATACCTGTTTTTCATTATTTCTGCGTTTTGCTTTTCAACATTGCGTCTGAATGCACTGTCCAATTGTTGAACAATGTTGTGGTTCCCCAAGACCTTCAACTCCAATACCGTATTCATGTGCACTTTAGAATTTTCATGTTTCGACAATTTCTGTTTCAGATGCCCCAAATCACTAAATCCCATGTTGGTCCAAGTTCCTTCTTTTCCGAAGCGAAGAGTAAGCATGGAAAACAGTATAAACGATTCGTTAGTTCGCATCCACAAACACAATCATAATTGCCATACGTAGAAACATTAAACTTTTTGGTAACTTCCCTGTCTTTACATTTACTACTCTGAACTAAGTTTATGGTAGGTGTCGGTCTACCATTATTTTTAATTTGCAGTTTTTCATCAAGAGACAAATGTGAGAAATTCACACGTTTAATGTTTTCAACGCTATTCATTGCTAGTTGCACAAACACTTGATAGAAAAAGGAACACTCCTACTTCGGTGTTTCAAACCGCATTCGATAGTACTAAATACGTTTACAAAACACATCCGGGTTTTCATACACTTTGGAATGGATTTGAAATCGCAATTCACTTTAAAACACTTTCAAGAAAATGTGCCTATAATATTCAATTAACCCAATTCTTATTAATGCAACACTGCCAACCAATGCATTCGCGCGCCAACGTAGAACTGGTATTTTGGAAGGGATGAGAACGCTTTTAAGGGGAGAGATATTTCACACTTCCTTCTTACTATGCTTTACTTCTCTGAAAACTTGTGCAAGCCGAGTATTATGTCTTCGATACGCACGTGTCTTTGGCACACCCAGAGATCGCCACTGCGCCTGCGCCGTGGACGGCGCATCGCCGCCAGCATGCTCATACCGTGCATAAGCCACCGTTGCACCCCTCTTACCCCTCCAGCCCCTTGGCAGCCCTAACTCACTCTCCTCGCTCGCAAAATCCCGAGTGTGCTCCCGCTGGCTTTCAGGAAGGGCATGAGCGGTCGGTCAATTGCAGCTTCAGAACGGCGCGTGTTTTGAAATACCATGTTTTCGAAACTCTCTGGAAGGACTTGTATTCTCCTCTTGTTAAAATATGTTTAAGAGAAATTGCACCGAATTAATTTAGGTGTACACATGCGAACGTGCGAATGCCCACGAGCCGCCACTGTCCTTTGCAATAAAGAAACAGTAAATAGTGCAACATGATATGTTTCAAATTGGTTCCGAAATAACAAATTAATAGTAAACGAAAAGAAAACGGTTTTAATGCAGTTTTCCATTTCAAATAAACAATTCTGTGCTCCATTGAAAATGAACAGTGTACCATTGACTGATGTTAAGGCAACAAAATTTTTAGGTCTCTCAATTCAGTCAAACCTTAAATGGAACGTCCATTTAAATGAATTGAACACAAAATTAAGTTTCATTATGCTACGCGTTCAGAATTCTTGCAAATTCAGTCAGCCTTCATACCGCTTGTTGTGTATACTTCGCGAATGTTCGTTCCCGCCTGAGATATGGCATAATATACTGGGGAAATACATCTTATAGCTCCCAGATTTTTAGATTACAAAAACGAATTGTACGAATAATAACCAAATCCAACCCACGTGATTCGTGTAAGCCTCTCTTCATTAATCTAGGAATTCTACCATTACCGTGTCTTTTTATTTACGAATCAGCGGTTTTTGTAAAAAATGACTTGCTCAAGGGCGGGAATATTTTTTCAGAAAATGCCGAAGTCTATTACTATAACACTCGACGTAGAAATCATATTCATCAGGTGACAGTATCAACAGCTCATTACAAAAAATTCACATACAATACATGTACATTATTTTACAACACTTTGCCAGATGATATTAGATTGAAAATAGATTTTATTACATGGGAGTTTTTTTTGTTTTTTTTCACCCTTTCAAAATTCAAAATTTATTGTTTCTTTATCGTTGAAAATAGATTTTATTACATGGGAGTTTTTTTGTTTTTTTCTCCCTTTCAAAATTCAAAATTTATTGCTTATTTATCCTTGAAAATAGATTTTACTACATGGGAGTTTTTGTTTTTTTCTCCCTTTCAAAATTCAAAATTTAAGTAGTATATGACTTAGTGTAGGGATCACAGAATTTTGAAAATGTGCACACAATTCACTTTTCCTCATAGCACGTCATACGCAGTTTTAACAATGTTTAAACCCAAGTGAAATTGTTTCTGCTGCATAACTGTTTCTATACAATTAGAGACTATACTGAGCATCACAAGAAAAGTAATTAATTTTAACAATGATACATAATGCATTATTTACCATTTGGACTGTATAAATGAGTATAAACAACCTGTAACAACTATTGTACTACAGCTTCCGGGTCAATGACCCCCATCTCGATCAGGTTTTTCGTCCAGTTTCCCTGATTCATTGAGCGAATGCTGAGATGGCCCCTTGTTTTGCTTCTGGACATAAATGTAACTTCATTTTCTGTGCACGTCTTCTAGAATTCAGTGGGAAATACAATTATTCAAATTATCGTTTCCATGTTGACGCGGCAGGAAGTAATAAGAGCCAAAATTTATTGCTTATTTATCCTTGAAAATAGATTTTATTACATGGGAGTTTTTTTGTTTTTTTCTCTCTTTCAAAATTCAAATTTTTTTGCGTATTTATCCTTGAAAATAGATTTTATTACATGGGAGTTTTTGTTTTTCTCCCTTTCAAAATTCACAATTTATTGCTTATTTATTTTGAAAATAGATTTTACTACATGGGAGTATTTGTTTTTTTCTCCCTTTCAAAATTCAAAATTTAAGTAGTATATGACTTAGTGTAGGGATCACAGAATTTTGAAAATGTGCACACAATTCACTTTTCCCCATAGCACGTCATACGCAGTTTTTAACTGTTTTTTTGACGTAAAATAAATAAATAAATAAACAAAGCGAAATGGCGTCGTTTCTATAACCTCAAAACCTTTCAGGTGATTTGATGCTTTGCTACACGTGTCCAATTTTATGACGAGGATCTATTCTTCAGCGTAAGCAATTAACATAAACCATCTTCAAGTCTCTCCAACGCAAAATTTCCTACGCATTTTATGTCAAAATATTTTTTTTAAAATTAATTAACTGCGCTATCTTCCTCGCGAAGTGGAAGTCGATTCAGTATGATAAAAGAAAAAACTCCAAAATAATTTTTAATTTACTTTCTTGAACAGTATCATAGTAGAAGAATATGAAATATATTTTCCAACGTAGAGCCTACAATCATAATTAAGTAGTGGTGCTATAACAGCACATACTTTCTAACATTATTTTACATTTGCACTTTTTAAAAATTCAGGCTGCTCAATAGAAATGAGACCTGTCCCATTCCTTTAAGTGTTCCTTGTCCTATTCCTGGAAAAAATTGAAGAAAAAATTTTGAGAATTTTTTATAAACTTCATTACTTTCAAAAATTTTTAAATTTTTGAACAGACTTTGAAAATCTGTCTTCAATTTTATATTTTTCATAAGTGAAATTTTGCAATTCAATCATTTGGGATGTCCACGGAGGGTGGTTTTGCACCACGCACCTCTTTAAAGAATGTTAAATTAAATGTTTGTGTGTGTATCTCCAGTTACTTTAACTATTAATTGATTCTAGGAAGTTTACAGCACCAAACGGCAACACCGGTCTGCTCGTACTTTTGATTATTGCGGCTTGAGCTGACAAGACAAATAGTTCAATTTTGGACGTGTTTATTTACAATACAGTAACTCTCACACTTATTTTATGAACTTTATATATTTTATTGGTGTTGATTATAACATAATTATTTACAGTTTACTCATACTACTTAATATAAAAACTTCAATTCATTCGCATCTTTTATTGTTCCAGATTTTAAAAATGAGGGTGACTTTGTTCCAGAGAGAACAAAATTTCAGATGTGTTACAAAGTCACTCGGATGTACTTTTACAAACAAACCGTGAGATTTATTGCTTGTTAAATTAATAAAAACTTATTAATTACGATGCCGAGAACTTATCATTGTTCGGATGATGCCAGGTCCAATGGGAAGTATTCTGATGAAAAGTTATTGGAAAGTATCGAAGATATACGAACAGGTAAATTTTTCGAGAGAGCAGCAGCTCTTTACAAAATTTTACGACCTACCATAAGAAATGACTTGCAAGGTAGACACTGTGGCACCATATTGGTAGTCAGAAAATGTTTAGTGATAAGGAAGAAGTGGCATTTATTTATTTAGTCAAAAACTGTATGTGACGTATGGGGGAGAAAATCATCTGTGCACGCTTTCGTAAGTTTCAGAATAAATTCCCAACAATTCAACTATTAATAGTTGAAAGATAAAAAATAGCAATAATAATAATAATAATAATAATAATAATAATAATAAAAGCAAATCAAGCGACCATCTCAGCATTTGCTCAATGGATCAGGGAAACTGGACAAAAACCCGATCGAGTTAGGAGTCATTGACCCGGAAGCTGAAGTACATTACTTGTTACATGCATATTGAGTCTCTTTTTAAAATTATACAATACAAATGTAAACTAATTCATTATACTATATCTTGGTTTGTTAAAGTAAACATTATTTTTTTATCAATATAGTCTCTAACTGCATAGAAACAGTTTTGCAGCAGAAAAAAAAAACACTTTTAACTTAAATTTGTGTATAAATTTAAATTGTTTAATTTCATCCGGGAATGCGTTGTAAAGTAATGTACATTATTGTATGTGGATTTATCGAAGTAAGCTGTTGATACTGACACTTGATGAACATGATTTCTACGTCGAGTGTTGTAACTATTTATAGTTACAGTATTATAGTTATCAGTATCAGTACTAGTTATAGTTATCAGTATTACATGAAAATAAGTTCCCACCATTAAGTCAGTTTTGACAAGTACTACAGACTCGTAAATAAATAGGCAAGGCAATGGTAAGATTCCAAGCTCAATGAAAGAGGCTTGCACGGATCACGTGGATGGGAAATTTTCATTATTCGGATAATTTTCCTTTGCAATCTAAATGTCTGGGCACTAAAGGATGAGCTTCCCCTGAATATAATGCCATATCTCAGGTATTCATTAACTATCTTGCAGCACTTGGCGAGTTAGAATTTCTCGTTGGAAAGAAATATCTCCGTTTTATAATTAAAAACTGAATAAATATAATGCGTAAAAAAAGCTTCTTGATATTAATAATACAAATCTAGATGGAGTATTCGCCGAAATGGTAGTTCGGTGAAAATGGAACTAGCACCAGTTTTCACCGTCTTTTGATAGATTTGACAAGAAAATTTCAAGAAAAATGATGCGGTTTTTGAGAAAAAATTGTGTAAACAAAAAAATTAAAAATTGTCTATATTTCACGCAAAATTACGCGAAAACTACTCATATTTTCGAAACATTGTACATGTCCCTATTTCAAGACTTGTCTTTTAAGAACAGATTTCATTAAAGGAAAGTATCTTCAATATTGTAGTTGCAGGAAGATGTGGAAAAATGGAACTTTTGCAATTTTTTAAAAAAATGTGATTTTTGAACGAAAATGACGTGACAATGTTCAACCAGAAAATTTGAAACTTAATTTTGAGAATATTTTGAAAATGTTGAGGCTGTATGTGCAGTACCCACAACAATCAAAATGTCCGTTTAAAATTCCCAAAACCTCGAGTTCATTTAGATAGATTAGGGGAATATCAGTTTTGGAGAACATTAGCTGATTTAGGCGCTAGCGTTGACCACAGACGGACAGTTGTTCTACCGTCAATCGATTTTTCGGTATCAACAACTCACAAAATGGATTCTGGTTACACCATGTGTTAGAGTAAGTAATTTATTATATATAGGAATATGATGCATTCACTTTCTCGTTACCAGAACCCGACAATAAGAGTTTTTCTGTCAAAAATTCACCGCTTTTTTGGCACACGATTATTATACTCTTCTTCATTTTACTATATTTATAAAAGGTTGGATGCAGTTTCAAAAATTAGTACATGAATATTATCATACTGCACATTGTACTACTCAAATGAAACGTCTTGTTGTAAACAAGTGTTGTATTTGCTAGATCCAGGGTTATACACGCGTGTTTTTCAGTCGCTTTAATTTTGCATCAACAAATACAATAAAAGTTAACGAAAACAAATAAGAATTTTGGTCGTACTGCGTTCTTGCCGTACGGTGTCTCTGGTTGATGACGGTGGCGCCGACCGCGCAGGTCCCTCCACTAGCGTAACCCCACGTCCGCTTATGGTTGGGGGTTTACCACATTCTTCCCCGCATTATTTTGGGCATATGGGTGTCCACGATTACGATGTGATCCCGCGGAGCTGGACCTGGTGAGGCGTCTGCTGCTGGGTTCTGCGAATAACTCCACTTCTTGTCGCTCCCCCGCTCCTGATGCGTCATCTGACGATATAGCCGGCTGGACGGCTGGCTCCTTTGTGACGGCTGGCTCCTAAGTGTCGTCGGCCATCCGTATTGTAGCCCGCTGGAAATTACAAGAAAGATTACTTCTCTGTTGTGTGTCGTTTATTCTGCGTGTTCCACCTTTTTGTTATTTGGTTTTCATGCCTTCTCGTGATGCCCTTTTCCGATTGTACCAGATACACTCGATGGCCTATGGTATCGTGAATCACTGCTGGGTTCCATTTCGGATACGATTTGAACGATCGAATGTATACTTTATCCTTAACTTTGAACTTTTTGTATTCTCTGGCGATTTGTGGTGTTTCCAGGCAGTTGGTGCGTTACTAAGTAATGCTAATAATGTCCTCGACTGCCTCCCATGGAATCGTTCCACTGGACTTTACTTTTCATGACCTATCGCAGTTGCTTGGTATATTACTAGTAGCTGTTGTTACTCCTTTAGCCATTGCTTTAATCATGATGGTTTTGAACGTACGTACAAATCTCTCTGCTGCCTCGTTTGTCTGTGGGAGGAACTGAGCCGTCCCAAGATACTAAATGCCATCCTCTGTACATAATTTCCCGAATATGTGTGACGTGGTGTGCCCCCATTATCTGATATCAACAGTTGCGGCAAGACTTCTATTACGAAATCTTTCGTTAAAAGTTGTTGCTTCTGTTGTAGCTGTCCGCGTCTCACACACATATGGATACTGTGAAAATTCATCCGTAACCAAGAGCCACGTGCACAAAGAACGGCCCAGCATAATCTATATGCTGTTGGGCGAAAGCTCGAAAAGTGCTTCAGCGATCTTGCTGGTTCTATCTGCATACATTACATCTACGTATCAAATTTTCTATATTTTTGGACATCCCCGACCAATATACATATCTTCTAGCGATAATTTTTGTCCTGGTAATGCCCCAGTGTCCAACATGCGATAACTTTAAGACTTCCGGTTGCAACTTCTTGGGAATCACAGCTCTTATATTATCATCGCAATTATATCACTCCATCTTGCATTGATAAGTCGTTTTTCTTTTACAAAAATTGATTTAACTCTTCTGAAGTATGGTTTAACTTCCTTGTTGGCCAAACTTTGCTCGAATAACCACTTACTCATTGGGCGTTATACAATGGACCAGAAGTGATTTGGACTCACCAGAAGATTATTAGGGTTCAAATGACTCGTTTCAAATATCACCATACAAAAAGTTCTATCCAAAGAATAGTACTACCAAGAAAATTAGGGGGTAGGGACATCTTAAATATTAGTAATCTCCATGCAGGCTGATAACGGACATGGGAGGATATTTCAATGAGAAAGCCTTGTCATCTCAGCTATGGAAGTAATACAGCAAGTAGGCGAGAACTTCTTCATACACTCAACCTTAAAAAAATGTATTACTGAAACAAATCAACCTGACCGGAACTTAGAACAATGGAAACAAAAAGCTCTCCACTTATTAGATATCCTGAAATAGCTAAATCAAATGTCGACCTTCTTGTCGACACAAGTGGCTTAAAATAGGATATCTCTACCCCGAGACTGAAGGATTTTTGATAGCAATCCAGGACCAGGTAATTGCAACATGAAATTATCTCAAGCACATTATTAAAGACCTCGAAGTACCTTATGATATCTGCCGGAGCATGTTTGCCTTAAGCCAAGAAACAGTCCAGCACATTACTAAGAGGTTGCTGTGTACTGGCTAACGGATTATAAACAGAGGCACAATATGGTAGCACAGATCATCCACATAGGCTTGCAAGGAAATGTAGGTGCTGAATTAATTTAATACACCCTACTACAAGTACCATCCACAAAATGTCATGGAGAACAACATGTATAAATTATACTGGGATCGAAGCGTATTGACCGACAGAACAGTCCATCATAACAGGCCGGATGTAATACTCTGGGATAAATCTAAAAGAAAAGTATGGCTGATAGACATAGCAGTTGTAGATTCCAGCAACCTCGACACAACACACAAAAAGAAAACTCAAATATGAGGGCTTACACTAGTTATAAAGGGCAGTGGCATGTTAGGTGGGGTGTGCCGATCGTCCTCGCAGCAACAGGTGTGATACCTACCATCCTAAAGCACTCTCTGAAAAAACTGGGGGTCGAGACAAACATTATCATCAATCTACAGAAAGCTGTGATCCTGAGCACGTGTTCTTTAATCAGAAGATTTATGGGTTCCTAAATAAATTTGTGTTAAAGAATTATTTACTTTTTAATTGATAAACTAACTATTTAAATTTATATTTGTAGAAATGTTTATCTTTTAATTAGTTCTTAAAATAAAGATATTTTTGTTAAAAGTACGGCAATCATGCTTTGATAGAAATATCTGTATGACTCCTTAAACATATACCAGAAATCTGTGGAAAAATAAATAAATAATAATAATAATAATAATAATAACAATAACAACAATAACAACGTCTTTATTTCTGGTGAGGCTCAGGACGTAAAGCTTGCTCTTCCGCCCAACCACTTAAATATTTACATTTACATAATTACAACTGAGTTTCGGCTTTTCTTGTCGGTACTCCCGGGTACCCTTCCTATATGAAATTAACGAAGCGTTTAATTCACGGGATTTTGTACTAATAAAGAGTGTTCTTAATGATTTACAACTGATATCTTTTAAATAATGCAAACTGTCGGAACTAAATACTGAAGATTGATGATATATAAACACGTTCTTCTAGGCGAGTGTATCTCTTTGCAGTATCCTGCATTAGAAAAGTTTTTGTTTAAAAGTATTTGTTTGTAAAAAAGCGTTTGTTTACCGAACTTTTATACTACTAGACTCCGTTTCTTGTGGCAGTTGTGGTATACTTCATTTCCTGTGGCAGTTGTAATCCGCAATTATTGGCCAGAATGGAAGATCCTTTAAACAAAAAATCAAATAACACGTACAAGCTCATACACTCAAAAGAACACAATCACACTTTGCCACTCTCTCTTGGAACAAGAACACTCATTTTAATGCATACAGTGAAATTAAAATTTTGAAAATTGAACAGTTACACTAACAGACACATTGAAAGCCATACACATAATAATTTATTAAACAATCCCCAGCAAACTATTTTGAATGAACAAATTCCTTCTCTCTCACCCCTCGTGAAGCTGGCATCCCAGGCACATTAACCCCTCTGCCCGCCCCTTTTCCACCACCTGGCCGGGCCTTCCCTAATGGCCGTTTCTTAGAAAAAACGCGTTCTCCCCTCTCCTTTAAGAGCTTTCTTTCCTTCGATGTGTGCCTGATCCGAGGCTCCTAGCCGCGTTAGAATCCATATGTCAGTTTTCTCATCTGAATTTATTTATTTTCTACGTTGTATCATTTTCACTTTACTTTACAATAATATTGACGTCATTCCAAAAAACTTTCTTCTTTTAACAGTTATCGCACTTTATAGCTTCTTTAACAAATGTACATTACATTTGTTTATATTATGTACAAATGTACATGTACATTTGTACGTTACATTCTTCATTTGTTATTTCATGCATTTATTCAAAATTATGTTTCTATTTTCATTTTATATTCTATTTCTATTTTGTAAATTCTAATTGTATTGAAATTTTGTCGTAGATAAACTTTTATTTTTCAATTTAGATATGTTATTATTTTTGTAGCACTGAAGATGGCCGCAATGCGACCGAAAAAGCTTTCTGCCAAAATAAAGAGCTTCGACAAAACAACGCCTCAATTGTATTTCTAGAATTATAAGCTTTCAACGAATTCATTCTTTCTCCTATCTGAATTTCTCCTATATGAATTTGATTAATAAATGCTTGAGCAACGCTGAACTCTTCACCACTATATGATAAATAATTTTGTATTTACAAAGTTGAAATGAATGCATTAGAAAAGTGCTCGCATGATTATAATAAATATGATCAGAGGATCACGTCGTGCGGGCATTGGATGGGTTAATGCGGTTTACTGAAGAGTGAGTCCGCGTGCTAATGCGTGGGCAGCATCCCATCAAGTGCTCCCTAGCTGTAAATGCCGTAGAAAGATTTTGCGGCAGTAACACTTCCAATGATTTGAAAATGCCGCCACAAGGTACTGGAGGGGAGAAGTCGGTAGTGGGGGGCAAATGGGCGGAGTTACGACCTGTGCGCACTCTACTCTGACACCACTTTCTGCGGAACTAAAAATTCGACGGTGGCACCATCTCTGAATGGGACACCATTTCTGGGTACCCTCTCGGCTGCCCGCAGTGAGCCGTCTATACCTCTTTAGTCTATGCTTTTACCCTACATAGATGCAGTTTTCCTAGTTGAACGCAGTTGGCTGAAGTCTAGAAGATAATCTGTAACAGAAAAAGAAACAGACAGAAAGACCTCCTTTTCCCTCCTAACAGAAAGCAGCCAGATGAACAAGATGAATACAGCGTAGCAAGAAAAGATCATAAAATACAATGTGAAAATGCATGAAAATCTTAACTAATATGTGACATATATGCTTTGGGGCATTGGATTAGACAAGACGATAATTAGGGCTTTCAGTGATAGTGTAAAGACGAGAAAAGTACAGAAGAAGAACTGGACGGCTTAAAATGTAATCGAATTTGATCAGTGACAATTAAGCCATATAATTTAAAATCAGGCTGAGTATTGACGCATTTGGCGTGAGATACTTAAATGCGTTTTAAGTAAATCCTTCATATTTTTAAAGTCAAAGTGCAACTCGTCAGTCTGTGAATTTCTCTTTCCTTAGTGGTCTCATTTATAAAGACTGGTTGCGTGTGAGAGACGCAAAAGGTACTACTGAAATAATATAGGAGGCGATTAGTGAGTGAATGTCTGTGCTATTCTGTAGCATTTCCTGGTTTAGCATTTTTAAGGCTCTCTTCAATCCGTCCTTTGTTATCAGGTCAGTCCTTGAAAGATATCTGCTTTCCTTGTTTCGACTTACTTGTCCATAGACTTGCAAGGTAATCAAGTAACTTATCATTTGGACTCAAAGTTTCAAGTTGTCTTTCTCGTTTATATTATGTTGCTTTAATATTTTATATGATTTTGTCTGTTGATGCAGATTGTGTTGTTTTTCACTAAGAAATGTTTACTAACTCTGATGTTCATAAGTCGCACATAAATTTTAACAATTGCTGATGACTAGAGCTCGAAAGTTTGGCAAAATACCGTTTTATAATTCTAACGATTTTATGACTTTTAATAGGAATTCCTTAACTGAGCTTGTTTTTGAGGATGTTAATTTTGCCATCTTTTGCTTCTGATGCCTATTTTTGACATTTTGGCCTTTTCTTTCCTTATTTGTGACCTTTTCAGCCTTTTCGTTATTATTTTACCTTTTCCCCTCAGCCCCAATCTCTCCATCTAAAATTAACTCCACCCTCTATCCTAAGACACCATGCAATAAAATAAACTGCTGCACTTTAACTAATAACTAATACAAACAGCTTACTCGTAATACTTCTTCACTATGCTCAATTTAAAATAACAAATCCCTGTTGACGACCTGTATTTGGGCTGCTAAGGTTGAAGCGGTTGGCGATTTGCTGAAAGTTAATATGAGCAGATGATGTTGATGGCGCCGTGATAGCGTGCATTTGCCTTTGGCGCTTCGGCAGCGCTGCGCCTGCATGTTTGGACGAAGTGACGGCTGATATAAACGAGACGGGATGAACTGCCCGGGGATGAATGATAATTCATACAATGCAGCGAATGTTTGAATATGAGGAATATTACTAAAATGAAAGTGATTCGAGTTCAGATTATAAATATTCTTTCAAATATACAACTCGTGCATAATGATGACAGATACCAAATATAATGAAGCAGTGTTTTTGCCTCTAGCTAAAGTGTTAATGACTGTCAGACTATCAAATGTTATAAATGTGAGTTATTATTTGTGCGTAACTCATTTTATTTTATCGGACCTAGGAAAATATTAGTTGATCTCACATAGCAGCAATGGGACAGAAATAAGTTAACATATTGGACGGACTTAATTTAAAGGACAAATATCTTGTTGTAGTGTATACAATAAAATATAAAAATATTGTGGCACATGGTATGTATGTATGATGTATATGATATAATTTAAACACTGGCAAATCATGATTGTTTAGCTGCAGTGAAGCTGTTATCGTACAAAATGGTTACCACAAAAGCTTGTAGTAGTTCGGATTAGGCCCAGTAGATTGCAGTTCTATGCATTTCAACCGATAACTGCCAATAACAGGATAAACGAAATAACTGTTATTTGGCGTAACAGTTACGAAACGTTAACTGTTAAGAAATAACAGTTTAACTGTTAAGAGCACATCCCTAACGTGAAGTTGTCTATTGTCTTTCTGTGGATGCGGAGGCTCCAGTAACAGGTTGTGTTAAATACCTAAAAGGGAAAGGAAGATGATACAAGTGAAGATTTTTGATATTTTCATTGATGTTTATGGACTTGTTCGCTTAAGAGAAATATCATCCTTTTGTTTGTATACGGCTTTGGATCCCTTTGGAGGACAGAGCTGACTGTACATGATTATATCCTTCCCAGTTCCTTCTTGTTCTCTCTTCCCTGCTGGCGATTACACAAGTGCGATGAACGAAATCTACAATTCCGTTTTCACTGCTACCATTTCAAGATTTAAGCAGGAGTCCACAATAACATTTCGTAGAACAGGGCCGCGAAGTAAAATAAGTTCGTGATCGTCAACTGGATGGTCAGTGCGATCAAGATTACAAAGAAAATGTGTTGCGATTTCATCCTCAAAATCTCATTGCTGATCAAGGCCTGCACGTCTCCATGATGCCTGGAAGCATCTGGCCACGCAAACGCCCGACCGGACCCGACACGAGACCGCTGTTCCACACCGTCCGATCACGCGCGGTGTGCGTTCGTCCACCCCGCCCGGGGAACCCGTTCCCTGATTGGCCGTTGCACTCTCTCCGCAATGGCTGATCATCCGGCCAATCAGCAGTCAGGAGAGAAACCACGCCGACCCGTGCACAGTCCCATCTTCGCAATACTGCACGCCTGATGAAGGTCGCAGAATGGCGACCAGAAACGTCAGCACCTGTGTCCTGGACACGACGTCTCCCGGATAGCCAAGTAAGTTCAAGATTACAAAGAAAATGTAGTTTCCTTCAATGTGAGTGCTAATGTAAATTTTAGAGTCAGAATAAAAATGTGAATCATTTAATTATTAATTTTTTTCAATAATGGCTTCTAAAAAGTGAATTTTTAATGTGTCCTGTGTTTTTGGCTTTGGCCAGGAATGATGCCTTTTGCCTTGCCTGTGAGTAAAAATAAATGCTTTGCCTGCTATTTTTGGGTCAAATAGGCGGCACAAACTGCCTCAACTTCCGGACTCTACTGATGACATGTTGAATCCTTGATTATCCTGAAGAAATCGAGAGCAAAGGTATTGCAAATGAATCCAATGAAGTCTAAGTCGTAAGACGGATAATCAACTCCAGTGGTGAGGCATTAAAACGCATTTGTGACACGGCTATTGCTCGTTCTACTCTTTTTACTCTCTACACTCTCAAAGCCGACCTTTTGAAAGCCTTCACACACATGAAACAATAATTTAGATCAACATATCGAAGGTTGGGAGAGGTCGTTCTCTGCACAGACGGTCGGGTGCAAGTCGACCGCGGCGAATATTACCAGCCGTACGTCCGTGACTGTACAAAAGACACCAGTTCGCATTTGGGTTGGGATCACGAAAATTTTGAAAATGTGCACAGAATTCTTTACCCATAGCACGACATACACAGTTTTGCTGTTTTGACGCTAAAAAGTAAGTAAATAAATAAACAAACAAACAAACAACGAAAGAAAGAAAGAAACAAGCAAGCAAGCAAACAAACAAACTAATACTAAAAGAATACTGATACCTCTGTAGTTGGAAGTAATTCCTCTTTTTCCTTTCTTAAATTTCTAAATAATCTTTGCTATTTTCCATTCATCTGGTACCTCACAATTTCCGAAGCACATGTTAAATAAGTAGATCCAATTTCAAAATTCCTAGAAGAGATCCCTCCATATTTTATCATTTCCAGAATTCTTCCCATCAAACCTGGACATTTTCAAATTTCCTTTTAAAGAGGTCTCTTTAATTCATTCGGATCAATTTAGTTTTACCTAACAACGGCACTTGTATCAGCAGTATACAGTTTCCTCAATTTTGTATGAAGTAGTTCTATCCTTGATCCGTGTGAATAAGCTGATTAGTCATGAAAACGTAATTTTACAGGAGATCAAAAAACATCTTTCAACTGAAATAAATCGGGTATCAATGATATTCAAATGAGATAATCTTCAAGTAGGCCGTCTATGTGTAGGTTTTGTTTGAATATCATTAATACCTTATTTACAGCATTTGTTTAGTGTCTTTTTGCTCACCTATAAAATTAACTTCTTTAGACTTATCAACTTGTTCACGGGGTCCAAAGATATAGTGTTTTATCCAGTCTGATTAGTATTAAAGTATAATATGACTATAATGTTACATGTATTATTAGTAGTAATGGTATTATTAGGTTCACAGTATCTGTCTTCTCTGTTTAGATTTTTCATTAGTTTGAATGCTATTTCTTGCCTCCCATGGACATCATGTTCCATTCTGTTTATGAACATATCCCAAGATATCCTATGTGCTGTTCTTACTATTACTTTTCTTTTATTCCTGATTTTGTGGTATTATTCTTTTGGCTATTTGATTTCTTTTAGAAATATTCATTATGGCTTTCTCTTTACCTTTAATGATTTATATAGAGTTACCCCACTCCAAATTAGACCAAAACTGGTGATCAAAGCAGTGTTGCCAGATGCTTTCACCCGCTTACCCCCAGATGGCGTTCTGAAAACCACTAAATCTTGAAAAAAAACTGTTAATCAATCTAAACATTGTAAACATATTACGTAATTCATATATATATATATATATATATATATATATATATATATATATATATACACACACTTCTTAATATGAATTTTATAAGGAATCAATAATTAAGTACAAAATGTAAATAAATTATATTAAATAATATATATTTTTCACATAACTTATTTATAGGAATACTTATTATTATCATCGAACATAAAAACATATTTTAAACATTTCAACTTGATTAACAACTATAAATCAATTGTACAAAATACCACCGAAGCTTTATACTTGTATTCCTGACATTACGTCAACAACTTTTTCATCAATGTCTTTAGACTCGTACATATTTTCACTGTTGAATAATTTGGCATGGGCTCTGTCGGAACAAAATTTGGCAACCACCAACTTAATCACCAATCAGATGCACAAAATACAGTCTGCTGTTATTATAGACATTTATTTCACCATTATCTTTAATAAATTTAAATCAAGCAATTTTCTAGCTACGTTCGAAAAGCAGTACAAAGCAAAGACAGGTTCCGAAATCTTTTCAAATTTTTAATTCCATAGAATTTTTCAGTTTGCTGATTTCGAAATACAATAATTCTGTAGAATCAGTATGCAAATTATCGATGTTCGACAGTAAATTCCATTCACTGATATCGTTATAAATCGCTGAAAACTGTAATACAATGCCCTTTATATCTACTTTACAAAATTTTGATGCAGAGCTTGGAGAGAACTTCTTTACAGACTCCAATACATCCAAGTTATTGGGCAATCTGTTTTGTATTTCTCTGCCCAGGCTAATTACAAATGCAATGCATCGGTCTTTTACACGTTGTGTCATATCCGGGTTTTCGTTCAGTACCAGGGCATTAAACTCATATCCAAAGTTGACGCAAGATGGGTGCATTAAAAATGACGTGAAATCGAATGCATTGATCGTCGATCTCTGCACTTTGGCTAATAGATCAGGCACAACGACTTGCTGTATCAAAAAGAAAATCAACTCATGCAAATCTTCAAACAATTTCAGTGGATCGACTTGGTTCGACTGAAACAGTCTGTTGACATCAGTGACTTTCTTTAAAATGTAACACACGTACGTCAAGTACATCTTGTTTGTACGTCACTGTACATCAAGTAGCTGTTTCTGTGTAGCACCTATCTTTATCTGAAGCAAGTTCAAGTGAGTTTCAATGAATCACTGGTTCGGGATAGTTTGAATCCCTTCGATTCGCGCCAGCCATCTTGTCCCGAACAACTTGGCAGTCTTACAAGTTCTCGTTTGCAATTAAATTGGCAAATCTCTTTTTGTCGTCAGGGTGCCTCTTCGTGCTGTTGGAAAACCAGCTATGAGTCTCGCGAATCAAAATTCTGAGCTTGTTGATAATGCCGAGCATGATCGGCGGCAAGGTGCAAAGGAATGACAAGCACGCCCGACAATGGCACTGCATGAGGAACGTCCTCCAGACAGTCTTGTTACCGAAATGATTCCGAGATCTACTGCTTGACACGCCTCATCAACACAATTCCAATCAGTTTGTAAGATCTGCCGGCGTCGGTAGCCAGATTCGATTTACTGCGCTCCCGTGAAGTCAAAGCGAATTCGAGACTCGCGGGTTCGTGATTGGGTGACCGGCCAGAAACCCCGGAATCTAACGGCATCGAGCCCCTGGCCGAAGGGATAAAAGGCACTGACTGACTGCGACGTTACGAGACTTATTGCGGCTAATATTAAAAATAATAAAGCACGGTAATGGAGAGTTACTCCCGAGGCGAAGCGCTCAACGCCGCCAGGGGCTTGGAGACGCGATTGCGTCAAAAGAAGTAGACGCAACACTTTAGCGAGTTAGTAGTTGGTCTTTCTTCGTTACTTGCGGATCGATGTGAACGCAGACTTCCTCAATTTGTCGAATGACTCGTCTGGAGTCAGCCGGCAGCCCTGACAGCGCGTCTGCGTTGCCGAGGTGTGAAGTCGACCTGTAAATAATCTCAAAATCATCATTTGAAAGGAAAATTGCTTCTCTTTTAAGTTTTTTCCTCGTTCTCTCCAAAATACCTTTTCTTAGATTGAACAATGATGTAAGTGGTTTATGGTCTGTAAGAAGCGTAAATTTTGCCCCATAGAAGTATTAACGGAATTTCTTCACCCCATAAATTATCGGTAACGCTTCTCGTTCTATTTCTCTATAATTACTTTGCGTTATTTAAAGTTTTAGATGCAAATGCAATTAGTACTTCAACGCATTCTGGCGTAACTGTTCATATCACAGCGCCTGTCACAATTTTCAGTCGCGTCATTCAGGCTTGTGCTTGATTGTTCTGGCGCGTAATTAATGTCAATGTTATTGCCTTAATTAATTGTTATTTAAGATATTGAAATGCATTTTTCACACTTTTAGCCAGCATATAGGCTTTACTCTTTATTGTAACTGCTCTATTGGTGCTTTGTGATCATTTATCTATTGTTAATAAATTTGGAATAATAAGCAGCTTTGCACACAAGAGATAAGGACGAGAGTAGTTTCACATCTTGAGGTGCTGACATTCTTCCTAATTGTATAATTTCTAATCTAATTCAATGTTTTCTTTTGTTGGTCGGATTCCGTGTTTATCTGCTACGTGGCATAAGTAAAAACTCACATTTCTTCCAATTACATCTGGAGTCTTTTAACAGTTGCAACTGCATCCGCAAATTCTGCTCATGGGCCTCTTTAGTTTTACCTGTAACAATGATCTGATCCAAGCAATTAGCACAATTTGGCACTTTCTCGGTAATTTGTTGCAAAAACCTTTGAAATATCGCTAGCGAGCAGGTAATGCCGTACAGGAGTCTTTGAAATTGATATAAGCCGTTATTTGTATTAATCACCATAATTTTCTTTGGCTCCTCTATCTCTAACTGAAGATAAGCTTCCGATAAATTTATTTTCGTGAAATATTCAACTTGTAGTTCAGCAAATATTTCTTCTGTTTCAGCTTTAGAAATTATTATAAATGTTTATTAGTTTAATGTTACTTTAAAGTCTCCACATCCTTAATTTGTGGTGGTTTCTTTATAATGACCAATGGTGTGGCCAACTCTCTCGTATTGACTGGTTTTAGCACTCCTTCTTGTAGCAATTCTTCTTTTACTTGATTTTGCCAATTAAATGGCACGATCTTGCTACGCAAAATTTTGTTTGGCAATTTTCTTTCATCATTATGTGATCTTGTGCAATGACCTAGACCTTCTCCAAACACTTCCAGAAATTCTTGACATATTTTCTCCATTTCTGCACATTTACTTCTGTTATCCACTGACATAACGTTATTTTCTATTGTAAAACCAAAAACGTTTATTCCTAACATTCCAAATATATTTTGCACACCATATCGGTTCACTATCACAAAAAAGAAATTCCGTTGATCTTTTTTATATCTTGTAATATCTTCTTCTTGAGCTTTTACTGGGATGCTCATTCCTTAATACGATTTTAACTTTGCGTTGTTGCTGGAATATTTCGGTGCCTAGCTGTTGATATGTTGTTAAATTAATTAGATTCACTGTGGCCCCTGTGTCGATCTGGAATTCAATATTTCTTCCTAAAATTTCCAATTGAAATCATATCTTTGCGTCTTCTAGTGGATTCAAAATCATTTTCACTGCAGTTGGGTCTACTTCGATTTCTTCCGACTACTTGGTGCTACACTCTTTGTTTTTTGTTGCAGTGTAACAGCCTTCTGTTTTTTTCTTGAGACAAGCACTTGAATGTATCCGATCCTTTTACAGAATCTACACATTGCATCTTTAAACCAACACCGACTGCGTTTAAAGATCTTTTCACAACCCGGGCATGATTTTAACTTTTTTTCTGCTCGTTTTTTCCCAGTGTCACTTTGCTCACTTCTGCTGTCTTCATCTGAGTTTCAAGATTTCCGACATTTCGTGTATTGTGGCAATCTTAATTACTTCATCCAATGTTGGATCTTCTATTCGTATTGCATCTATACGCACTTGAAATATCGGGGTATATAATATCACCATGTCTCGTGTCATACTACTTGCATATGCCATTGCACAATCACTTCTGTCGCACTGAAACGTACATAATTTTGCTACATCTCTTGGCTTTGACACCTATTCCGCGTGTGACCGACCTTGTTTTAATTCCGTTTGAAAAAACTTTTACGTTGAGTTCAAGACATGTAACTCTCTTTTCAAAATGATTGGTAAGTTTTTGTTTCAATTGACTGAATGTTAATTTTCTTGGATATTTTTCTAAGCATATTTTCTTTATCGTAATGGAGATTTTTTCTCCTACACACGACCAAAAATGAGCACGCTGCTGGGCTTCATCTGTCACGTGGTGTACTTCTAAGTGCTGCTCAAAACGTTCTATGTAAATTGTCCAGTCTTCCTGATCTTTACTATACTGTGGAAATACCGGATTCTGCTTGACTTGTTGTTTCTGTATCTCTAACTGCTTCATTAACATTTTAATTGTTTGTTCACTTTGTTCTCGTAATTTCATCTGCTCTTGATGTTGTCCTTACAACATCGCTATCACCTGCGTTATTTGCTCTGTCATTGTTCTTGTTGGTAAGCGAAGCTACGATCACCACTTTAATTTCACTGTCCTTCACACGTTTTGTTTTTGACTCCTCGTCGCCAAAGTTGTATTTGCAGGATCCAGGGTTAGATGTTCACTTAAGTGTTTTTCAATCGCTTTCATTCTGCACCAACAAATACAATAAAAGTTAACGAAAACAAATAAACAAATAAGAACTTAGGTAGGACGGCGTTCTTCCGCACGGTGTCTCTGGTAGATGATGGTCGCGGTGGCGCCTACCGCGCAGGTCGAAGGCCAGCAGGTCAAGCTACCGGGCCACTATCGCCTGTGCGGCTATAACTTGCTCACGGGTGGCAGCGAAGTGACTTGCTGCGCTTCCAGGCCCACGGTTTTAACCCCCGCCGTCCGGTGGAGGGGAAGAGGAGGGTCTGCGCCCCTCCACTAGTGGAGCGGCGCGGCGGAGGGTAGCCCCAATTCCGCTCCTGATTATGGGTTTACCATTATAAGTATAGTGAAAAATATTATTAAATAGGTTTATTAAAGAGATAAGACATTTATATTTCCTAAATGTAGAATTAGAGGTGATGGAGTAAATTAAAATCTGTATTTGATAAATAGCATACTCGTACTTGGTGTACGGAAATATTTGAAGTTGTAAAAATTATTCATTCCAACCCTTTTATCTATCATCTTAAAGATATGCAGCATCATGTATTATGAATACGATTTACATAATATCCTAATGTTTAATAAAAAAGTGTTAAACAAAAATAAGTAAAGCATACGTAATAGTTAGAATTTGTTCATACCCATTATTCGTCGATCGAAAAATCTAATATTGTACAGATGATTAAACATATTAAGCCCTCATATAAGAGGGTAAAAAAAAGATATTTTGTTAGATGGGGTAGCTCCCTAAATGTGCCGCCCTGTATTATGTAAATAGGCATCATAATTATTACTTTGAGATATACGTACATATATATGCGTACTATAGAGAAAGTTATGTAATAGTGCGGAACATCGATTTCGAGATTTCAACGGAAATACACGTTTTGGGGTCCCCTTATATCGAAAAACTGGTTCTTCTCAAAACGTCCGTCAGTCTGTCTGTGAAATTTTTACAATTTCAGAAAACCCCTGTCCATCTAGTTCTAGTCAAAAATTAAAATTTTGAAAAAAACATTTTTTGAAATTTGGAGATACTTTACACGTGGATACTCTGGTCATTTTCAAAATTTTCGCAAAAAAGGCTCCAAATATTTTCTTTAATTTTCTTGTAAGAATAGAATAAAATACACTCATAAAAATGGCTTAGGTACGATTTTCACAAATTTACTACTTTGAATTTTCGAAAATTGCAAAAGTTTTTTCGGCGTCTTCCTACAACTACAAAATTGAAGAGAGAGGTTTTCCCTTCAATTAAAATTTGTCCATAATCAGTTGTTTTATTAAGTTCATGTCAATTTTTTTGAAAATCTTAGTCGCTTTCGCGCAATATTTGCAATTTTAAAAAATTACAAAAACAAGATTTTCTCAAAAACAGCTTCAAATTTTTTCTTTATACTTTTGGTATGGATAGTGCAAAATACGCTCTATAAGATGACAAAAAACCTATATTGCTCTATTCTTTTGTTTTTTAAAAATGACAATAATATAATTTTCTTGATTTCTCTCTCACGTCCTTAATGTTTACATTACCGGAAATTTCTCACATTGTGTTTATAGGTACATGTGCTTTCAATAATGTCAGATAATGGGTTCTCGAAAACTCAACATTTTTTTGTAATAATGGGCTCACAATTCTGCATTTTCAGAAACGCTCAAATGTCATTTTCTTAAAAATGGGTCAAAATTTTTCAACCTTTCCTAATAGATAGTGCTAATTGCACTGTTTAATATGACGTAAAGTTCGTTTGGTGTATTCTTTTGTTTTTTTTTTCAAAAATTACATGAATGTAATTTTTTGAAATATATCTCACGCCATTAATATGCACATTTCAATTGATATGTGAACACTATTGCAGATGTGAGTCGAAGTGCTTTATATTACTTCAAATTAAGTTTTCCGGTATTTTCCATGATAATGAGCTTTAAAACTCGCATTTACAGTAATACTTATACGCCATTTTCTTAAAAGCGGCTCTAAATTTTTAAACGAAAATTTCCATATAAGGGAGATGTTTTACTCCATTGTAATAGTGTTAAAGTAATATTTCGTATCTACGATTAGGAATCCGAAGATTTGAAAGAAAATGTAATGTACTTTCAACGGCGATAGATGGCAGCTGGCAAGAGGATTGGTCAAGACTGTAAAGACAATACACACTATGGAAATTTACTACATGAAAGCCTGTGCCATTCTGTAACACTACTAGTTATTTTGTGTAATCGTGAGTCTATTTAATATGTTGACCCGAATTAAAGCAATCAGTTTTATCATTATAATTTTCTATATTTATATAGAACAGTATCTTTGTATAGAACATTATAATGATAACACTGATTTCTTTAATTCGGGTCAACATATTTTTAAATAGACTTATAAACAAATTCATCATATATAATATCTTCATCAATTTCAATATTTCCATGTTCATCAATTTTGATACTTTCATTTTCATCAATTTTAATACATTTACCTTCACTATTTTCTTTAAATTGATCTATATTGATGACTTACTTTTAAATGTCCATCTTCAATAAATTTAATATTCCCACCTATTTTCATGTATTCTTTAATTGCACATGTTGCTTGAATAGATTGTACTAAAATACGTATTCCTTGCCATCTAAACAAATAGTTTGATCTATTTGATATTTGGTGAATGCAACACCAAATCAAATCCCAAATCTTTTAATCCTTTATCACTTCGATTTATAGAATTAAAAATATCTATTTTTTCTTATAATTTTGCAATTTAAAATTGAATATTTTTAAATTGTGATTTATGACATTTCACTACATCGATAGAAAAGAAACTTTAAAAATTATTTTATAATTAATAAACACCTCGAGGAAGCAGTCGTATTAATACTATAAGCGCTAATATTACTAAATATTCAAGAATGAAGAAGAGGGAGTTCATAATATTGAAAGAGCACCAAAAAAAAATTTATAAGTATCTGGAAATAAAATAAATCTTTATAATCTGAAAGGAGCTTTGTAAAATAGAATTGTTGATTGGAAATTCATATTTTCTATTAATTATCATGATTTAGACAAATATTTAAATTAAATAGCGTCACAAGTAGAGTTAAACGTTATTGAAGACTTCTAACAAGAGAAATACGCTAATGTTTATGTTGCGTTAGTAGCTTGTGTACAATATGTAGAATTACAATTATCAGAAAAATAAAATATTATTTTAAACGCCATTTCCAATCGCATTAGCTGTAGCATATCCAATAGCATTCATGACTTGTGAAATTAAAACCAATTGTGCTACCAATTGTGTAACCAACCAATATATGCAAAATACCCTAATCAGAGCAGTGTATCTAAAAAAATCATTACTTTTCTATCCGATTTTTCTTGCCGCTTCTCCCTCATGGCCAAACATAAAATGTGACTCCTCTTTCTTAGGATGTGAGTTTAGTTAAAAGTACGTCGATCGCTATGTCGACGTCCAATAAAACGCGTACGTAGTACAACATATCCTTTTTTATTACAATTTCAAGTTTGTTCTCATCGCTTCGCGGATTGGGGATTTATCGACAATTTCCAAAACACTCGTGGTATTATCAATGATCAACAATCAGTATAAAAATATATGAAAACCACGAATGAGGATATTATATAGAAATTTGATTATTATAACGCAAAAGAACTAAATATCGATATGATAAAGTACGTTATGTCCATTTACAATTTGATAAATATGATCCTTTCAAAGTTTGCAGTTATATTAATTTACCAGATTGATTAAAACATTAAAGAATGTTCTATAAACGTGAGGAATATAAAAAATTAAAATGTGCCAACCAAAAAAATTGTAGATGTTTTGAATATGCTTTATTAAGCGTGTTACATCCATCTGCATCGTGCTAAAAAAACAAACGCGTCTTTAAAATAATTCTTTTAATATAGAAACGTTGTTTTGGGTGCTTTAAAATATATTGCATAATAAAAAATTCTTAAAGTAAGTTTACATACCATACAATACATTAATACAACACTTATACCCAATATACACTATAAATACAAAAATTATTCAAACATCAAACGAAGATAGGAAAAGAAACAAAAGTTTACTTACGCCAAGGTGTGAGATAACACCAAATTTTTCATTGAAAAACATTACACATGTCACAAACATACCAATCACAATCGTTTTCTTCGTTAACGCAATATGAAGGAAAGCTTTCTTCGGATATTTCACAAGATGATTTTAGTTTTTGAATGCCGGTTTGGCAAACTTTTAACAATAGATGCACTATTGGGGATAGTTCTTCAATTAATGTGGATGTATGGGTTGAAGAAGTGGATGGCTGATTTTCGACCATTGCAGTAAGTCCGTCTCCTTTTCTACGAGTTTCTTTTATTCCATTAAAATTTGTTTTCAGTACACTCATTTCTCCTCGCTTTTCGTTCTCTTCGTCGTTTTTACTTTGATCATTAATTCTCTTATTTTCCTTTCGATCTTTATCCGTTGTTCTTTCTTTCTTATCATTTTCTTTTTATATTCTTTTCTCTTTTTCTTTATATTGTTGTTTCCATTCAGTCGATTCTACCACAAATATCATAGTTCCCTTCATATTCCCCTTCTGCGCTTTGGTGTTAATGGCCAGTTAAAAATTTTCTCCAACGGAGGGTATTTTATTGGTATTTTTATTAAATTTATTTCTTCTTCTGGAGTTGGTTCAGTATTGCCTAGCTCTAATTCGGCTGGATTGTGTTTCAGTGTCACAATGTTATTTTGCTCTAATTTTCCCATAATGATCGCTTAACCAATGTTTTTTTGCTCGAAATCGTCTGGATTCCAAACCATTGTCATTTAATAGTAATTCAGATGTAACGTTACCCTGTGATAAATTATCATTTTGTCATGTTTGAGGAAGATCTGCAAACGGTTTATTAATAAATAATAAAGGATCTTCAATTGTTATCTGAATTTCAGTACCATTTGTATTTGCCGGTGGATTATAAAACTGGCAATACAACTTGTGAAGTGCACGCTTATTTTGAGATGGCTCTTCAGGAAGTAAATATAAGCAATGTACATAAATACTTCTTCACCAATTATTTCACGAAATTGATTCTTATTAATTGTAATGTTTTCAGGATTATTATTGCTTTCTGTTTCAATATTTGTGCACAATCAGTACTCGTGGTTGCATGGCATTTACGGCGGTTGGATCCCAGAGATAAAGGCCACATCCTAGGAAACCCATTTATTAAAGCAGACGTTCTGGAGCAGTAATTTATAACAATTTCCAGAATTGGCGCTAACATTTTATGGTCATAGCTTCATTTGGATTTTTATGCCGCCCCTCAAGTTTAGCCTTCTTCCAGCTCAATTTCATCTGGAAAAAGGCAGCTACATCAGCCCGTTTAAGGAGCCTTATTGTATGGGGATAAAAAGAAACTATAATGATCCCTAATTTAGAACATATCTCACGTGCCTGAAATGTGAGGTGGCCTCTCTGTGAATATTATATTAAATAAAAAAATGAGACATGCAGATATCTTCAAAATCACGAGAGGTATGATAATCCAAGTCGGTCTAAACAAGGGGAAAAGTAACTTTACGGAAAAGCCAGATTAAGATATATTAGCTCTTTAATGGTCGTCCGTTAACACCAGTTCCGTCACTACAATAAATAATTTTCCCAAAATGTATATTCTGCTTTTGACGTGACGACATAAGGACTTTGGATGTGTTTAAATTATATATCTAAAATTTCTCACGAAATAATCAAAATTTTGATTTCATTTTTAGCGGTCATGGTCACTTAAAGTGCAAATGATCGTGAAATATGGCATATGCGCGTGCATTCTGAAAAGTACAAATAAATAGATTTATATTAATTTTATGAAAGGAATTGTAATAATTATTAATGATAAATGTAAAATGAAATAATGATATATCGGCGGTTCCAAATAGATACTCATCAATTAATAATTGTTATTACTATGATCAAAAAGCCTAAAAGAAAAAGCAGAAAGCATAGGTATCTATAATATTAAAATACATTTGTTTTATATTATGTACTTAGATACAAATAATTTGTATGGTCACGTATTAAGTCAATCATTATCACTTGGAAAAATTAAAAAAAGAAACAAATATTTATAATCAATCAGATATATGATGAATGTGTACATTTTAAATAAATGAAGCTATGGCACACCAACTGAATGATAAATTTAAAGATATTGTTCAGTCATACTCCAAATATAAATGAACTAAACCATCAACAGGATCTGGTCAATAAAGTTTCAGTGTTTGGAAATATTTTAAACTTGTGAGCACATTAAATGAGAATTTGAATTAAGCAATACATTTTAGGATGTTAACGTATGTCCGTAAACTAGGTATTATTGTGAAAAAATACATCAAGTTGTATCACATGATCAAAAAGAATAGTTAAAACCATATATTGAAAAATTGTCTTAAGGCAGCAAACAGAAAATGAGTTCGAAAAAAGATTCCTTTAAACGCATGAATAATTCAGAATATGATAAACAAATATAAAACGTACGAAGATGTGATATAAAACTTAATGGTGCATGCACGATATAAAATTGCAATCAGGAAGCATACATTTCAAAAGCATTAGGAATATGATACGAGAATGGTTATCTGTGAATATCGTGTGTAGAAAGAAGAAGAAAGAAGAAAAGATAGAAAGAAGAAAAACTGATGTTAAATAAATCTATTTGTGATAGATTCACCTTAATTGAATTATCGATATTATTTGAAATCATATGAAACTTTTAGCAACTGATAGTGATTCCTTTCTTATCTTTGTTAACTAATGATTTTATAATGATATAAAAGATAATATGGAGACTTTAATTCTTGTTGATATCTCCTGGAATCAAAACCACTAAAAAAATAGAAAAGTATGAGAAATTTAAAGATGAATATTTACGCATTATATTAGAGAGTTTGTAGGATTATAGTAAAACGTAGTCATTTAGAACCGTTTCACAGAAAAAGGTACGGCAGGTTATTAAGAAACAACACAGAGAAAATGAAACTTGATATGTATAAACACAGTTTATCCAATTATGTAGAGTTGTACGAAGATCGGTGACAGAACTATTTTTTCGGAGGACCTGGTAAAAAGTCATCAGAGGGCCAGCACACTATTTGAAGAACCACTCATAAAAGATACAAAACGTGTGTCATATTAAGATGTTTTCAATAAAGACACTAAAAATTGTCCAAGTGTCTTAAAATAACACACATACAAAGATAGTTTATTGACTTGAGATTTTGTTGTTTGAAATTTTAATAGGATGAAATTTACATTCGGCGAACATTTGAACAATTTTTTCCGAATTATTTCGCAATTTATGGATAATGTGTTCAATTGACACAATACTTAAATCGTTTAATCGTTCTGGGACCATGGAATTCTTTAAATAATTTACCTGGGGAAAATTCGTGTTGTCGTGGTCTGTAAAGCAGATGTGTACTACGTATTTTTCACTCGTTGCACTGCTCCTGTCCATACTGTACACTAGTTCACATCTCTTGGACACCCTACACACATCCTCTTCTCCTATGCGGCGCCACCTGCGAGACACTCACTATACATTGTAACGTGGCACACATTTCACTATACATTGTGCATTTAAGGGCTGTTAAAACACATTTTGTTGACACACTGATTTCAAGCACACGTCGTTTTCATAACGTACATCACGTAACTTGTACTTCCTGAAGTAGTGCATGTATGAGACACGCAACGAGATCCGGGAACACGTATGTTTTATTTAAAGTGACAGGGGTGAATGTCATGATAAAAGGGAATTTAATATCGCCTTGAATTAATGCTGGAGTGATGAGGACGCAAACAAAGTTTGGTTAGTAGCAGTGAGTTCGCGACTTTTTAGAAGAGTGCAGTAAATCTTCATATGGTCAGTGTGCGGATTTCGGGAAAGAAGCGGCAATTTACAGTGGAAATAGCATAATTTCATTTCGAATTTCTTGCTGGATGTGTGTCTCATCGAATGTCAACTCTTGAAATTACCAAACGCAACCATGTTTAATGGTAAACAAACACCTTTCAAATCGTCATTAATTAATTGGTAGCCCGTAACGAGTTTACGCATAAAAAACTAACACAATGGTAATCAGGTTTAATGGTAAGCAAACGCGTTTCTTTAATTGTGGTAATATTTAGCACATAATAATAGTATATTCATTGTTTTAGGGAGAACCCACAAAAAACATTAGGGTTACCTTTACATATTGACTACTCTATGAAAATTCTGAAATTTCAACAGTTCATAGGCAATGAACTGGTCAATTTCCAAAATTGCGTGTGGATTACAATAAAAAGCAACAACACATATCAACTCAGAGATAAAATATGGTTACATTTATGTGTTTGTATATAAGTTAATTTTTTACTTATAGCAGATAATATAATTTTGTTAGGAAGTGTAATAATTTATTTGGTTTTCAAGTGGTGTAGCAAAGTCCTTTCTTTGAAAGTGTGCAAATAAAATTTATAGAATTAGTGTCCTGAATTTTCAATTCATGTCGTGTTGCTCCATTGCATTTTTAATGTGATTTTCTCAAAATTAAAATTTAGAATAATTTCCCTTGATTGTATCAAGAAACCAAGTTATTCAAATTATTATGACTGGTATAAATATTAATTAGATTGGGCTATATACACGTAATATATTACTACAGGTTTCCAAATGGATGTTTTTGATATTTTTAAACTGAAGTATTTTACTTCACTTTAGCCAATTTTCCGCTAGTATTCTTGAAATTTGATTATTATATCGCCAACATCAGCATTCCCAGATTGATATCCATAATTTACTAATTTTTGATTAGACAATTCACTGGCAGCTACTACCACGTTGACAAAACACGAAGTGAATGATAACTGGCTCAACCACATTTATTATGTTTTTAAAACATTGCGTAAGTTTAGAAGCTCTGTGTGCAAAAAAGCTAGGCTTCTACGGGGTCTAGATTTTTTACTTTCTCGCTACTGCTTACGCAGTGTAGAGAAAGTATTGTAATGCTGCGGGGAAAAGGCGAATTTTCGACAGAAAAACTCTTATTGCCGGCCCTTGCTAACGAAAATGTGGATAAATTTTGTTTTTAAATATAGTAAATTATTTCCTATAACACGTTGTTCAACCAGAATCCTTTTTTTGTGGATCCTTGATACCAAAAAATCGATTGATGGCAAAATGTGTGTCTTCCTGTAGTCAATGTTAGCGCCTAAACCGTTCAGCGGATTTTCTCCAAAGTTGACATTCCTTAATCAATCTGATTTCGCGACCTCTTGAATTTCAAGCTGAAATTTTAGTTTGGGGGAGTACTTTACATGAAACATTTTCAAAACTTTAAACAAGGGCCCAGATTTTTATTATATTTTGTTGTCGGATAGCGTAAAGAACGCCTAAGAGTGCAGGTCTCATTTCTGTTAACATTCCTGATATTTCGAAAGTTAAATTTTTCAGTGTTTTTCTACAACTGAAATATTGAAGATAGATTTTTCCGCAATGAAGTCTCTTCTTTACAAACAGATTTTGAAATATGATTGTGTACAATTTTTCGAAAATTTGAGTAGCTTTATTAAATTTTGACCTCTGATAGCATAAAGGCCGCGCAAGATAAGCAGGTTTCATTTTCTTTGAAATTCCTTATTTTTCGAAACATTCAAAATTCTTAATTTGTTGTGCTTTCTTACGACTACAATTATGAAGATAAATGGTTTTAATGAAATATGTTCATCAAAAACAGATCTTCATATCAGGTCATGTTCAATTTTGAAAAATATGAGTATTTTTGCGTAATTTTGCGTGAAACAGACTATTTTTAAAATTTTAAACAATTATTTTCTAAGCAACGGCTTCATTTTTTCTTTTACTTTCTGACGTATGTAGCAAAGAGCGGTAAAGAAATTGGTGCTGGTCCCATTTTCGGCGCACTGGGTGCATTTTTGGAAACTGGAAAAAAATCGACATGATAAATTCGAATTTCCCGCTTTCCGTTTGAGGCGCTGTCAGTTCACAAAATGGCTCCAAGGCAGTTTAAAATTATATTCGAATGCTTCTTCTTGTTGGTGGTCGTATATAGACAAAATTCTGAGAAAAAGAAATTTCTTTAAGGAAGGTGATATATTTACCGTAGAATTAATTTCTGATCGCTGATTATGGTATTAAGAAATTGATAGCTGAGTTCAATGTAATCAAAGCAAATTTGTGGGAAATATGATTTCTTTTCCGTATAATGTGCTCAAGAAATAAGAATTCCTGACATACTAAGAACAATTATACATTTCAATATTACATAACTATTTCTAATACAGAAAATAGGTGTAATTGAATGAAGATTAACAAACTATTTAAAAAATCAGGGATCTTATTTTTGTTTTCATTTTGTGCAACATTTAACCCAGATGCCTGAATTTTTTGTTCGCTCTCGTCGGTTTTTCGATTTAATTACATTAAGAAAAATCATCTGAATGTAAATATAGTAGTACAATTTTTGCAATACTTCTTTTCAGGATTGGATAGTATTTAAAAACCCCATTCTCAACAATAATTGAAAGCAATTCGTCAATATTAAAATCCATGAAAGCCATTTAAGACGTGATTGGTTGCAGTTGGATATGGTATCACTTCTCATTGCTGGAACATGTTACAGTTGTATGAAACGCTGATTTAACTGTCGAATTTGTGTTGATATTTGCTTTGAAACAATTCTTTTTCGTACCTAATGTTCTAAGCTGCATCGAGTAAAGTTACAAATGCATGCTTTTATTTAAGCTCCGTAAAGCTTCCAAACTTTGTAATTATACATCTTTCTTGGCAAGCTCAGAAAAAAATGCTTATTTTTTCCCCTGTACGTTTGCGTATTTTGGTAGGTTTTTGTTTTAGTGATCCATGCATAATGCAAGGTTGGACATTTTTGCAATTACAGTTAAAACTGTGTGTGACGTACTATGAGGAGAAGTGTATTCTTTGCACGTTCTCTTAAATTCAAGTTCGTTACCGTAACCCATGAGCAAGTTGAATTCTGATCTGAATACGGATGGAAATGAGCATTTTTTGCAAGATTTGATAAGAAAATATTCGCCAAACATATATGCCAAACGAATCGAGCATCACAAGAAAAGTAACATTAATTTTAACAATGATACATAATGCATTATTTACCATTTGAACTGTATAAATGAGTATAAACAACATGTAACAACAATTGTACTACAGCTTCCGGGTCAATGACCCCCATCTCGATCAGGTTTTTCGTCCAGTTTCCCTGATCCATTGAGCAAATGCTGAGATGGCCCCTTGTTTTGCTTCTGGACATAAATGTAACTTCATTTTCTGTGCACGTCTTCTAGAATTCAGTGGGAAATACAATTATTCAAATTATCGTTTCCATGTTGTCGCGGCAGGAAGTAATAAGAGCCAAAATTTATTGCTTATTTATCCTTGAAAATAGATTTTATTACATGGGAGTTTTTTTGTTGTTGTTTTTCTCTCTTTCAAAATTCAAAATTTATTGCTTATTTATTCTTGTAAATAGACTTTATTACATGGGAGTTTTTTTTTTCTCCCTTTCAAAATTCAAAATTTAAGTAGTATATTACTTTGTGTAGGGATCACAGAATTTTGAAAATGTGCACACAATTCACTTTTCCCCATAGCACGTCATACGCAGTTTTTAACTGTTTTTTTTTGACGTTAAATAAATAAATAAATCAATCGCATATTGTTGTTTAACAACGCCGCGCTCGAGACAACGCAATGCAACAACGCTGCGGGCGCTGAGCTGTATCGACAGCTGCCACTGTCACAACCGCCCCGCGGGATTGTATTATTAACTTGTTTTCTTAAAGACTAAATTACGTATTGTGTTGATATAAATCACAATGTTTTACAGTCATTTCTGCATTAGAATAATTAAATGTAAATGCGTATTACGTAAGCGTTACAAATATTGCGAGAAAGTACGTGCTCTTGTAGCATCACTAGTTATGTTTTTAATGCGTAGCCAAAAAACATAGGCGATAAAGTTATATAATAATTAAAAAATTAAAACAATTATGCATTTAAAATATGAAACGCTATATATATCACAATTACGAATGTAAAAATGTATTGAGATCGTGCTCCGAAAAGCGCGAATTTTCGACAGCAAAGCTCTTATTGTCGGACCCTGATAACGAAAAACTGGATAAATCCTGTTCCTATATTGCTTTATATGTATTGTTCTTTATTAATTACTAAATTGTTCTGTATTAAGAACAGGATATTCACGATCTTTGATTAAGTTATCTTCGCACGAAATGTAGTTTAGTTCAGCTTCGATACAAGATTCATTTATAAGGTAATTATTTTTTAATTATTTTTAGTTTAGTTATTGCGAATTTATTAATTATTTTATTATAATTTATTAATTATTTTTAGTTATTGCGAAGCTGAATTTAAAAGTATGAAATTAATTTTTCATTTTTTAGAATAACAGATGTTTTTCTTTCTTCACTGTAAATACAAGAAAATCCTGGGTATCTGAATAGTTTTCAAAGGCACTGTACTTGCATATTTTACAACACTTCAAAAATGTTTGTGTAATTGAATTTACACGTGAACACTAAAACAAGTACTTCCTTACAAGTTCTTGCAAGTAAAAACCTGCCAGATTACATTGGTCTCTCAATCACAGGATTGAAAATATGATAGTGTTTGGCTGGTGGAGGCTTGAGGAGTAGTTTTGAAATTAAGTTTTTATTTATATTTCATTGTAGTTGATATAATGAATTGAAATAATTTAATTGATGTCTGCATTACATTTCCTTGGAATTGATCATTAATGAAATGGTGGAAAATTTAATGTAATTAGAACAGAACGTTAAGATTGTATATTTATGGGACTGAATATAGGAAAGGTCATTCAGAAAACCACTTTGCTTGACATACCCCTTTATTTATTGAATAATTTATTAAAAGCATACATTTGGCGTGAATTCTTGTCTTTGGTACTTTCATTACACTATTTACCCATCATACATATCAATCCATGAAATTTTGAAAATGTTTTTAGGAAAAGTAATAGCTAGTTGCACACCCAAATCAATAAAATGATATGTAATATAGTTTTAGTTTTAACAACAGTTGAACATTAAATATATTTCTTTATTATATTATGATAATTTTACTGTATATATCACAGAAGTAATTCTAAATTCTCTACCCAAATTTTTCTAGATATTACCACAAATGTTTCTACATTCATGATTCCGACTCAGATTGCATATTCTGCTGAATTCGGTTCTCCCATTGGGCAATTAAGGAACTTTTCTTCCTTGAATTCCAATGACTTAGCTGAAAAACAATATTACTGTATCAGTTTCAGCAGTATAGAAAAGCCTGTGAATTGTGGAATCACAACACAAAGACAACATTTATGTGACCACACCAACATGTATTCTGTAATATACAGGACAGGCATGCATATAACCATCATTAACCCAAACCATATGAATTCTCGTACCCAATATTAAAGGACATTACAAAGTCTTGTTTTTCAAATATTTTTACAGATTACAAAAGCATATTTCAATTGCTAATTTCAGAATTAATAATTTATGACATTTATAGAAGACAAATATTTTTCAATAACAAGAATTTACAAGTATTCATAAATTAAGCCTGAAATTGGCCATAAAATTGTTAAAACAAAGGATGAGTTAGGTGTAGGCTGTACTTGAGTATGAAAACAGAAGCCATTTCATCGCATCTTCCATTAAACCCCATCACATTTCATCACATGCTTTTACATAAATTATTAAAAAATGTGACCGTAAAAACCATTGTTAGGTATCCTGGAAATAGTTAATTTAGACACAGATTAACAAACATGAAACACATACATACCTAGAAGGCATCTATCCACTTACACAATGCATCCTATGCAGTAATTTCTGGACTGAAGATTCTATTACATTTACATAGTTACAAAAAAAAAATTATATTCAAGGTATATTTGCATTGTTCTTATACCTTAATATAATTTTTTAAAATTATATTTATATATATATATACATCATTATATATAATTAAATTTATAAATAGAGATCAGAAAATCTGACAACTTGTAACTGTACACGTCTATTCAATGTATAAGAAATTTCCATTTCCTACAACAACAAAATGTTTTGCCTAACAGTGGTACATTGTTGTGTGCACTGTTGACTTAAAAAAAAACAACAAAAAAGGCAGCAAAAAAAAACAAACAAACAATTTCACCGACGCATGATAATAATTATTGCATTCATGTCCTGCAGTTTTACATAAACCACAAATCTAACTATACACAGATATGCAAGCCAAAAGGTTAAACAATGAACAGACATTTACATACAAATACACAAATTTTATCAAAAGAATATAATAACTTATATAAAATAATTCTGTAAGTGATATGACATCACTGTTCAGCAAGTCTCGACTACTGAATATTTTGCGTTATGGATAGTACTACAAAAATGTAGGTCACATGTTACTGAATACATGGAAGTTTTCTTATGTAGCAATGGTCATAAACAAGTCATACATGTAATTTTGAACTTTAACAACATAATCCTACCAGAATTTAGTGTCATTCAGAAATCTACAAAACATTTTGTAAACATGGGTTGTGAACTTCCCAGCAGCTAGTATGTTTGCTGTTGGGGCATATAATCTTAAGCTGAGCTCTCTGTACTGGCGCTCCATTTGTTTCAATAATGATTGTGATATGTTCATGAGAATATCTGGGAAGCTATTCAAATTTAATATAAACGAAATATTGTCAAAAAATTAAGGAACATTGTAAAAAGTACTCAATGCACATAGGTGTTGTTTAGGAAAAATGGTGACTGCTGAGGTTCGGTTCTTATTCAGACCAGATTGATTCGAATTCAGAATTCGGAGAGTTCATGGCAATGTAACACTTATTAATTAGTATGTAATTGTCTATCTGGGAAATAGATACAATGGTAAATTATGGATCTTCTGTATTTTATGGCAGACACGCACATATTTTGTAATTTTATTTAAGAGTCCAGCTCCTCTTGGTGCCCGACATTACATTTGCAATACACTAAGCAGAAAGAGCTAATAATGAAATAAGGAAATTCTTTTAGCTTCTCTGGTGAAAAAGTGCCAACTGAAACATTGAAATATAGTATACAGTGACAGTATGAACTATACAACTTATTAAAGTGGTTCCTGTTGTATAATGATCGCTATACATAATTTATTAGTAGATAACCCAGCCTTTCTATATATACTCACAGAACTAGAATGCACAAATCAATGAAATCACAGTAATTACTAATAATACACACACATGCATGAACATATTCTCAACTGAGTGATAGGTAAATAAAGGTTTCTATTACGAACTACGAAGAGAACTTTGACAACGAAACTCTCCAGAAATCAAGAGCATTTGAATTTTTAAATAGTTTTGGTTGCTATTTATTTAGAATGTTTTTCCATTTGCTATTATTTTGTTAACTTTCATTGAGAATCATGATGTGTTGAGATGTCCACATTGTCTCATTAATCATAGTGTAAGTTTTTGTAACAAGTTGATGCATGGAGAAATAACATTAGATCAATAGTTTTTTTGTGTTTGTTTCAAAAGACAATTTTAATGATTTTTGTTACCTAACCGCAAGCCTAATGTAAAGACTTTCAGCTATCAAAACTGTGTGAAATATCAACTTCACGGTGTAATGTAAATTAAATTGAATTTTAAGATATGAAAGAATCATCACAAATGTTGGAAGAAAATTATTTCCTTTTTAGTACATCATTACTGTTCTAGTTCATACCATCTCTTAATGGAATTTGATGTTTTTAAGATGTCTATCTTCCCTGCAATGGTAGTATAAATTTGAATCTGGGCATGACAATGCTGTTGAAAATATGACATTATTATTCAGTTTCAGTATGTAACATGACACAACTTGACATTAAACAAAAAAGAACAAAAAGTTGTTTCATATACAATTAATATCAAGAGTAACTTCAATTGTTACGACAGCCCATTCAATTTAGAGATGAGATTTGATCTTTAAGTATGTTTTTTTAAAACTGATGAACAATATTCACGTTATAATGACAAAATCACATGTATCACACTTATCAATCACAATTATGTATAACAACTATCAGTAAAAGTAACCAAATTAAATAGAAATAATACAAAAATCATTAAATGTAGCTTCCTCTTTCTTTCCACGATACACACCAATAATATTTCATCCTAATATTTTTGTCTAACTGAGCAAATGCCAGCTCAAATGTGAAGAGGAAAGAATTAAAATAAGGGTTAATTGTTTTTCTTCATCGCATTTTGGGATGATGTTCAATTTGATAATTGCCCAATCATGGCCCCAAATTAGTTTTGTTCAATAATGGTCCCTTGAGACAAATATCACTTAAAACAAAGCTAGCTAAATAACATCTATGAAATTTCTTCTGAATGCTTGGCTTCAACATCTCAGACACACGCATAATTTATAGACTCGGGCAAATCCTATAGCACATTATCTGATTGTGCTTCCTCCACTTCTTGAAGAAACAGCTTCAGCAAAGAGTAGAATGAATGAGAAGTTATTTTCATCAGTCTACAAATTCTGGAGAAAACTGACTGTTTAACCATAATTCAATTTATAAATTATTTTTCACAACTGACATCATAGGTTCAAAACAGACAAAGTGCTTGTATTTCTATCCAGTTATGTTAATTTTAATAAGAAGCATAAAATCAGTTTACTTGATTCAACCTATTAGCATTCAAAATGAAGGTGGTGTTCATCCTATTTTCTCTAATGCAGCATACTTTGAAACTTTGAGCAGACCTACATCTGCCCTTTGCCTATTAACCACCATTAATATAGTGATAATGAAGATAGTATTAGATGCAACAATGGGTTATAATTACCAAATTTTAAGAGAGTAAAACTTGATTAGATAAAATAAAACTTTCAATCAAAATAACTGTGTCTTTATTCAGATTTGAATGAAGCCTTGTAACTAAGAACTCAGAATAAAGGCAAAGTGTATATATCTTAAAAACCAAAATTCTCAAAGGAGAATGAATGTAAGCAGTTTCTTTAATTAGATAAAATTTTTTTAGAGATGTTAATTATCATAACATACTCTGGACAAAACAACTAGGATGCAACACCGATAATAAAACATCAATATTACGAAACATCGATGTTAATAATACATTTACTCAAAACCATCGAGGTTTTAAAAAACTGATATTTTAAACTGGTTTAGTAACCTCCAACATGAAATGTTCACAAGGGACAAAATTTAATTTGACAGTGGTTGTGTTCATTAATTTATAATTAAAATTTAACTGGCAAAACAAAGTTAAAAATAATAAGAATAATTCACAAAACAGAGCCACTAAGCACAAGTGCCCTGGGTCAATTCTCAGTTCACCAAAGAAGGGGAGGTCCAATGCCCATGGTGCAGGAGTTGACTGTCTCTTTATGTGCAAAATAAGAGAATAGTCATAGTCAGGCCATTAGGGTCACCTCGGATGAGAGAGAGAGCCTGCTTGATAAAGGTAGTACAAACAGCGTTTATTTCATTTAAACACAAACTACTATTGATTCAAACATTCAATAGTACCATCAGTTATTATTTCATATTTTAACTTTCACAAAATTGAGATTTTGGAAAATTGTGTTCACAAACAAAGCATCAAGCACAAAACATCGATGTTAAGAAAACATTGAATTTAATAAATCAATGTTGCATCCCTATTAAGAACTGTAGTGACATATTTATATACAGCGAAACCTTGATTTTATGTCCCTTAATTGACCATCTGGGCAACTGTGCACCTATAGTAGCATTAGCTAATATTCCAACATGAGTATAAGAGTGCATCTGTAGTTATTCTGCACTATTTATTGAGTACTGACTGAGTATTGTGTAGTGTTAACTATTGAATTGTATTACTAAGTGGGTCAAGGGCAAAAAGAGAATGCATTATGATTAGTGTTGAAAGTAAACTAGATATAATAGAACAATTGTCATCATAACACATTCTTACACAAGCAACTTTGGAATCAGCATTTTTCTGGTTACATTTTGTGGAACAACAGGATGACACTAGTGACATGGACATTCTTCATTTGCAAAAGATTAAAATGAACATAAATAAAAACATAAATGAAGCCAAAGTTCAGAAGAAAGATACATCTTTGAAAAGAACAATCAGTAATTATTTACAGTTAGCATGGAGGTGGATTTACTTACAGGTTCAATATCCCTTTTGTACAATACCTACCTTATTAATTCTTTTTATATAATTTTTGAACAACTGTCACCCCCCTTTCCCACCTTTACAACTGAAAATCAGGGTTCTACTGTATACCTATGCCTAAATATATCGCAAGAATTTATAGTTTTTAAGAATTTTCCTTCAGTATCAAGCACAGCTGTATAGAAAAGATAAGTTACATTTTTGCTATCATTTTGTCTACAGTATTAATAAATACGGTAAAATGTTTGATACAAAGCAAATAAATTGGGCATTTAAATAAACAAGCTTTGGTGTCGGTATATGATTTTCACAACAAGAAAAAATACGGCAGTTGTTTCATCACAATTTTTAACATTATAATTTCAATATTGCACAAAATGAAAAACACTTTATTGTTTGGCAAACTAATGAAAACAATTTCTTGGAAGTTATACACGAGATATATTTTTCATAGGTTATTTCATCATTTCCAGAAAGGATGGTGAGAAACCAGCGAAGAAAGCACAACTCTAAAGCCAAATCTAGGCATATAACAATTAATAATGGGATACTAGTTGAATTAACAATTCCAAGATTAGGCAGGAGACTATCTTCCTGCACTGTAAATGTACAACTAAAAGGTGGGTACACAGTACTATTACTGCAATGGTTATATAAATTATTTAAATCTTTTTTCACGTGAAATTCATACATTTTTTAGTTTATGAAACTCCTCAAAATCAATGAACAAAAATATGAATTTTACAATCAACATTTGAAAAATTAAAGAAAAGTTATTCAGTTTTGAATCAAAGATGATACAAGACATTACAATAACATTTCACAAATAAATATTTAAACGTGTCTTTCCACAAAGAACATTACAACATAGCACATTAAGCAGCAACAAAGAATTCAAAAACAGAAAATTCACTTCAGAAAACACCCAGGTCTATGTGTTTATGTACAATACTGTGCTGTAGATATATATTTGAAAGAAGATAATCCCAAAATAATGCTAGAAGTTCATGCTTCAAATTGCATTTGAAAGAAATATAGCATTTGTATTTCAACATTTTCCAAAAAGTAAGAAAATAGTCACCCGAGTATATAATCAAAATATATACAATTCAAAAATTAGTATTTATTTTTTAAGAAATAAGATTTAAATAACACAGGACACACAGACACAAACATTCGTTCTGAAAGAAATTCTATACCACCTCTGGAAGTGATGAATCTCCATTTGTATCCTTTGAATTCTCCAAGTAAGAACTGGAGTCACTATTTCCAGAAATAGAAGATCTTTTCATTTCCTCACTTTCATTATTCACATCACTTTCTTCAAAATCTCCGATTGATAGAAGGTTGGGATGAGACTGAGCAAATATTCGGGCACGTTGCAAACTGAAATACAATTCATCATTAAGCATAAAGTAACACATAAAATACAAAATGAAGTGAATCATTTTTATGTTTCAATTAAACGAGATGAGATAATTTGCTTTCACAACACAACAGGGCAGATAAAGTAGAATAAAAAAAAATGACAGTGAAATCTCTCTGAAGAGGCACGTCTTATGTGTATTCATCTTCGTTTTTGAAGGACAATTTTCCAAGATTTCTGAGCAGTAACTTTCTTTAAAACAAAATCTCTCTAGAGCAGACATTTTTTTCATCCCCCAGCATGTCCATAATAGAGAGGCTTCACTGTAATCGATCTGTGTCCTTTTGAAAAATTAAACATTATGAACGTATAGAGAGGAAAACAGCAAATGTATTTACTCCTAACTATTGTTACTGCAAAAAAGAAAAAGCAACAGGAGGAGAAAGAAAAGAGGAAATTTCCAACGATATGCATAATACCATAGTACCATTAAATTTCCAAACTGTGAATATTGGTTATTCTTCGGGGTTCACTTGTAAGAGGACATGAGTAGATTAGAACATTAGTGATGTTGATAATGACTACAAAGAAGACTTGATTATATATTATTTCTGTAATACATATCCCATTTGCGGTTTTCATATCCAACCAATCTTAACAAATGACATGGCAAAAGAGCAATGTCATAGAGCAATGATGAATTGCACCTTCACTTTATAAATATTAGGAACTTGAAGAAAAAAAAGGGTATAAATTAGGCAGGTGCAAATACAGTCAACAACTCATTGCTTGATTCATGACCTGTTTCCACACATTGATCATGCACGACTTAAAAACTGCAAACTAGGGACTTAAAACCTGGTTTCCGAGGATAAATGTGTCAAGTTATGTTCCTTGCCTAGTAATCTACAGAAATAGCTGGTAATCTTCCGTTCCTTGCCTAGTAATCTTCCGTGACCTTCTATTACATTGCTGGGATTAAACTATTTTGGGTACCCCTATTCAATGGAAGGCTGCAAGAACTACAAAATCTTAAACGTAAAAAGTTTGCATATTTTTCCTTCATATGGATATAGGAGGATGCCGAGGTACCATATGAAAGAATTCTTGTATTCAAAAAAAATATATGGAGACATTTTGAGAATAAGAATTTTTGGAAAATTGTAATGATTTGACAAATTTCGCAAACAGTACTATTTTGAAAAAATATACTACACAAGGGTTGGACCTTTGACTTAGGAGAGACTAATAAATAGGGCTTACCAAGTTTCTTTCACATTGCAAATCGGTCAGGCTGGAAGACCACATTTATGGTGTACCCAAAATTATGCACCTGAAGGTTCTCCAGCCCTGAACAAGGACTATGATGAGAACCAAAGTGGATGCCAGCTTGGATTAATCTTTTACAAATTCTCGCCCCCTGGGTTGGCACTAAAAGGAAGGGGATACCGCATTTGATCTAGGAACCCCCAGGTGGGATTGGGGCTGAGGCCTTGGGTCACACAAAGTCCTGGCTGGGAACTGAAATTGCCTGCCTGGGGGCCCTAATTTTTAGTGTCACCCATATCCTTAGTTCTATGGCGAGTGCAGCAAGTAGACACGATAGGGTTTCTGAACCGCTTGGATTCAAGTGGCCTCCAGTTGGATTCTCTGCTTACTTGTGACAGTGCCTGACTATGTATAGAGAAAGAAATTATTCTTTGCGAGTGGTGCTCGATTCTACTCTGGTACCAATCTAGAAAGCTGGTAGCTCTGAGCTGGCAAGGTGGCCCCACATAGGTTCAAGTAGGTAGACGTTCCAGAGGAGTGTTGCATTCCATCATACTTCGATGCTGGCTTGTGGCATGCTGTCCACAAGCCCAATATTAAATACCAATAAAGGAGTCCAAAACATTTAAACTGACTATACTATGCAATCAAAGAAATAGTTTACTACAGTAAGGGAAAAAAAAAAGAAAAACTTTTAGGTGGCATTAGGTGGTATTAGGTGGTTTTTAATCGAAAACATGACACTTTTTTCCTGGAACAGTTTGATAACTTTCTTCGAAGTAGATAGTGAAAAACACGGTATATAAGGGGCATGCATCATGTAAAAGTTGCATCCACAAAAATTTTCCCATTGCCTCTCTGTATAACAGAATTGCTCTGCAAGATATCTAGTGAACAGATTTATACAGTTAAGCTCTGCAGGTTACAATTAAAATACATACCGAAGTTCCTCTTCTCGTTTTTGCATTTCTTGAAGTTCTGCTTGAATTCTCTCTTCTGCTGACATATATCCACGGCGCGAATTCTTTCGCGGTGTTTCATCTGCATCCTCCTGTAAAATGAAATATTAAAATTACTGAATAATATAAATCACTGTGTGGAGAAATAAATTACTTTTTTTATTTTATTAACACCATGTTTTAATGTATTTTAATCTAGTAACTTTACAAACAAAACTATATTTATAGGCTCTGAAAGCAGATCATGCTAATATCTCTATTCATAAGCCTACATTATATTCCTAAATAAGGTTTCATGGCCAAACATGATAAACTATCAGAACAGGCCATAACAGTTTGCCAATAAGTTTGTCAAGGCATATCAAGCACTGAATCAGCAGGTCAAAACAGTATAAATATTACTTAATAAAATTAGGACAGTAGTTACAAATAAATAGAATAGAAATGAAGTGTACAAAAAACTCTTACAAAAACAGATGTGGCTACTTATAAATCAATCATCAACACATTCAATAGTGTGTTTTCATTTGTTGTAGAAGCATATAGGAAATGGAACACAAATATGTACCAGGCGGATTATACGAAACGTTTTAAAGGAATAATTCAGAGGACTTTTATTCACAAATATATTCCAAAGGAATTCATCATAAAATACTTAGTTGACATAAAATAAGAAAAATACCAAGTTGATTGTTTTTCATCGACTTCACATGACATTTAATAGTCATCAGTCAGTTCATAGAGAAAGTAAGGGAGGAATAACTAAATAAAATGTTTGCTTTGGCATTTGAGGGAAAACATAATATATGTAGTAGATATCTAGGAAGAAATTGACTTTGATCGAGTTATAATCTGAGCATGCTTTTGAGTGACGTGAGAATGATTGAAATCGCCCTGAGGAAGAAAACTCAGCCTTTTCTCCACAGGCGAAGATGAGAGAAAGAGAGAGAGAGAGAGAGGGGAGGGGAGAGAGAGGGGAGGAGAGAGAGGGGAGGGAGGAGGAGAGAGGGGAGGGGAGGAGAGAGGGGAGGGGGAGAAGAGAGAGGGGGAGAGGGAGGGCGGAGGAGAAAGAGGGGGAGGAGAAAGAGGGGGAGGAGAAAGAGGGGGAGGTGAGAGGGGGAGGAGAGGGGGGAGGAGGTGGTGGACAACGATCCCCCTCTCTTGAATCGCTATCTTGTGACGTTTATTTCAACTAGATCAACGCATTAACTGAGTGGCTTCCCCTACGTGCGAGTTAGGCCACACTCCGGTATGCTCCAGGATTGCTCAAGACGCTGGTGCATGGTGCAATCTTACACCGTGGGCTGGGGGAAGCCCGGATGAAGGCGCAAAGCGATCAGATTGGAGTCTTACCCCATCGCAAGTTGATGCATGTATTTTAATTTTTTATTTTTCATTTAAAGTAACATAGTTCATGCAATTTACTTCTTACCTCCTAAGAAACATGCACGAACAGCGATCGTCGTCAATGTATCCGATGTTACCTAAAGTAATGTCTATTTACAACTTTAGTTTCTAAGGCGGACTCTCGGAAATCATCGACATCGTTCGGGGTGCATGGCGGGCACAAAAAGAATGAAACGATCGGGCAACATAACACATACTAGACACATTCCAAAATAAAGATCTTAATTTTCCCCTAAACGAATATTATGATCTAAATGCTGTACTAACCTATTCATAGAACTATAATATATGTATAGAAAACTGTAAGTGTATATACGAACTGTGAAATGTATTTACACGAATTAGTTTTTCTCTGACAATTTCAGAATTCAGGGTGATCACTACGTTGACCTGACTCCTTCATATACAATACTGCCGTAGACATACAGGATAGAATTAAATACGGGCTCGCCACCAGCACACACATGTACTAGCTCAACTTATCTGAATGACAAAGCACTTAATGAAATATAAGGCACTTAAGCGAGGAACACAATCGAGGTAGGAAAAAACAGTGCTGCTAGCAGTAAGATGGAATCTGTACCGGTCATAAGTGAACTTCTGATGTATTAGTCTCTCACTTTCGATGAGCAATGTCTTGTTGACAGTTTGGAGATCGATCCTACAAAAGAATTTCCAAAGTTGCTTACAATAATGAAAAAAGAAAAAGGAAAAAACTTTGATTTATGTACTATTTAGCACCAGTAAATTACATTTCCAACATTACATTATTTGACTTTTCACTTATTTTTGTCGCATACCGCCAAAGACGCCCGAGTACTCTCATCCACAAAAACGCAATAGCATAATTCAAGGACAAGGGACGCGCTTTTTGTTTAGCCTCTGTGCACACGATTAGAGCCGATAACATCTCTTGAATAATGAATGCACCAGTATCGAGAACACTAGCATAAATATGCAAATAGAGATCTTAAACAGGTTTGGAACCTTTCATTAGAATAAACATTAAATTAAAGAATGTGAAAACAATTAGACATGTAATTAGTGGTACATACTTTATATGGTATAGTACACACTTTCTCGCATTATTTCTAACTTTTGCAATTTTCGAAAATTCAGAGTTCAACAAAATGAGATTTGCGCCATTTTTAAAGGTCCTTCCCGCTATCTGTCTAAACAAATCAACCACTATCTGTCTAAAGAAATCCAAGAAAAAATTTGGAGCGTTTTTTGTGATTTTTTTACATATGCATAAACTTCAAGCACAAATTACGCAAAAACTATTCGTTTTTCAAAAAATTGCATGTGACCTTCATTTAAGAACTATTTTTTTGGAAGATATTTGATATTTTATAAACTATCATCAATATTGTACTTCTGCAATGTTAATTGTTTGCAATTTTCGAAAATAAAGAGTTCGACGAAAATTGAACCAGCACCCTTTACGACCATCCTTTGCTTCATACGAGAAAAAAATGTTTAAAAAACTGAAACCCTTTTGAGGAAATTATAGTTTGAAAATTGTATATATTTCGAGTTCAATGTCGCAAAAACTGCTCACATTTTCGAAAAAATTGTACTAGACTTTATTTCAAGATTTTTGAATAACAGATTCCATTGAGGAAAATATCTTTATCTTGAATAATCTAGTTGTAGGATGACCCCCGACAAAATTTTAGAACTTTTGCCATCTTCGAAAATTCAGAATTTTAATGAATGAGAGCCGCGTCAAATTTAAGCTAATTATATACTATTCGAGGACATATTTTAAATTTAATAAATTAGGAGGATTTTTTCAGAAAAAAATGCTGATGCTTCATTTAAAATATACCCCAAAATTAAAATAGGCCTTTCAAACCCGCTGGGTCCAGAGTTCGTTCAGACCGATCGGAGAATATCAATTTTGACTCCGACCGGGTGAACTGGATTTTTCGGGGATTCTGGCTCTACAACGTATTACAGAAAGTAATTTACTACATATACTACATACAAGATTTATCCATTTTCATTTTACCAAGGCCGAACAATAAGAGTTTTTCTGTTGAAAAATTGCCTATTTCCGTCGCACGATTCCATTACCGCTACTTTCTACGTACGTAGTAAGATGAGGAAGTAAAAAACACTTAATAGTATAAGCATAGACTTTCCCACGTTCCTGAGAGTTATGAAAAGTTATAGTAATTACACAGGCGCGGCGCGCGCGCGCGCGCACACAGTTGTCAGACCCAAAGACTTGACACATGTTTCTCTGAGTCTTTCAACGCGCTGAATCCGAATCTTAAGCCAGACTCTGCATCTCACTTTGTCCTGCCGCAAGATGTCACATGATCGCGACCGTATCAAGCAGGGCTGCAAATCAAGCGACTCTAGCGGCAGGACCGAGAAAGACAAAAAGTGGTGCCATATTCCATCTTTAAGGTAATATCCTCAGAAGCCACGATATAAACATACAAGTATAACTAGAGGTGCTATACAGAATGGCACAGACTTTCTCGTAGTAAATTTTTCTAATTTTATTGGTGTGGACTGGCATTAAGGTCTTGCTCTATTCTCTGGCCAGCTGCCGTCTATCGTCACCGCAAGTACATTTTCTTGATATTTTCTCAACTTTTCGGTTTCTTAATACTAAAACCGAAATATGACGTCAAGAATATTAAAGATGGGTAAAACCTCATCCAAAATAGAAATTTTTATTGAAAATTTTAAAGCCGCTTTGAAGAAAATGTCGATTAAACATTACTGTAAATGCGAATTTTGAAGCTATTTTTCACAGGAATCTATTGAGCTTTCGAAAACTTCATTTGAAGAAATTTGAAGCACTTCCACTCACAAATGTAATAATGTATATAAATCGATGGAAATGTGCATTTAAACGGCGTGAGAGGTACTTAAAAAAAATACATTTGTGTAATTTTTGAAAAAACAAAAGAATACACCAAAATGAACTTCACGTCATATTAAACAGTGCCATTAACACTATCCACTGAAAAAATTTGAAGAAGAAAAATTGGAGTCATTTTCGAGAAAATGGCATTTCAGTGTTTCTGAAAGTGTCGAATTTTGAGCTCATTTCACAGAAAACTGTTAAGTTTTTGAAAAAATTAATTTGACATTTAAAGCACATGTACTCATAAATATAATAATGTGAAGAAGTCTCCTCTAATGTAAATATTACCAACGTGAGAGACAAGTAAAAAAATACACTTTGGAATTTTTGAAAAACAAAAGAATAGGGCAATACGGTGTTTATGTCATCAGATAGTGTGTGTTTGGTACTATCCCTATTGGTAATTTTTTAAAATTGCAAATATTTCACACTCAATTGCATGACAAGTACTTAAAATTTTCAAAAAAGTCTCCATGACCTTAATGAAAGAATTATTTATTTGCAACAAATTTCATTTGAACGAAAAATCTGCGTCTTCAATTTTATAGTTTTAGGATGATGCCGAAAAAAATTCAAATATTTGCAATTTTTGAAAATCCAGAGTTAACAGTGAAATTCGGACCTATGCCACCTTTATAAGTGTATTTTACTCTATTTACAAGAAATTTAAAGAAAAAAATTGGAGCCTTTTTTTGAGAAAATGATGAAAATGTCCAGGGGTTTTGTGTAAAGTACCCCCAAATTTTAAAGAATGTTTTTCAAAATTTCAAAGCTTCAACTAGAGCCAGATAGATAGGGGTTTCTTCCAATTTGGAAAAGATTGTACAAGTATAAAAAAAAAACACTTTTTTGGTATCAGGGGTCCCCAAAACGTGTATTTCCGTTGAAATGACGAAATTGATTTTCCGGAGCATTACATAACTTTTTCTATACTGCGTATATTACTCTCATATGTACAAATGTATAGGAAAAAGTAAAAAGTGAAACAATGTGTGTCTTAATGAAACAGTATATATGAAGTACCAGTAGACTCTATGATCATTATTACCATTGCAACAATTTGTATTGATCATGAATACAAGGTATGGCCATGATTGTTGTCAGTAGGTCTACTTCTAATGCATATATTTCTACTACATAAACCTTCACAAACTCATCATTGAGCAAATATTCTAAAAGCACACGTACACTTTTAAGAATAAATCCATTCTTATTTGAAATGATCATACCATGCGACATCACAGTGTAAAAGACAACATTCAACTCAACAACAGAAAAACATCTGGATGAGACAAGTGTTACAAAACTACTCAATGATAGTCTAGCATCTGATTTAAAACAGTTACGTAGGAAGGCACATGAATATACATTTTTGTACGATTGACATTCATGCAATTCTGAATTCTAATTTTATGAATAGCACACACTGACAAATGTAAACAGTGTCGTGCAAATTGAGCAATTTTTTCTCTATACATTCCAAACAGGCATTAGTACATGACATCTGATTTTGATCTACTGACATAAAAGAGCAATAATAATAATAATAATAATAGGAAATCAATATTGTCATGAAATCTTCTATTTTGTTCATTCATATATGCCAACGTAAAGAGGAAGGAATGATCCAGTGCTAACTATCAGTGCATATTCTTTTCAAGATTCATGCGATCATGCCATTGTGTCACGAGAACATGCATAAGAGCCTTAACTTTCTCTTACGTTATACAGCATGGTCCAAGTTGGAGATGAAATTTTTTCTAATACCAAAGTGAATATATAGTCTTTTTAATTTGCACAATAATTCTTCTACAAGCCCATTTTCCTTGATTTTTACATAGCATCAGGCCAATGCTTTCCAGTGGTAGCAGAAAATAATCACTTTCTGTGAACACTGCAATCTTATTATCCTAACTCAATAATCATATTCTTTTAAGAGAAGCTACGAGTTCATTATATAGCTGTAAAGTTATAGGAAGAAATACACACACAAAACTGTAAAAATAGGACTAATGCTCACTCATCCTATGAAGTGTACAATACTTAAAGTAACCTTATTTCCATTGAGACTAATTCGATTGATATATGCTATTTATTTCACACCACAGTAAAATATTTTAAGCTGATGAAATATTTTGTTCTGTCCTTTTAGTAAGAAATGTAATGAAAAATGTGCAATGTATGTATGTATGAATGTTGAAGTGAACAGAGATCACTTAGCACCTACAGAGAGAAAGAGTTATCAATTTGCATATTCTCTATTACAGTGCTAATTATTATGGAATACAAGTAGTACGAGTAACCTTTCTGTAGTCCAATAATTAAAATCACACTTCATAATGTATTCTTTTTGTATTAACAACTGAAATACATGAAAAGATAAAAAAAGTAATAATGAAAGAGAGTTCAAAATATTATCAAGGGATAAATTCATTTCTCTTACCTGTTCATCTGCGGCATCAATTTTTTGACCCAAATCCTTCGAAGTTATAAGGGGTGATACTGCAGCACTATACGAAACAGATGAAAATGGATTGGGTCGACTGTATGTAGTGACAGGACTCACTTTACCACGAGTTGCCAGAAATCTTTGCATTACACCTTTGTGCCCAACACGAGGTGGAAACTTCTTAGAAGATGTCAGTGTGTTACTGTTTGAATAATTTGGCGTACTCTCAAAAAGTGGACGGAATGTAGTTGCTTTCTGCCCATTTTGAGGAGTAATTGATACCACTGGCTGATTTTCAGGCTCAGTGGCAACCGAAGATGTGGATACAGCGCGCCGTAATTTTCGTTCCGTTTCCTCAATAGCATATCCTGCCAGGTCAGTAAATCGTGTTACCTACAATTCAAAACAACTTAATGAGTATAAGAGAAAAAAAATAAGTACATCAACATTTAAATTTGCAGAAAAGGAAGATGCAGAGTTATTCTGGGAAGGAACTATTTTGGAAAAGTTAATTTAAAAAGACTAATGTAATTGATACATGTTATTTATGTCACATAATGAATTAATTTAAAATTTATTTAATAAAAATATATAAAACGTACATAGTTATATGTATATTGATATATTTATTTGAGGAAATTTGAAACAACTATCTGAGATTAGTGGACTTCCCCTCTGGTAGATTCAACCCAGTTCCTAGCTAATATAAAATCTTCATATTAGCATATAGTGAGACTTAAAAAATAAAATTTTTGCTTCTATGGACTCACAGCTAGTTAAATTTGTCTCTTTTTTCTATGCTTGCTATCCTTTGACTGACACCTTGTCAGAACTGACAAGGTGAATAACTTAATGAATATTTGAGGCTGTTCATATGCATCTTCTTCTGTTAATGGCCTTCTCTTATCGTTTCCAATCCTACTTTGAAATTTTCATCCTTTTGAAACATTTATCTTGTCATTAATTTTATTGCTGGGATATTGATTTGTTTAACATCTTTTCAACTTTCTTAGCATCATTTGAAGGGAGTCTGATTTAATGAAATTTAGTCTTAGATAACTGAAGAAATAAATTACCTTTGAATCCACTGTATCCTCTGAGATTGTTTGTATGAGGCCTGCTGCATGTAATTCTTTCTCTCTCTCAGTAGCTTCATTTATTTCCTGTTGTATTCGGCTCGTTGCTATTCGATGTTGAACACTCCGACAGTCATTTAAAGCAGTATTTCTACGATTGGTGAATTTCTGCACCTGCCACACAATTAAATTGTTAATAAAGGATTGTCCTCTTCAAGAATGAACTAATAACAGATTAAAGAGGTTAAGCGTGAAATTCATATTACCTAAAAACATCATTGAGGCCAAAAAGGAAAGATTTTAAAGACTCCTACTGTTATTTTTTGTTTAAAAATGTGCAATTCAAAGGGATTATTATGTGAAGCTTAGAAAAAGGAATTTGACATGTAGTATGTAATTATGGCTACCATACGACTTTAAATTATGTTGCAGTATTGGTAACCCTTCTTTATCTATACCATTGAAGATAACATTGAACATGTCTTCAGACAGACACCTGGTTGGATTGTCTATGAAAAATACTAGGTACTCCAGGAAAAAGTTACTATGACCATACTGCGCCATTTTTAATTATATAGAAAAATTTAATAATACTATAATACATGCAGAGCGTGCGCGCACACACCCGCACCCACGCGCGCAAGCGCACGCACAGGACCTACTCATGTATAGCCTTGTAATGTAAAGAAGTAACACATTAGCCCCTGATATTAGGCAACACTTCATGCATTGGTTCTGACGGATCACGTTCACGCAGCCAAAGCGATTTCTTGAGCCCACCAAATTCCAATGCAAGAGTTCAATTCAATACTACTTGTACACCAAGAGAACTGTTTTTTGGCCCCATTCTACGGAATGCATGTACCCAGAAGAGTTAACACACCAAAAACGTAATAGTGGGTTCAAAAGGTCTCATGTGGTAGATTTCGGCATAAGATACATAACTTACGCTCTTTCGATGCACGAAAACCTGGTTTTAGGAGACTAGGGAAATTCGTTTCCGAGTTAGACACGATAAAGTGTTGTTACATAACGCGCGCCTGTTTCAATCATATCAGTTTAAAACGCAACCCTGCTGTTGGAGGCCCCGAGAGAAAGCTGAAAGAATTGCTTCTGGGACAGCTCCTTTGACTACATTTCTGCGACAGTCCCTTCACTCACCACCACCTTCCTTTCACCCGCACCCTTCTTATTGTCTGGCTCATACCTGCTCAAAGCAAAACGGGCTGCGTCTTCATTCTCTTTTGAAGTTAACTTACGATACGCCTCAGCATAGAGCAACGCATATTCGTGGAGGAGTATTTCCGAACGCAATCTTTCAAAGTGTGCCAGGCAACTCTCAAAGAAAAATTTTAACCTGAGTCTATTCCGAGCAAGAGTACCATATTTCGGTACTCTTGCTATACATGCTATCGCGAGACAAAGGAGCTTGTGTATTCGGTAAAGCAGTCGCCAAAACACACTGCTCACGCAGCGAAAACTAGAGGAAGTTTGGGATTTTCTTTCAACTTCCCCGAAAACATGATTAAGGAAGCTTCCGCAGCAATGTAATCTTTCATATGGACGTGCGCACTGTGCCACAAAAGTGCGCATTAAAACGGCGGACATCTCAAGAGCTTAAGGTTCCCGATAGGGCTGCTCGCATGAATTACTGTAATTGGCTACGGCGAATTCGTCTTGGGGCGAAGGTCTCGAGTCACTTGATGAAGTGTTTTTTTCGAGATGAGGCTTGACTTTATCTGGATGGATATGTTAACCAGTAAAACAGTAGCTGGGGTACCAAGAGACCACAGGAAACAGTAGAGAGACTATTGCATTTAAAAAAAGATTGGAGCATGGTGTGACATTTATCGACGCAGATTAATTGTTGTTTTTCAAAGAAACATTAACGGCAGAATATATTGAGAAATTTAATATTTTTACATTTTTAATTAGTTAATTTTAATTAACTAATTTTTAATTATACTAATTATTATAAAATGAATAATAACAATAACAACAACATTCTTTCTGAAAATCTGGAAGTTATAATTTATTAATATTTATTTAAAACGGAAAAGTATAAAATATGTACGTTTCTGGATATTATTTGTTATGAAATTAAAACAAGCAAAATTTACTATTAAATTTACCTGAATGTATATTTTGCATGGCAAGCTTATTTCACATTTAAACAATTAAGGAAGAAATCACTGGTCTTGTCAATACAATATTCTCTCGACGCCAAACAAGCAGGTGCGTGCCTCTCTCTTTGAACTCGTGATCTCGTCTGACCACCTGTTTTCCTCCTCTAGGTGGCATTAGGGGAGAAACGATTAAGCAGACTTCCCGACATTTTACCCGTTTGAAACCGCCAACCGCTATCCGACCCGCTCAAACATAGTTGCCTGTGCAATTTGCTCTCCCTGCTGTGGGTTGCATTTTAAACTGATATCCGGCATATATACACAGATAAAAAGGTAATCTTTCCGTGGCGTATTATGTTCAGATGCCTCGGAGAAAATACAATATTTTTGGAGGTCACACCATTACAGCTCTAAGCAAAAATAAAAAAAAATGTATTAACATGCTTCCTATTCTGAAAAGTTTTCGAGATAGAGCTAGTTGTCTGTACAACATTTTGGATTTGATGCGCAAAATGACCACCCTCCAGCCGTACTGCCCCAATTTCTGAAGCATCTTGTTAGTGAAATGTCAGATGGTCTTTATGAATGTTGGTACTACATTGCAGGAGTTGTACAAAATGGCACCAATCTTCACTAATGAAGAATCTGCAGATATGTTTAATGAGTACGGCTTGGTTTCGATAACAGTGCACCGATTTAGGAGGCTCAGAGCATGAAGTGATGTCACTGCAGTGCCTCTGGTCGCGAGGTCATAGGGTTCGAGTCCCGACAGTGTCAGCTAGCTTGGTCGAATTCAGCCGCTCTCCTAAGGAGAATTTGAGTGGACAGCTGCCCTGATCGATACGTCTTCCGTTGATTGGTTAATTGATTGATTGATTTTTTCGTGTTTTCGGGCGCGTCAACTGCGTTGGTCATTAGTCCCGTAAGTGTAGTGCATGATTTTTCTCGTGAGATGGCGGTGATCCCCGCCGGATAGCGAGATCCGGCGTCGACCTACTGACGGCTAGTGGGGTTTCCCCCTAACCAGGACTCTCCCACCAGCGGGGCACCGCCTCAGCCGGGACAAGCTCTAAGCTCCAGACCGGACTCCCGAAATATGTGGTAGTGTAGTGCATGTTAGTGTAAGTGTGTGTGTAAGGGGAGAGGATTGGACAAGGAAGAGGAAGGAAATATAGCGCGCGGTCCGTGGCCCGTTTGGTAGGGTACTACTCCGGCATTCGCCTGGTGTTGATCGGAGAGACCACGGAAAACTGCCGATCAGAGCAGCCGGCCGCTAGAATTCTCCCTCAGACAGCGACAGAATGCGACCTAGCTGAAAAGCTAGTGTCGAAAATCCTGCCGCCGTTAACACTCGAACCTAGGGCCTACCAGTCAGGGGCGCTGCACTGACCTCAGTTGATACACTGAACTACCGCTCCCGGTACGATTTCCGTGTTTTTTCCGATCAACACCCGGCGAATGCCGGAGCACTATTCTAACGAATGGGCCACGAACCGCACACGAGCTTTCCTTCGTCTTTCTTGTTCATTATTCTTTGTCCTCACCTCACTCATACAAACTCACACTTGCAAGCACTAAACATGTCGGGAGACCAGTTGGGAATTTAGAGCTTGTCCCAGCTGGGGCGGTGTTCTGGTGGTGGGATATACATGGTTGGGGAAAATCCCGCAAGCCGATCTGTAGGTCGGCACCTGGTCTCGCCACCCAGCAAGGGAAGATCACCGTCACATCACGCTAGAAAACATACACTACACTTACGTCATTAATGACTTTAGCAGTGGACGCGCCCGGAAACGCAAAACAATCAATCTATAGCCATGCAACAGCTACTATAGAAAAATATCTGTTTCGGTTATTGATGGTTTGTTGTGCTCAGAATTCTTTATAACAAAAATGTTTTCCACGTGCACCCAACTTGTCCAAATCCGAGATAGATTTTCATGAACTTTTTTATGGGTTACTACGGTGTATAAATATTTTGATCCTGCCAAATTCTGATAAAAACGAATACTCTTTTGCTTGTACGTTTGCTTAGTCTATTATACATTTTATTGGTACATTCACACACTCATATTCGTTTTCTTAAGATTAAATGTAATGTCGTCACACATACTCATTTGATGTATTGCAAATTGTATCTCCGATACACTGAGTACGGATTCTTCTCGTCAATGTGGTATGTAATTATTTACAGTCAGAATACTGCAGTGACACGAAAAAAACCGACAACTTTACAGAAAAGACAAGGAAAAAACTATTTCATAATAAAGAAACACGAATACAGATGCAAGAATGAAACGTGTTGGATTAGTTTTCAAATAATTATTTTCTGGAATGAAATGCCCAGATCACCCGCGAACTGTTCAGTTGCCAGGCCATTTGAACCTGTTTTTCTACGAAATAAAAGAAATTAAAACTAAATTTTAAAAAATTAAAATTAAATTTTTACCAATTTCTTACTAAACAATAATACTTTGAGAATATTAATTCAAATTCTTCAGGTATCTGGAAGAAAATGTGAAAATCTTTGTTTAAAAAAATTACAATCTGAAAGAGAACACAGACAAGTAGAACACATCTCAGTTGTACAGAATAGTTTTACATGTGCGTGTACCATATGGTTGATTAGTCTCGAATTTCTAATTCCTACTTTCTCGTAGAGAAATACGCCAAGGCTGAGAGCGTTCAATTCAACTACCGAGAAAAGTTAAATTTCTTTCACGCGTAGCATGGCGAAACGACTATGATTTCTCGTGAGACAAGTAGAGCAGCAAGTGCAGGTTCACGCATACACTTTGGGTGAAACGTTTCAGACGAGGAATTTCAACTTTTGTTTGTTCATGTGACGAGAAGAGGCGCTTTCCTCAATTCACACTGATTTAATTGAATTCAGCTGTAAATCACTTTCAGATAACAAAACCCTGGGCCCTTTTATTTCAAAACTTCATTTTTGGAGTCGGCTAGTATTGCAGCCTATGAACGATATCCATTCAAAATGTACAAAAATTGGTTTAAGTTTTCCAGACTGGATGCTGTGTCGGTGGACAATAATATTAGACAAATCATCCATGTTAGTTTTAAAATTAAAACCTGCGAATTTATTAATCTAGTCGTTTTACAAGGCAGACTAAATCGTCAAGAAGAAGCATCAAGAATCGATTGTAGTTCGTAAACATTCTTCAAACGTTTCGAACAGTTGTAAGCACTTAGGAATGCTAACTGTTGAGAAGACTTTAAGTGCAGGCAGATAAAGTTTTATGTCGGACAATAAAATCGAGTTGACACTTCTTATTGTGTATAATCTTATACGTAACGAGATTACATTTTGGAACATCAGAAAGAGAGATAATCGTCAAAGAAGATTTATGATATCCCCCTAAACAACGCTACCCAGCAACACATTTTAAATACTCTATACGATTCGAAATACAGTGTAATTCGACGAATTAAAATCAAAGTAGCAAGTAAAACTTAAAAACTGGGAACAGTGGTAAAACCAAGAACGGACTACCCACAAACACTTCGAATTAATACATACTCAAAATTGTTTACAATTTAAATCTAATGATAATGAAGTTAATTACATATAATAATAATAATAATAATAATAATAATAATAATAATAAATTATACCACTGAGGTGAAGACTAAAATATACACCTGACTAGAACAGAAAATAAAGGTTACGTGGTAACTGGATGAAGTCGAGAGGTGTCCCGTTGTGCATTTCAACATTGGAGATTATACAAAAGTGTTTGATAATGACTGTAAACAACTAATGGTATGTTATATAATTTTCGAAAATCCAGAGATTTCAACGACAATGAAATCTGCGCCATTTGCATTAGTGTGTTTTGCTCTATTCAAGAAAAAAGAAAGAAAACTATTCATATTAAAGAAAATTGTGCACGACTTTATTTAAAGATCGTGGCGGGGCGGGGCGGGGCGGGGCGGGGCTCACCTCGGCCTTCTTGACGTTGGAGACGACGTTGTTGGCGGGCAGCGGCGGCAGCCCCTTGTCTCGCCGCAGCTCCTCCTCCCGCTCGCGCGCCAGCCGGATCTCGCGCTCGATGGGCGTCTCCTTCTGCCACCTGCGCCAACGCACGCCACGTTCACCACCACTTGCATTCACCACACACGCACGCGCCAGCGCAAGTCCAATTTGGCCTCTTGGCCAAATCAGGAAAACACAATTTTGGAGGGAGCAGATATTTAAATGATGCGATATTTACCCTAAAGACTACATATAGAAAGTAACTGACAGTATTTTAAAAGCAATATTTACGTTTAACGTTCTCATGAATTCGAAAAAGATTACAGTAATATTTAATTGAAGGGCCAAGGGAAAAACGATAAGAGTTTACGAAACGATAAGTTTACGAAACCGACAAAACTGCATTTAAAGATTTAAATATATAAATAACACAGATTCTCTGGCTAAGAGCGGACTCCAATAAATTTATTATGTTTATGCATTCGTACTGGTCATACATCATATTTTGGAAAAATTAACTTTTTCCACGATATGGTATATGCTTTTAAGGAAGTAAACTGCCCAAATTCGTTCTCTTCGGTTTATCAACTTCATTGTTTCCCCTTGCATCAAATCTATTTGCTTAAATATCTCCCATTCCTAGTTGCGGAAAAGGCGCAACACTTTTTTTTCCCTAGTCGGTTTTCGAGCCCATTGCACTGCAAGAAAGCATGTCAAATGCTCTGCAAGATGACATCTCAAAATATTCATTTCTTGCCTTCCATCCCTACCCTGAACTTTCAATTGTATACTAAACATAAAATTGACGAACTACAGAATAATGGTTTCAATAGGCAACGTTACAATCACTGGGTCTGTAAGGATTGACTGATTGATTTCCTGTTCCTAGGCGCGTCAACTATTGTGGTAGTACGGTAATCGAAGGGCAGACTGTATCCTGGGAGGTGGCAGAGGTCCTTCCCTGGCAAGAAAGTGAGATCCGGTGCAGACCCACACGTCGACTTGCCGAGCAATCCCCCTCCAAGTATCTCCCCTCAGCGGGGCACCGCCTCGGCCGGGACAAGGTCTAATCTCCAAAAGTTGTTGTATTATAGTGCATGTAAATATAAGCGTGTGTGAGGGGTGAGGGGTACAAGGAGGACAAGGATGAGGAAGGAAATATTGCGCGCGGTTCGTTGCCTGTGGCTCGACGCTAAGGCCATTCCGGTTAGAAACGCTGCAGAGGAAACGGGGTCTGTAAGGTGCGAGAAAAGACTAATGCCACAGATTCATTCTCAGGGGCTTCATGATTGCACGCGACCACGTTTGCGCTTTCTCTCCGTGGAGCACCACAATCAACGCGGCTCCAGGGATACGAAGCGGATCTTTGGCCACCCCACAAGAGAAGGGCTTCGCTGGAGAGCTTGGCAATCCACGCTTGCGGGATGCTTTCCAACGGTGGCAAAGAGAGAGATTATGGGCCATCATGAATGCTCGACATGCCTCAAATCTGTGGCTTCATCCGTAAGTTTTGGTCCTAAATATTAAAAAACAAATATATACATCAAAATGTTAGCGTAAGAACTGAAAAGATTTCGGAAAATATAAACAAGGTTCTTAGTTTAGATTTGATATAAGGAAGATAGACGAATGAGTCAATTTGTTTTCCAAATAAGTCACATAAATAACATTGTAATCGACACATTTTAGTTCTACGGACAAAATAGCGGCTACCGAATCCAAATTATCAATATGGAACAAAAGGATGAAATATCATATCCACTTATTCGCTGCCAACTCAAGTTTTCTATGCCTCCGGAGAGGTTTATCAGTAATGACGTTTTCTGCAGTTATGACACAAATGAATCATCAACTTGACAGCAGAACTGCTCATAACTTATGATATTAACGACCCAGTGTACAAGACAACGAAGACATTAATCGGGATTAGAAATAAGATAACATTATCGAGAAAGAATGGCGGAAATTTCAAAGCAATATTTCTCTCTTTTCTGAAAAAATATGAACGTCTCAAAATACCTTCGCGATCGTAGTAGATAGGACACTAATCAGCAAATACTTGCAGCGGTTGCATCTTCAGGCAAGGCCAGACTAGAACACCCTGATGATAGGCCTAATAAAAGAAATCGGAAGGTAATATATAAATGTGGAACAGTAAGCCAGGTTTATCAAGGAATTCTATTTCAATTACCAAACTTCGAATACTTCAAGAGAATTTATTATATTTATTATATTTATTTGCACATTCCGATTTTTGTGCATTTGTGGCGCAGTAATGGCCTCAAAACTATAAATAACGACAAAGAATTGTCCACTTACTGTTATTCCCCATTTACATCATCAATTCAGTTTTAATTTATATTAAAATAAATATATATTAATATACCGTGTGAGTACAAATAAATGTTCCCTACTAATCGTCCCCATTTTCAAAATGGATGTTAGCACGTAGACAAAACTTACTAACGTGAATATTTTCAAGGGCCTGGGGAAAGAAATAATGAATAATCAGTTCAATTGAAATGCTTTTAATGCGTGCTCGTAAGAACTCAAAACGGCGTTCGATACGGTGTCTATCAGTATCTAGAGTAGTGTGAAAGTATGCCAGAGCGCTACACAGTTTCTTCAAGCATCTCCATGGGTAACCATGCCTCTCTCGACATGCATGCAAGATTGGGCTTCACTGTTCTTCGCTCATCCGATCCCGCAGCATACACGCAACATCTTTGGTGATGAATTATTAGCATATCATATTGATGTGTTTGGCTTCTTTATTACGTTTCTAGTCGTAGAGACGGAGCAGTACCCCAACAAAGGACCACGGACCGCGAGCGATCTTTCCTTCCTCGTTCCTCTGTCCTATCCCCACCCCCTTACTTACACACAATCTCTCATGTGTTTCACAAACCGGGAGATCAGTCGGGAGCTTAGAGCGTTTCCCGGCTGGGGCGGTGCCCCGCTGGTGGAAGATACCTGTTGGGAAAAATCCCCGCAAGCCGACGAGGTCGGCGCCGGGTCTCGCCAAGCAACGGGGAAGATCACCGTTACTTCCTGCGATAAAACATGTATTACACTTACGAGAAAAATGAACTTGGTAGTTGTCGCGCCCGGAATCACTAATCAACGAATCTTGTTGTAGATTTATCTGTTTTTAAGGGATATGTACATATATACGTACATGTACTGGTCTAAGTAGAAGCATATCAAGAGAGGTGTCACAACTAGCCATGAAAATACTCCGTGCAGCATTCTATCCTTCGCTCCCAGACTATTCTGGACACTAATTGACGCCGTATTGGGCACGCTTTGTGGTCTCATAGGTACAACGTCCACCGAAATCGTATATTTTGTACAATGTGGCAATTTATTAAAACCATTTTAGTGGAACTTATAATTCAGAAGTTTCTCTTCCCCATGCTCTAGCTAATGTTCGCATTAGACGTACATACAATGATCAATCGCTCCTTTCCCAAATAGAGACTATAGTGGAGAAATATGAAATACTACCACCTGGAATATAATATTGTGTAAATGTATAAATTTTGGTAAATGAAATATGATTATAAGATTCACACAGGCGGCCAGTAGAGATGCCATAAGAAAAATCCCAAAAATATTGTTTCGATTTCCGATATTGGATTATCCAAACTCAATATAGAGCATAATATTACATAATTCTTCAGATAATGAGAAGCTCGATTTTTTTCACGACTGATATGTAGCAGTATTGGCTGAAAACTTATGCATTAGTATTTCCGTATTGAAGAAATTGCAAATTGTAGGGCTTCCACACGGAAAGTAGCTGTTAAACGAAACCTAAAGGAGAGTCTTTAAAGCTGACTGCTCTGACCGATAGTTCTGTAGTTGTCTCTGACCAATTCCACGCGCACTTGAGATCTGGCAGTGGCGTTTTCTTTGGATGTGCAAGTCATGTTTCAACGCCCCAGGAAATAAAAAAAAATATTTTGTCCTTTGAATTTATTCATAAATTTTTCATTTATTCGGTCTTTCGTGTGATCCGCGTCATAGACCGCGACGAGCGCGTCCATGTAACGCTGGCAGTGTGTGACCGCAGCTCAGGCCGTTGGCGAATGCCTCCAACGTCTTCAGGACGGATCGGGAGGTGGCAGCGCATGCGCGCGACGCGCCCCCACTCAAGGACAAAGCGTGGTTCTCAATTTAAAGGCCTGCTGGAGAGCGAGCGTACGTGATTGTGATATTCCTCCGTCATGCGTGGAAGCCTTTAGCGATTCTCATGAAATTAGTGTTATTTTTGATAAGGATAGTGAAAAAGTGGAGCCAAAGTTTTAAATAATTGCTTTTCTTCCCTTTCGTATTCAGAAAAGAAACGAGTAATTGTTAATGGGCGATCATGTTCTAACCTGATATTTCAAAATTTAATTTTTAAAACGAAAACCGAAGAATCAAAAAAGCGTCGATAACACCTTTTTAAATACTTTAAAATGTATTATTCCAATCTTTGCAATAGAAAATACAACATCCTCATGGTTATTTTGCTCCTATCATTCCCTCATTCTTCCAATATTATAATTTAAAATAAATCACGATTTTGTTTATATAATATAATTCAATTTTGCTCTCAATATGTAAGCGAAAAGAGTAGTGTGGGGGTTATCACTTCCTTCACTGCCAACGCCTTAGGCCCAGAGTGAGGAGACGCCATCGGGATCTAGCTCTTCATATTGCCAACGGAGGAGACGTGAACTGATAATAGACCACAGGTCATATCAATGGGGAACTCAACTCCCCTTCTATTAGGGACTCGTGAATTCGTAAGTCCAACAACTATTAAGAATTATACTTTTCCTGGAAATGTATTTTTTATTAATGCAAAGAGAAATGTTTTTGTAATTTATAATACCACAGAAAGCCAATACAAATTACAAATTCATTGGAGTTTTGTTTCGTATTTTAAAAATTCTTTTTAAGATTTAAACCACTTCCTTGCTCATTCTTCCTCGCGGCATTCTCAAATACTGAAAGGAGATGCATAGCGCTAAGAGCGTGTTTGGGCATGTTACAAAACCTTCAAATTATGGAATTACACTGTACACCAATGAACTTTGTCGTGTCAGATGAGGAACATTTGATATATCTCCAAGATTCCAGAAAATATTTTTCAATGATAAGGGGACCAACTTCTGATATAGAATGATAAAGATAATATAACTTCACACATCGCGATGCGATTCGATTACACAACGCGATGTCAATAATATATGATCTGATAAACGATAATTACAGCCATTTTCCACCTTGAAAGAAGAAACGGCGCTTCAGCAGTACATTCTTTCTCGTATTATTTGTAACTGTTGCGTAATGTTGTAATACTAGTTCGAACCGCAAAAGTGTTTCCAGTCAGCAAAAATTTTGATAAGAGTTGAGGCGCGAAACTATGTACCCTGGTTCCGCAGGTACTTTTACATTTCAGAAACGTTGTCAGCTAAAATCGGTCCGACTCCATTTTCATAACCGTACATTGAAATATTCGAGAAAAAGTGGTGACGTTTTCGAGAAAATTTCAAAAATATCGTTGAGACTTCCTGTAAAGTACCTGCAAATTTACAATTATGTTTTTTTTAAGAGTTTGTCCGCTTTTTTTCCTTTTTGGTGCACCTCCATGTTTTAGATAGACATTTAAATTATTATATTACCAGATCAACAATCAGATATTTACGTTTCATTGTGATTTCATAAACGAGTATATTGTAAAACAAAAAATACAGTTAAAATAAAAGAATAAAGAGTACAATATTGGATTTTAAAAAAATACAACAACAACAAAATAATAATAATAATAATAATAATAATAATTATTATTATTATTATTATTATTAACATTAGAGATCTGATTAAAACATCTATCGTTAATAACTTGAAAGATAAAGTTTACAATTTAGACCAACGAAATTTAGTTTACAAGATAAACTGTCTAGAACATGATCGAACATCAGTCGAACATGGGACAAACAAAACGTAGACAAAAACGAATTGTGAACGCATAAGAAACATTAAGGAAAAAACGAAAAACAAAATTCCATATCGCAACACAGAATCTACAGTAATCGTAAAATATACTTTGATAATCCCAAGATTCTGGCTGTAGAACCTTGCAAATATTGAAGATTAATTTTAGAAATGGTTCACATAAGAACTAACCAGATATTAAATACTATAAAAGAGCCGAATGCCTTCATCAATACATATAATATTTTACATCTAGAAAATATAAATTAGCTTGACCACCACTGGCATCACTGGTTCACCCCCATTTTTCAACTAGGAACAATGGTTCCCCATTAGTTCCTCACTAGTTCCCTTCCTACAAGATGCAGTTAACTACTGTACTATAATGAAAAGTTTAATGGGAAAATTTTCATTGTGGATATGCGTTGTGAGTTGGAGTCTTATTAGCATTAATGAAGGATACGTTTGCGTCCTCCATTTTAAGTTGTCATTCAACTTAATTTATTTTATTACAAATTATTATTATTATTATTATTATTATTATTATTATTTTATTACTATTTTTTAAATTTTAAAAAAAATTTTTACTGTAATTGCTTTTGTTATTTTAAGTGTATTTTTTATGTATTATAGTTTATACCTGATGATGGGGGCACAATGTGCCCCGAAACGTTGTAAATATGAGATTGTTGCCCCTGTAATATAATAATTTAAAGATCTGTGTAAAATATTGTGGTGTACCAAAAAGGGAGAATGAAATCAAAATATTGGTTTCAAATTCAAGGGGCTGCGACATCAACTAGATCCAACTGGGAATATCAAATATGGGGAAAATCCTGTGTATGTTTTAGGAGCTAGCGTTGTTGCCAGACACAAGGTACACCGGAAACCAGATGTTCGGTATCAAGGAACCACGAAGCGTGGATTCTGACTAGTGGACTGCAACTTAATAGATACAGTAAAATACTACAGAAAGAGCATGCAGCAAGAAATATCTACTTTTCGATATTAGGCGCCCACAATACCTTTCGCCAGGAATGTGAATATCGCCGCTTGTGGCGGTCGTTCCCTGCAACTTTTTCTCTCATAACTACACAGAGGATAGCAAGTGAAGCGCAACTCTCACTTTTTGTTCAGACTTTTTTGGTGGCAGCAGCATTCTAGCACCTACTCCTCCTGACGCTATCTCGAAGTTAAGACTTTCACTTCCATAGTACTCGAAACAATATGTCCCTTACTTCTATAGAGGATTACATTTGTACAGAAAGAAGAAGGTTTCAAGAACATTTAAAAACTATGCTATATGCTTTCTAATGAGAAGAAATGAATAAGAGTGAATAACTACACACTAAATTTGTACATCCAGTTAACATGAAAGCTCGTCGAATGGACAATATTTTTATCGAACGAAAATACCTGCCTTCAATATTTTTTTGAGTTTACAGAATATTCTGAATGAATTATAATCTTTTATTTTACATATTTTAGCCAATACTATTACGTATTTCTCTCATATTTCGTGACACACATTTTACCTATTTATAGTGTATGTATGTGTGTGTGTGTGTGTGTGTGTGTGTATTGTGTCATGGAATTAGACAACCCCATAACGCCACCATCAGCTACGAAAAGAAGCCCACAAACAGAAAGAAGTTGAGTACGCGGTGGAGCGATGAATTGTAAACGCGCCATCTACCCACAGCTTTTCGAATTCTGACGCTCGAACTAGTGAATAATGTTTTTCCGGGAGGTCACGAAAAGAGGAGAATATTCACCCCTCCAAAAATTCCCCCAGGCGCGAGTACCATAAGTATCGCGGCGCGCCTCGGAGGAGCTCTCTTTGATTGCAGCAGCGACGGCGACTAGACTGAGCTCTCTTTGATTGCAGCAGCGACGGCGACTAGACTGAGCTCTCTTTGATTGCAGCAGCGACGGCGACTAGACTGAGCTCCTATGATTGCAGCAGCGACGGCGATTGTAACTTAGATAGCATAGGAGTTTATTTTAACTTGGTAGTTAAAACTTAGATTGAGAAGCGTATTAACGAAAGTAATGTAATCGAGAAGTGGAGTGCACGAACATTCTTCGCATTAACATTCATAATATTTGAGAGAGCAAGTGAAGTGACTGTTTGACTCCGAAATAATTTCAAATTTGTGAAATTCGCGCAGAAGGACATCAACTAAATCCAGCATCTCATATTGCACGCTGAAACCACACACGCCCAAAGTGTGGTAGGTAGGCCGAGCATTTAAAGCATAACTTTAGCAACATTAATTATTCGAGGCTGGAAGTGCGAACAATCTTGTACGAGGCGCGGCAGAAGAAGAAAGACGACCCCAGAAAGATCGAAGCGTAGGTGAGAAAGATTTGCACTGGAACGAGAATCGTACGAGTCCGGAGAACGGGAGAAGGGTGTGGAAATTGGCGGAGTCCAGAATTCAAGGGAAGGAAACTGGTAACGTCGTGGGAAGTGGGACGCGGGGCAAGCGGAGTAGAGTGGTGACGCGGGGCTGCGAGCGGCAGAAAATCCCCAAGGTTACCTACAGGCGAGCGATGCGGAGCTGTTGAGGTAAAAGAACTGGTAACATTTATGCGGCGATCAGTTGGGGAAAGAGAATAGCCGTAAAATACACGACAATTCGTGCTAAAAGCGGGTGAAAAGTCCAGAATAGGTGAGAGAAGTATCCTGAACGATGTGAGTGGCAAATTCAAGTTAATTTACTGCACGTGTTATTGAATTCATTCAAAGAGGCCATACCTTGTACAATTTTACTTAAATAATTCATGAGTTTCACATGTGGTACAGTTGATATTATCTGGAAAAGTCAGTTTATTGTATTGTGTTAAAAGTAATTGCTTTCTGTGATATGTAAAGGGGTCAGATTTAAGTAACGTGTATGTTACGTTTTATTGTTTTTTCTTTCTCTCTTTAAAGTTCAGTGTTATAGTGAGTGCGAAGCCCAAGGCTAGCACCTGTGAACGGGATTCCTTAAAACAAGTGTAAAATTAATTTTAAAAGCCGTGCACGGAAAAACTAGAGTAGAAAGAGTAAAATTTCGTGGTAGATGAAAATTCAGAAAGAGGAATGAGCAAATTGTAAATTGTAATTGGTGAAAGTGTGTTCAGGCAGTCGAAGTGACGCCAATATTTTTTGTTTTGCCTTGTTTTGTGTTTTTTTTCAGTGACCAACTACTTTAACACACACACTACTTGTGTCGAAACTAAACAATTCGGATAAAATTTTGCCTATACACGTTACTAATATTGCCTTTCTTACAAAGCAATGTAATGTAATACTTCTGTTTTTATGACCCCAGAACAATTAATTGTAAAATTTACCCCCCACCCGTGCTTCTTGAAAACAACGTATTCTGAATCAAGGATATTATTATTATCTTATTATTTATTATATTTTTTTACATATTTTGGAAAGTAAAATACGTATAAATGCACCTTTTTTCCCTTTGTTTTATTACAATAAATCCCGTTCCTTAACATAGCTAATAGACACAGAAAAAAGTTTCTCGTGGTGGGCAGCATCCAACTGCTTTCTGAACAAATTATAATTACTCGCACAGGTATGACTGACAGAACATGTCCGAGTTCTCAGACCACTGATCTTCATTTCTTCCAGGAGTAACTTCACTCTACAGGCCAATGAACAATAGGAGTGGAATAAGTTTACCCACTTGATATAACTCGATGTATCATCTTCTGGCTCGGTGAGGGGCTTCACCAAAATGCTGCGACTTGAATGCAGCTCATGAGAAGAATTCGAGCCAGAATCCGGAGTGAGAGCAGAAATAGACGAATCTACATCGCGTATTTCGCTCTGCGACGAGTCGATGTTTTGCGAAGAATCTGATTGCCATGTTTCCCTGGAAACAAATTAAACAACGTGAAAAAAGTATGAGCACAAAGGTTCCACAAAAATATCAGTTTTCATGGAGCTTCTGAATCTGGCTATAGCAATTAGCTACAGGGTCATTTACATCAAGAATCGCACAGAGGGAGTAGGACTTGCCTCAAGTGCATGGTAGCAATTCTTGAATTCCATGCACTGGATTCTTCAAATACAATTATTGAACTTGGTAGACAATTTTAAGAAAAAACTTACTTCATATTTAAAAAGGCTATAGTATAGAGAGTCATTTTAGGTGAAAGTTGGTGCTACAACTGCGAATATTTTCGCACATAATTTGTAACGGGTACGCAATACTATACTAATACATGAACCTGCAAAAGTGTTTCCAACCAAATTTTTTTCTCTGCGCCGAGACTCGAACTCAAGTCCACGGAGTTAACTCGCCATGCGCTTCAACACTACATCACGCAGTCGCTCGGCCGAACTACCTTTAGTCGACGCTTAAAAAAATAATGATCCATTTCTAACATGCACTTTTCGAAAATTCAGGGAATTCAAAGAAAATTAGACCAGCTTTTTTTAAAGAGTCCTTTGCTCTGTCCGTGGAAAAGTTGAAGAAAAAATTTAGAGCCGTTTAGGAGAAAATGTTCACAACCTTTTTTAAAGACTTAGTGGTTTCTGGACTTTTTCTTTAATATTGTAATTTTGCAATATTAATCTTTTTATAATTTTCGAAAATACAAATTTCGCCGAAAGTAGGCCAGCATCAATATTTTCACTGTTCTTTGATACATAAGAGATTTTTTGTTGCAAGTTTTGAAAACTCAGAGTTCGCCCAAAATCTGACTAGCATCAATTCTTTTACAATGGTTTGATACAAACAAGCAGAAACATTTTTAAAACTCTGGAGCGTTTTTGAGAAAATAATGGTTAAAAAATTGCCTACATTGCTTGCAAAATTCCATTTTCCGAAAATTGTAGATTACCTTATTTCAAGATGTCTTTGAACAGGATTCATTAATGAAGAAATGTATATATTTTAATTATATGAAGACGCCGAAAAATGTTTATCTTTTGCAATTTTCGGAAAATAGAGTTTGATGAAAATGAGACCCGCGTCAATTTTTAAGAGATCTTTACGCTATCCGAGGACAAAGCTATAAAAAAATTGACCATTTTTGAAAAAAAATAAAATATGGAAGCTTTACGTAAAGTACCCCCACAATCAAAATATTCGTTTCAAACTCAGGGCCTTAAGTTCGTTCACATCGTTCGAAGAACATCAATTTTGGAGCAAATCACCTCAACGGTTTAGGCTAGCGTTGACCGCAGAGAGACAAACGTATGGGCACTTTGCCGTCAATCAATTTTTCGTTAATACGAACTCACAAGACGATAATTCTGAATACACAACGTGATGGAGAAAGTAATTTACAACATATACTAGCAAGATTTATTCAATTTTTCCGTTGCTAGGGCCCGGCAATAAAATTTTTCTGTCGAAAACACGTCGTTTCCGGCATACTATTACAATTCTGTTCTTATGAACTACGACAAGAAAATAAAAATCTACACCAGCGTGTTCCACATAATATTAGTAATAAATAATTCCTTTACAGTTTAGGCCGCAGAAGTATAGATTCCCAGAGAGCGTGTTTTTGGACATTTTCCAATTTCATGGCAGACAATGTCACGGAAACTTTGTGCGCCTTTACATGCTTCGATGCGCTGTTGATTCGGGAGGTCATTTGGTGTGATTGTCGAAGAGCCAGTGCATTGAAATTCTGACTGTGGCTGGCGATACCGGGCACGATCGCAGGGCCACGAAATCATCTGCAGTATTTTGTATTCCAACGCCAAGAATTTAGCCATACACGTGGATTTTTGCAGTTGTGTCCTTTTTGTCGTTTTTATCCGAAAGAAGTAGATTTTTTTCTTGGTCAATACTTAGAAATATACTGGGGGCTTCACACGCAACTTTCTGGTAGTTGTTATACAAGAAGTGAAAAAAAGCGTAACAAATTCATCTAATTTAGGAAATGTGCGGAGTTTTTCCCCCCACCTGAAATGACTCGCACTGACCGGGTACCCGGACTAGTGTCTGGATACGGGTCAGTCTTGTTGCAACAAGGCCATCGCTTCGGCCATGGGGATCTCAAGTACACTAATAAACATACGTATACATTTCATCTGATAAGTTTTTTCTCCCAAAATGAAGTCTGTTCTTCAAAATTAAATCTTTAAATAACATCATGTTCAATTTGATGAAAGTGTAATTTTGACGTAATTTTTCTCTTCACAATTTTTGTGTTTTAAGTTCACAATTTAGAATATGTAAAACCTGTACTATATCTTAACTATTGAAGCAAAATATTTTTATGATTAAATCTTAAATTAAATTTAACACCCAATTTGTAGTGCAAAACTTAGTAAATCGTCAGATACGTTGTGTCCCGCTTCCATGTCTGCTATTAGAGTGATGCTGCCAAAGGTTTCGGTATTTGCCAGAGCAGAGAGAAACCTAGATATGCAGAGGAAGCCAATGACCTCAGCAATCTCAGCATCGAAGAGTCGAGAGAACTACTACGGACGCATTTGGTATTTAGTTCCTTTGTATTAGGACCTGGTACGTTTTTTTTTCGAAATAGCCACTTTTCCTCCCAGGCCCGAGCGGCCGGGGCGCGCTGCCAGCCGCTCATAGTGAACGCCAGGCCGTTTTGTAGAGCATAACAAAATGCAGGCGATGGAAATGGCCTATGGGCTTGAATGTCACGACAATAGATTTTTTAAATTGTAATATGTACAATAACTTACAAATACACGCCTATTAGCATTGAATTCAATAGAAGTTCTCAAAAAACGTAGAAAATCACCAATGAACACAACTTATTCTCATGGGTGATTTTGGACTAGTTCACTAGGGAGGGGGTAGGAACTCCAAAATTATTATGTTCCAAAACCCGGCAAAAGACAATCAGAACTTTGAAGAGAGTTGGGAATATTACGTAATCAAAATTCTGTAGTTCGCCGATTTGAAAATTCGCTTAAAAATTACAATCCCAAAAATAATATTTATTGTAGTGTACACAATCTATGTAGCCACAATCTATGTCACGACCGCCAAATTAGCATATTTTGTTTTTTAAGGGTACTTTACATGAAGCCTCAAACATTTTAAGAAGGCTTCAATTTGTGTATTAAACTTTCTCCTCCAATAGAACAAAGGACGCACAAAACACTAATTTTCGTTGAAATTTCTAAATTCTTGTTTAAGTTGCGGAAATTGCTAAAGTTAAAAAATTTTCGCCTCTTCCTACAACTACACTACTGAAAATAGAGATATTTTACTTTCTCGCCTTCCTCCGTACTTACGTAGTATGTAGATTTTTCGACACTAAAACTCCTATTATCGGAATCCGGTAACGAAAAAGTGGATAAATCTTGTTCCTGAATGTAGTACGGTGTAAATTATTTCCTCACTTGTGTATTCAGAATACGTTTTGTGGGTCCTTAGTAAACATAAATCGATTGGTGGAAAAAACGTTTTTACGTTTCCTCCAAAATTGATAATCCCCCATTGATCTGGACGAACTCGAGGCTTTGCGAGTTTGAAACGGATATTTTGATTTTTGGGGGTACCTTACATGAAGCCCCAACATTTTCTCAATTTTGTCAAAAATGACTTCCAAACTTTCATGTTCTTTCAAACTTTTTAGTTTCAAGTTCGTCGAAATCCCCGAATTTCCAAAATTGCAATGGTCAATTTTTATTCGACGTCTTTCTATAATTATACTGAAGTGAATCTTTTCCTTAATGAAATGTGCTCCAAATCAGATATTGAAATACGGTTATGTACAATTCTTCAAAAATATAAGTTGTTTTTGCGTAATTGCATGTGAAGTATTGCCAATTTTTAAACAATTATTTTCTCAAAACTGATTCAAATACTTTATTTAAATTTGACCTCGGATAAATGAAATTACGTGCAGAAAATGGTGCAAGGCTCAGTTTGAGCAAACACATTGTATTTTCGAAAATTGCAAACAAAAATTAATATTGCAATATTGCTTAATAGTAATATTGCAAAACTACAATATTGATGACTTATTTTTCTCGGTAATGAACATTTTTCCTGATTGGAAACACTTTTGCAGGTGCATGTGGTATTATAATATTACGTAGCTGTTACAGACAATCCGAGAAAGTACGTGCTGTTGTAGCACTAGTTTTATAATAACGTCAATTAATAAAAAGTTATTTCCGTAACTAATACAGAAAAGGTCTGGCTTTCGAATAATATATTGACTGACAAAACGACAATAGTAGCCGAGTGCGGCATATTGAAATAAGTACGCCTAAGGCACTTTCGTGCAAGTTGCGTACTTATTTTTTGGGGCGAACGCATGGAAACTTACAAGTATTTAGTACTGGGATCATTCTCGATATGCGAAACGACAGTCACGTTCATTCATGTCGCCCAAATGTTTTGTTTACTTTGGAATACTCAACTGTTGCCGTACGCGTACCGCGAAGTAACACTTTCCAAGCAATTTCCAGAATTTCCGTGCTGGAATAATATGAATGACCGTGACTTTATCAACCGTCTCAAAATAGGACATTGCGTTTCGAGGATCGATACCGTCAGGGCGTTTTGCGATAGTGGCTTTCACGACGTCGAGCTTTCAGCGACAGGTTAGAAGTTTTCGGGAATAAGAACCGACATAATAAGTAGTGAAGCATTGGCAAGTTTTAGTAGAAAGCGAGCAGTAGAGAAAACGTTTGTGACTTGTACTAATTGGCTTGTATTATATCGGAAGATGAGCCATCAGAGGTGACTAAACATAAAAATATCATTGGACTAAGACCACAACGTCCATTCGTAATCTTCTAGATAATGTATAAATAATCAAAGGGCGTTCACAAATTAAAAATCTAACAAGATGACAATGATGATTAATGTAAATTTTGTTTGAATTGCTAGTTACAAACGTGTAGCCAATAAAAGTAAATCAACTTATATATCTATGTAACTCATTTAAAATGGTCACTCTATTTAAATATCAATGAATTTAATCTAAGTTGACATTTTCAGTAACATTAAATGGAATATTTATTGTCTAGCACAACGGCATTCATGGGAACATGTGTATTTTATATTTCGTCAAGTTCGTGCATCATATTCCTAAATCAAATCAAAGAATTTAACGTCGAGCGCACTACAAAATAATCATAAAAGACAAGTCACCAACACAAGTATGCAGATAAGCAGGGAACGCGACGAAGAACTAGCTCTGAAGTATTGAATGACGATAAGGTAACGTAAATGATGACGCATTATTAGCAACTACATAATCATTTATGCTATACGTAATGCTTATGGTCTTGCGTATCATGAAATATTTATATCATGTGTTAATGGTATGGCACTGTAGAGAATGGCACACAATTAGTATAAGAACTTTTTCTATACTGTTATTCATAAACTTTGACGAATAAATACAATTACTGCATAATACCATAATTCCGAAGATTAATCGAATATTGTGATTGTAGTAACATCGAGCAACACCTGTCAGTCCATTCTTACGACTATGATGGTTATCAAGGAATAAGGTAATGCATTACTATATACATTTCCAATATGATGGTGGAATATTTGGGCAATTGAAAAATCAACGAGTTCCAATGAGTTTCAGAATGGCGCGCAGTTACTAGCAACGAAATGTAGGCATACACTACTCAATTGATTTGTGGATTTAAGTGACCACACAGAAGTACTACGAGAGAGTTAATTTTTTAAACATTTTAAAATAAATCGTATGAATACCTCTTGTACATTGAATCTGTATAACCTCACACCCACCAACATTGCAAAACTACAGGGTCCTAAATCTGCGCCACAGTAACAAGAGTTCTCGATTTAATTCACATAAACTAGTACGAACAGTATAGTGATAATACAATTTACCTACTAGAACAGAGAAATACAATTTTAATTCTTTTTTCAAATCGTAGCAATACTTCCTGAACATTTCCGAGAGAACAAACAAATAAATTATGTATAGGCGCAAATTTGTTACTCACACGTCACCACCATTCTCCCATGTCTCGTCCATGTCACTGAAAATAAACGACTGACTAGCAGCGGCGATAACTTATAATCACATCTGCACCAATATGATAGTGCCATATACAAAGGCCCTTATCTTTTTATCGAACGCCTTAAGCTCTGCAACTGATCGAATATATCTCCAGAAAATCTCTAACGAGATCCACCCTTCTCCAACAGAATTATACAAATTATTAATGAGACAAGGAATATCTAAATAATTAACTGGAATTCAGGAGATTTTAGAATTAGAAAGAAAAAATGCGAAATCAAAAAGTGTATCAAATACTTTTCTTCACTGTACAACATTTTCTTTGTATAGTTTCTTTCGTTGGTTCAGACAGTTTACATTTGAATTAAATTATGATAGTATTGAGAAATTATGAGAAAATATTGGTATCAACGTTGCTATTTTAATTAAAACAGAAATACGGTTAAAATACGTTTTCAAAACCTAAACATTCAATAAAGAAATGATGTGTTCAATTTTGTGGAATTTTTTAAATGCAATTGTCAGAAAGGCTCAAGAAAAATGTAAAAACCACACTTTCTCGTACTATTGGTAACCATTACGTATAATACCATCATTTAATGGATATCGTACCTCTGCTATATTATTAACAAATAAACTCGCACACAAAGGAACACACACACACACAAGCACACACGCACACACACACAGGAAGTCAAACACACACACACACACACACACACACACAGGAAGTCAAACACACGCACACACACACAGGAAGTCAAACACACACACACACACACACACACACACAGGAAGTCAAACACACACAATCTAGTTTCGTGAAAATCCTGTGAACGGTTTACACATTAGTGATGGACCCAAAGTACATGGATTCTCACTAAACTGCATAAAGAAGGTAAGTAAATTACTGCATAAAGAATGATAATATAGCTATTTACTTCATAGAGGGCGGACGGAGGGATTAAAAAAGAGTTTTCTCAGACCCCAACATTTTATTTTATTTAAAATCTGCACAAACAATTTTCGCAACATTTCTCTATTCTATGTATACTGGAAAGTAAAACATGGAAGTAGCGAAAGAAAATTTATGGATTTTCTCAACTACATTTACCAAATTCTTTCTTCTCGGTTTTGTCTTAAGCGCTCCAACCTGATAGAACTGATGTAATCATCGCGATATGACTTATGTGTTGACTTTCTAGGATGCTCCATGGAGGAGATAAAAGTGTGCAACGTTATCACCCGAAGGTGAACAATGTTTGCCACGAAGGCGCCGGTACACGCGAAGAACTCCCACGCAATCTCGCTATCTCTATTTTACTTGAGGGAGGGGAGAACCCACATTCCTCACATTTAAGACTAACAAAAAAGGAGAAAATTGCGAAATTTCTGTAAGGAGAGGATGCAGTGGGAGGATTAGTCAAATATTAGAGCGCATACAAAATCCATGTGAGATGGAGAACCCAAAAGATTTCCAGAAATGGCTTCTTACTTATCGCATACTACATTCACAGTAACAAAAAGTAATGTAATGCTGCAGGAAAAACAAAGATTTTTTCGTCTGAAAAAATATTTGTTGGGTCCTGATATTGAAAAGTGGATAAATCTTGCTCTAATATGTAGTAAAAATACTTCCTCTAAAACAGGCGTTCCCAGCGGTGTCGGTGTTGACCCCCTGGGGATCGAAGAAATTTTGAACGAGTTCAATGATGATCTGGGTTCGATTGGGGGTCAATAGCCGAATTTAAACCCGCGACTGATCGGTATAATCAAGTTGACATTAATTCAAAAGAATATATTAATGAAATTAATAATCATGTAATTGTCTCTCATTCAACCATAAAAATAAACTCCAACGTCGCTCTTTTTTAGCATCCCTCAGGACCTGAGGCCTAGCTAGAGTAGTGTAACCCGCGCACGGCACAGGGATCCCGCTCAGGCCCTTCGCTGGCGGGGAACGTGGAAGAGCATCAACTAATAACTCCACGCTAATTTTCTCCATTGTGTCTTCCATACTTATACCATTTACATTTGAAACTTATTTCACGTTTTATTTCATCTACTTAAATTTAATTAACATGTTATTAAGCCAGAGTAGGATTAAGGCAAATATCACCTCCTATATTATTTCTGTAGTATACATACCTTTTGCGGCTCTTACACGCAGCCAATCTTTATAAATGAGGTTTCTAAAGAAAGATAATTTCCGGAGACGTGACGAATTGCACTTTGACTTTAAAAATATGACTGATTCGTTTAAAAAAACGCATCTTAATATTCACGTCAAATGCGACCCGCAGCACTCGGCCAGATTTTTTAATCTAAATAACTCCTAAACTACGCGCTTTAGAGCTTTAAAACTACACTTTGAAGCCGGAGACCTCACAAAAAATTCCTCACGCTATATTCTACAGGGTGAAATCTTTTTGAACGTTTTATTACATTTTTGCTGGTTCGACGATTCTCGATTCTACCCCACCTGTGCAGAACCTGTAGAATCTGCATCTGTATGTGAAATTGAACTAATTACTTGATATTCTACGCGATTGAATTACCCGGGTGTATCCCTCTGCTCGGTAATAAACGTCAAATAAGAATAGTTTGTATTGGCAAGGGTGTTTACTGTATTGTATTGTTGTTATCAATTTCGAGGAGACATGCAGAACAAGTGAGGAAGGATAACAGAGTCTTGAAGAAAAAGATATCACAGGCGTAATACGGAAATGGAAAAATAGGGAAGATGGTGGGATTTAACATGCGAGAGTTCTCGCACGTGTACGCTAGTTAACAATAGTGATAGTGTAACTACATATATGCCACTCATCTGGTGACACAGCGGCCATCAAGTATTTTTCACTGTGATGAATGAGCAGCATTTCATCGAAAATTTTTACATTAGCACATAGGATAAGATTCCTATGTTGACAAAAATCCCATTACAGATGTACGAATATAATGGATGTAGAGTATATTTTTCCGCTAATGTCCGAATCTGGCTAATTCCAGAAGTAGAATCAAAATAGAAAAGTTTCGAAATAAACTTCAGACACTAGCCAAGTGAAGTTGACATTAGCCAAAACGAGGTGGGTAGGATAGGTAAAGTGAGAAGCACAGAGTGTGGTTGGTTGGTTGGTTGGTTGGTTGGTGATTTCGGGCGTGTAAACAGCCTAGGTCATTAGTCTCGTAAGTGTAGTTTTTTCTCGGGAGATGGCGGTGATCTTCCCCCGCCGGATGGCGAGAACTGGCGCTGACCTTCCGTCGGCTCACGGGGTTTCCCCCTAACCACGACTCTCCCACCAGCGGGGCACCGCACCAGCCGGGGTCTAAGCTTCCGACCGGTCCCCCGGAATATGTGGTAGTGTAGACTTGTGTCTGTGTGTAAGGGATGAGGATAGGACAAGGTTGAAGAAGGAAAGATCGCGCGCGAACCGTGGCCCGTTTATTAAGGTACTGCTCCGGCATTCGCCTGGTGTTGATCGAAGAAACCACGGAGAACTACCGATCAGAGCAGCCGGCCACTAGAATTCTCCTCTAGACAGCGACTGAATTCGACTTAACTGAAAAGCTACTGTTGAAAATCCTGCCGCTGTCAGGACTCGAACCTAGGGGCGCCCCGTCAGAGGCGCTACAGTGGCATCAGTTGATGCACTGAGCTACCGTCTCCGGTCCGGGTTCCTACATCGAGCACATAGTTCCCCCGAGCCCTTTCTTTATGACACGAGTCTTTACGATCTCACAAACTTCCCACAGAAGTCTCAATATGATTAGTGCAAGAATGATGGAACCGTGATCTTAATTGTTTTACGGTTTGGGGAGTAATATTTTAGGAGTTTAGTCATTGTTGTCTCTCATTTTGGAAAGGAAAGATTTTGCTTCTCTTTTTGAGTTGACATATTCAACCAAGTTCTTGGTTTTCATATATCAGTTGTTTAGTTCTGAGTTCCCATGTCGCCTCAATTGGCCACCTTTAATAAACTAGCGGCGGTACGTAGCACATACTTTCTCGCATTATATCCAATTTTGAAATTTTCGAAAAATCAGAGTTCAACGAAAATGACACCCGTACCATTCCTTTAAACGCCCCTTTTATCCGTGGAAAAAGTTTAAAGAAAAAATTTGGAGCTGTTTAAAAAAATTAGAAATTTCATAAATTTTAGACACAAATTACCCAAAATCTACTAATCTTTCAAAAAAATGTACATGACCCTTTTGGAGCTGATTTTTTACAACATACTTTGTGTAAGGCAAAAATCTCTATCTTAAATTTTGTAGTTTTGAAATGTTAACTTTTTGCAATTTTCGAAAAACCACACGATTGCCGAAAATAGGAGTAGTACGATATTTTTTGCCGTCTCCTGATATGTATATCAGGAGACAATTTAGAAAAAGAATTAGAGTGGTTTTGAGAAAAAGTGAAAAAAAAATTACCTATATTCGGCAAAATTACACGAAAACTCGTATTTTCTAAAAATTGTTTCCTTATATCAAGCCGTATTTCAAGATGAGATTTTAAGGAAAATCTTCAATATTGTAGTTGTAGGAAGACTAAAACGTTTCTAAAACGTTGCACTTTTGCAATTTTCGAAAAATCTAAGGGCTCAACGAACACGAGACCAGCACCATTCTCTTAAGCGTACTTTACACATATTTTTGAGAAATTTTTGAAAATGGTTTTTCATGTAAAGCATTCTCAAAAATTAAAATATCCTGTTGAAACTCCCAAAGCCTCGAGTTCGGTCAGATCGATCGAGGAATATCTATTTTGGAGAATATCGTCTGAAAGCTTTGGCGGCTTAGCGTTGACCACAGACGGATGGGACAGTCAGACGTTTGGCGTCAATCGATTTTTTGGCATCAATGACCCAGAATTCATGGATTCTGGCTACACCACTTTTAAAGGAAGCAATTTACTATACAAAGTACCGGGATTTAATCACTTTTACGTTACAAGGGCGAGGCAAAAATAGTTTTTCAGGCGAAAATTCGTTTTCTGGTGCACGATTACGTAACTTTCTCTTATGAAGTAAGTGCGAGAGAGTAAAAATATACTTCGAAGCTGTTTGACACTTTTCAATTCGGAATAATTTTAGTCAGCGTCCTGTGGATATACCAAAATGACATCCACAATGATCCTTTCATAGTCATTCGAGCAGCTATATCCAAACCGTCTGGCTAATGTACGAAGTAACTAGCAATTCCTTATATTCGCCATATTCCTTATATTAGCCATGTACTGTACTTGGTAAAGACACGAAATTATAACAATCTTTTTGTTCTCGTTTTTATTCGTTCGCCGATTTACGTTTCCCTAACATTAGTCTTGGATTAGTTGGTGAATCCGAGTTTGAAATAGAACTTCGCATGTATATAAACAACTCACGACGACTGACACACTATGAGAGATGTCCCGAAAATATCCAAGAAATTCCTTTGTGCTATACATTCAAATTTCTTAGGTCACACAAAGCGAAGACTTCCTCTTAGCATTATTCTAAAAACTTCTCAGACTACACGACTAGGGCAGGGTATGCTCTCAGGAAAGTAACGTCACTCCTGGCTTCCTGGTAAACAAGTAAATGTTTCACGAGCTGGTCTCGATAATCGCTACCACACGTCTGAGGCTCAACGACACGCTAATTCGCTAAGAGATAACGGGAGACAGACTTCGTTCCCAACTGTGATTTTCATTGTTCCAGACGATCACGAGCAGCTTCTAGTAGATTCGGAAATCGTCGTTAAAATTGCAAAACCTCAAGAAAGATTACTTTCAGTTACATGCTTCCGTATATTAAATGAAATGGACTGAGCAAGATGCAAAAATCCTTATCTCAAAATCAGGCTACGATCGTGCTAGAAGTGAATAATCAAAACCTCGTATCTTATGACGTCCCAATATTCAGTAGCGTAACAACGCTTTTCTCGTTTCCTGAAAATATTTGCTTTTTTGAGATACGAGGCTTTTGCCGTTTTGACGATGAAATGGCTTGTGGTACCTCAGGTATCCCAATTTTTTTCCATTTTACACTGGCTACAGAAATAATACATTGAGTGACAACTGATACATTTTACGACGAGATTTTCGCAAATTAATATAAGTGCATTAGAGACCAAATATGCAAAGATCACTGAATACAGTTCAAAAGTTCTCAGAATTCAAGTATGAAATTTAGTAGTGGAACATTCCAGTAACCAAAGCGTCTACTTCACAACTTTATAGCTACAATATAAAATTAAAGTATTCAGTAGGAACTTACCTTGTATTGCACTGGAAGGAAAAATCATTGCTTAAATTTTCTACAGAATTTCCTCTTTCATTATTAAAATGGTGAAATATATTGTCTGTAGCCTTCACTATCATACTGTCTTTAGATGTATTTTTTGAATCATCTAGAAATTTAGGCTCTTCCTGAGCGGACACTTTGTGCAAGTCCAATGTTATATGAGTATCTCGAGTTGGTAGAAGTATCATCGATTTAGATACTTCCTTATTATCTAAAAGTGAATTCTTGCCACTCTTCTCATTTTTCAAATAACTATGGTCATGATGGATCTGCAACACACATCAAAAAGTTAATTAAACATTTTTTATTTATTAAAAATGTTTTCACGACTAGGGCAGGGTATATACAAACATTTTTTATTTATTAAAAAAATGTTTTCGGTCTTATAATTAGCATGAGTACAAATTTCATTGAAGACTGATATGAAATCTTTAAACCTCGGAGGAGTAAACGCAGAATGGACATCACGAATGGTAATGATTGATAGCCTACTCGCATATAAGAAATATTTAACTTTAATGGGAAGTAAGATGGACGAAATATAATGCATGGAGTGTCTGCATAATGCATGAAGCATTGAGGACATAATTTCTTGTAATTAAAAATTAATACCAGAGGATGCGTGGCGTACTGAAAGTTTTTCTTGCCGTAAGTCTTTTAAAACAAGAATTAAGAAGTAATGATTTGGAGGAAGTGTACCATAGTGTACCATGTTTGGAGGTAGTGTAGTAATTATTAAAAAGTAATGAAGCAAAGTCCGATGCCACCCAGAGGATGCATGATGCATGCACCCCACCCACCTATTTTGATCCGTCTATCCACACCACCGCAGGTTACGTAAAAACGACATATTTTTAGGGTTTTTCGGACTGTACATTTAAAAAGAAGTACCTATTTCCCCGCCTATTGCTTCCAAGTAAATCATATGAACATCGTAATAGGGTGGGAAACAAGACAGTAAGAACTGGCTTGAAGGCAGATCCCATTGACCACGCTGCCGTAGATTAGGTACAGAAGAATTCGTACTTAGACGCAAAGCACCCAACAACACCGCCCCGAAGATCACTATTCAAGTCCATGCAGGCTCATACTGTGGTGAGTTATAATGGCAGGCGTGGCCGAAAATCGCCGTATAGCTCCGAGGTTCTTGAAAGTAAGCGACGAGTTGGGGTGCTAATCGCCATGGAACGAAATACGGATCGCTGCGGCCGATCCGGGCACGAAGAACAGCGGCGAGCTCTCAATTCGATGTGCTGAAATGAGTGATTCATTAGTGATATCATTTTCTGGCCATTTCTCATATTTCTTGACTAATACCGTATACACGTGATTTTACTTTATCAAATTCATCTCTAATACGTTTAAAATTCATAAATACAAAATATTTTAAAATTATTTTTATTATTTTGCTTGGTCATCGTCGCAACTATCGATGACTAGACTTGCCAATGATGAACAAATAAGAGTGAAACATACACAGCATTGCGACAAGAATAAAGGGATATTTCTCCCCCAAATCGTTAAAAAAATGTGCATTCAATGTCAGAGGGGCTTAGGGCAGCTTGATACGCGTCTGGTGAAATCCTCAAAAATTATAATTTCAATTTTTAAAATTTTATATATATATATATATATATATATATATATATATATATATATATATATATTTGCTCAGAATCGCCGTCTTGGATCATGCGTACATGCACCTCCGCGGGTTCAGTATCATTTATCACGTTGCAAGTCTTGCATGAAATCAATCAGGGGGATCAGCATTAGGCTGAATCCGATTTTTATACCCCAGGGTTGTTAGTCCTGGGAGATGATAATGAAGGATGAATGGACGGCACACACAAACACACCTATGCCCGAGGAGGAACTCTAACCCGCAATCCTTCCGTCCGAGATCGCCACGGCAATACTGCCATAGCGATCTCGGCTATCCGGACTGGAATAATAATAATAATAATAATAATAATAATAATAATAATAATAATATTATTATTATTATTATTATAGATGCATAAAGACTTTTGTTCACTTGTGAGTTTTGTTAATTTTATTACCAGTAGAGATTGTGCTTTTTGTAATAAAACTAAATATTTTCGTTTGCTTTATAAGCTGACCAGACACCTTTATTTTTTCTCTATCCATAACACACAACTCTGAAGCAATAGTATACAATTCATTCTTATTTACGCTAATGTAACATTCATTGAAGCAATCGTAGCTGAGTAATCCCTTTAATATCTTTAATAGCTCTACCCTTTCATACTTTATATATTAAAGAGAGAATGCGGAGAAAGCGTGATAAATAAGGAGTGCAAAACGATTAAGGCCGTTCCCACCCAGCGCCCCATTGCACTCCCGCGCAGAGCGAGGTCGCCGAACACATTTCCCCGGCAGCTAAAGCCCGGGGCCAGGGGCATGCAACACCCGGCGGCCTCGCCCGTCCCAGTTGGCCCTCTGACGAGCGGCGCGCCGCGCAGCGAGCGGCCTGCGGCGGCGGCGGAGGCGGCGCTTGGCGCGTGCGCCGGGCTGCTTGCGCAAGGCGCCGTTTCAGTGCGCTGCGCATTGCGTAACTGGAGCTAGCGTGCCCCTACGGCAACACGGGCCGCCAAGACGCAGCGCATGGGTTGATCACAACGTAAAGAACAAAAGTAGGCAACAATTGTGCTCGTAATATAGGGAATAATTTGCAGTTATAAAAGAAACTACCTCGGGAATGAAGTACTTTTGTTCTACCCCCAAACATCACATGTAGTTTTGCGCATTTTCTAACTTGAAATTAAAGTAGCAATATTACAGCGTTTACTGATTATTGAAGAAGAAGCGAGCATAACTTTAGGTAGCAGGAGAACAAGGAATGAAAACTAGCTATGTCACGCACTGAGATCCGATGTGCGAAAAGAGATACTAATAAGAAACGGAATATCGCAAACGGGGGCAAGATGGAAAGTAGATGTACTTTCAATTACAAGAAAGTGTCTCAGGACAAAAGTTAGTACATTTCTAATTCGATTGCTTAATATTAAATATTCACTGATCGATTCCATCGCTTAACATATTTCAATGGAAACAGTTTTATCTCCCTTGTTAATCCCTGCTACTAGTGCGGCGAGGAGCGCGGGTGCCGGCGCTGAGCCTGATGGAGCCCGAGCCCCAATCAAGAATGGGGCCAAAGTGGGGCCGTACACCATTACTACGTCTACGCGTCTTTTCTGCAAGTAATCTTCATGTCTCTTTGCATGCAGACTAGGAAGACAATGTGATCTATTAAATATTCCAATCAATTACGTGGCGAGGCTCAGGCTATCTAGCAGAGAAAGAAATTATCACCGAGATGAAGAAACAGGCGATTTGAATTTAGTACCAGAGACTTTTAGGCGTGAGGAACTTTTTTCTTAGGGGTTTTATCCAGTCAACAGACTGTTACCCTCTACGTCTCGATGTGACGCATATTCGACCATACACTAGACACAAACACACTAGCGGGCTCCTCTGATCCGGGGACAGCAGAAAGCGACAACATACGTGAGACACCGGACAAATTAAGCCCAAGGCGGGACTCGAACCCACAATCCTTCGGACCGAAGAGCTGAGTCGGAACACACTCGTAGCACCCTGGGCCAAACAAGTTGGCGTGAAGAACTTTTACAGGCAGTAAATTTATTTGGGAAAGCAGACTTTACTTCCCCTATGTAGAAAGGCGTACGAATTATTTTTTCACTCATAAAAATCCGATACGCTAAAAGTTACACCACCGAAGCCGCAATCATCAAATCCCCCATTATCAAATCATCCACATCAAATGATCCCAAAAAAATGCACTCAGAATTACCGCATTTATATTTGAAATTTTATTTTCGATTCAGCAAGTCAAATGAAGCACAAACATGCTACAGACGTTTCATCGATCAGATTTGCAGACCTGGACCAAAGGATGGCAAAAGGTGCATTAATATAGTACAGTGGCTCACCCAAAGTTGGGGTGGGGAGTAGCTCATTGGCATTCAGAATCCCCCCCCCCAGAAGCCAATGATTCATATTAATAAATATAGCTTTTACTATTTTCTTCTAACGAAAATCATTCAATATATCAATTGTTTGCGTTGCAAATATCAACTGTATGAAATATTCCTTAATATGAAAATGTCAAATATAAACTTATCACTGTGAACCGACCGAAATTTAAAAAATATTATGAAATGAAAATACAAAAAAGATGGACAATTTGATCAAAAATTTGACTTGACACATAATTTGTAAACTTGAAAAAATGTACTATTTAATAATACAAGAGGTAGGAGAATTTCAGAAAAAAACAACAATCCAAAAGTATGACCGAAAAAAATTAACCAAACTTTTATTAGTACATGAATCATTATATGAACAATGGTATTCTTTAATTATAAATGTTTGGTTGATTTTTACCTGGAACACTAGGGATTTTTCGTTTTGTGAAATTCTGTACAGTTCTATCTTTTTGTATTTTAAAAATATCTCTGTGCGCACAAGTATTGAGCACACCCTGGGCCAGAAGTTTACCAAGCGCCAACCTCTTCTCCCACCGCAAATAGATAACCATAGTCTACAAAGATTGCGTAGTGTACGTTGTTTGCACATTGTTAACGTGGAGACTTAGACTATAGAACTTCACGCATCAGACTAGACGCACATTACTGGATGACACTCCACCGAGAAATCACTATCATTACATTCACTATGCTCGCAAACGCTCATTGTAATTTTTTTATTAAAATATCTGGATCGGTCACGGTACATAGCAGTGAAGCTAGGACTTGCAATATACGGAGGGCAACAATTCAAAAGTATTATTCTGATCCTAAGGTAATAATTGAAGGTATTTGAATTACTGTAAAATGTTACATTTTCACCCATTATTTATATGAGTAATAATTTATTACTGATTTTTTGGAGACTTCAACTACTAGGGTCATTAGTCTCGCAAGTGTAGTGCATGTCTTTATCCCGTGCCGTTTTCTCCGCTAGACGGCGAAATCCGGCGCCAACCTACACGTCGGCTTGAGGGGTTTTTTCATATCCAGTTATCTACTACCAGCAAGGCACCGCTCTAACAAGCTCAAAGCTCTTGACATGTGTGGTAATGTCGAACATGGAAGTGTATGTAATGGTTAAGGAGGACAAGGATGAGGAAGGAAAAATCGCGTACGATTGGTGGCCGGTTTGTTAGAGCACTGCTCACGCATTCGTTCGGTATTAAGAGGAGAAACGACGGAAAAACTTCATAGCAGCCAACCAGGCAGCGGCTGAATTCGACCTAGCTGTCTAGCAAGCGCGGAAAACCTGCCACTGTCTGGATTCGAACCCTAAATCTTCCCGGTCAGATGCATTTCAGTGACATCAGTTGCTGCCCTGAGACACTTTCGCCGGTATATTACACTTAGTTTTACGCTATGCTTTGGGTAATTCTGTCATTTGGCATCCTCTTTTATGATATCGTTCGATCAGTGACGATGCGTCGCATTTTGGCTTATTCATGGTCGTCCTATATTTTGCATTTTTGGCTTAGTCCTAGTCGTCCTGCGTTGTGCTAGGACACATTTTTGCCGTCATCACATGACCCAAACGTCAAGCACAAAGAAGTACCTTAAAAAGGGTAAGATTATACGAGTATTTCTGGCAATGCAAAGGGCACCATGGGATTGTACGTTTCTCAATTGATTCTACTTGACAAACATATAATTTGTGTTCGTAAGAAAAGCCGACATGGATAACCGCGATCGCCTCGTAGTGAAACGCCTATGAGCGTAGAGTTGAGGGTTCGAATCCCATCTCGGGCATGAATGTTTGCCTGTATATTGTGCGGTTCACCTAACAACCTGACCAACCTCTTCCATTTCTTTGTCGGCCTGGTGGCCTGGCGGTGATATGCCCCGTATCGGTGCGCACATACTGTGTCAACGAATTACCCTTTGCATTCTTCAAAAGTAAATTCCCACCTCGGAACCATTTCCCCACAGCGATGCGCATAGCTCTTTGAGAGCTCAGGCGACATCTCAGAGACAGTGACGGGGAGCGGATGACGGAGGAATGACGAAGAATGACTGAAGCCGGTCTCCGTTTTCTATAACGTACTGTATTATTAATCGATTACTTACAGGTATTCAAAGTCCTTTTGCACCCCATTTCGACGCAGTGTTTCTTGTTTTCATTAGCATCGAGGTATTGGTTTAGCACTGTGAAACTATTTTTTGTGAAAATAAATAGAGAAATTTGTTGTCGAGAGTGTTGTGTCTTATTGATGTTAACTCCCACTGCAGTTTCCACTGTCCCGAAACAAAGAAGATACCCACGTGTTCACTCACTTTCTACAGTGACAGTATCTACCAATATTTTGTGAAAGTTTAAGATCAATACCTTTTTAATTTCCTACTAAAAAACGAATTTGAAGTTTTACCATTCAAGTCCATCGATTATCATAAAAACATTTCAGGCTTACTGATTGACTTTAATTTTTAATACACATTATTTGTTTTCTTCATTTTTATATCTGATTAATGGACTTAATTCTTTTTTTAATTTTTTACTTGTACGTTATTGCTTCTATAAGCAATACCTTCGATATACAGCTCGATATACATTGTATAACTTACATGGATCGAGAGGATCGTGGTTACGAGGGAAATATGAAAGCAGTTGAATAATGCTATTGAATGTGTTCTTATGGAAGGAATTAGGAAAGGGAAAAAGAAAAGACAAACGAGTCAAATTAACATCTAGTTAACTTGTATATAAGTAAATCCGAATCATTAAAATTACGTAAAAATAATATCTTGTATGTAGTATGAGTGTTAACTTGTTCTAAAAACCCTTGTAAACCATTAGTGCATAAATAGCTATTACAAAAAATACTCATTAACACGAATTCCAAAGGACCGAAATAATCCGAGTTCGTGTTATAAAAATTCGTGTTATCGGAGTATTATAAATTTCGGTATGACCGTCATTCCAAGCCGGAACCGAAGCTTTGTTCGTGTTATGCGAAATTCATGTTAAGGGAGTTGGTGCTAACGAGGGTTTACTGTATTGAAGCAGTGAATGGTTGATTGTGTGGCAAGCACCTGGGCCTTGCGGAGCAGGGCGGCGGCCGCGCGCTGGGAGGCGAGCGCGGTCTCTCGCTCGCGCTGCTCACGGATCTCGCGCTCCACGATGGTCTCGTTGGCCGGCACGCTCCACTTGGCGGCGCGCGCGCCCTCGCCCGGCCCAGGCCGCGCGGCCCCGGCCCCGGCCCCCCCCTCCTGCCCCTGCCCCTGCCCCTGCTCCACGAACGCCTTGGCGATCGTCTCCACCACTTTGGGGCCCAGGCCGTTCGTGGCCGGCTCCAACGCGTTCCAGTTCTTTGGAGACTCCATGTTCTTAGAGGGCTTCCTGCAACAAACAGAAGAAGAAACTCAACATTCATTCGACGCTGTTTGGTAGGCATCACATCGCGTAATCCATTCAATCACATTTTTCTCGTCAGAATAGCTTGCGCGTTAAGCTCTTAATGGTCTGAAGAAAGAAAGCAAACTTTTTATTAAGTAGAGGCGAATAAAGTGGTGAGGGCTCCTAATAAGCACAAAACAATAAAAGAAATTGTCAGGAGCGCTTGTAACATTTTACATTTAATTCTAAATTCATTAATTAGTATTGGAAAATACATTTTTTAAATCACCATCTAACAATTCCTAAATGTAGGAAAAAATAAATTTATCAAACATTAATTTTCATCCGAAATAGATGAAATGTTTCCCCCTAAAAATGGAAATCCCCTCTTTCTAACGTTTAGGTGAAAATTGAATTCGTTTCCTCGGTACTCTCGTTCCATCACATAAACAAACGTCTTGAATCAGTGGTGGTACAGTAGCACTTAGTTTCGCGTTATTTCGAACTTCTACAATTTTGGAAAATTCAGCGACGTCAAAGAAAATGAGACCTGTGCCACTTTTAAAACGTCATTTGCACTATTCGTGTAAAGAAATTAAAGAAAAAAAATTGGAGACTTTATTGTGGTATTTTCAAAAATTGCATTATCATCAAGCAGAAAATTCCCCAAAACTACTCATATTTTAAAAGCAATTGAAAGTTTTTTACAAGAACTAAAAGGAGTCCAAATTCGAGATTTTTCGGGAGGCACAAAAAACTTCTTAATACCATGATTTTTCCCGCCTTATATCCTTTTGTGTGTTTGGCACTTGCCGAGCGGAATGTCCCAGTAGAGAGCACTAGTTGCAGGGAATAACTTAGTGAAATATCTCTAAATATGGAATTTGAAACTTGTTTGGTTCTTGTAAGAAACCCCTTAATTGTACATGACTTTAAAATTATTTTTTAACAGATTTTAATAAGGAGAAAATGTCTATCATCAACATTGTACTTTTGAATGTAATTTTTCGCTTTTTTTCAAAATACAGAGTGTTTGCCAAAAATGGGCCCAGTACTTTTTACTGTCCTTTACTACGAGGAAACAAAAGAAGGAAAACATTGAGATCCCTTAGAAAATTTTTCGAAGAGAATAATTGTTTAAAAATTGCACATATTTTACGAACAATTGTGCGAAAACTACCCATATTTTCGAGCTAAAACTAAAACATTTTCAAAGCTAAAACTTTTTGAGAAGTTAGCCAGTTTTATGAGGAACAAGGAAACGCAAGTTTTAGCTTTGAGCTTATCATACGTCGTTTTTCTTGCTGGCTCCGGGTCTAACAGACAGGCGGACAAAAGAACAGATGGAGAAAAGGACTTTTGCCGTCAATCAATATTTCGCATCAAGGACTCGTAAAATGTGCATTCTGACTACACATCGTGTTACGGGAAGTAATGTATCTGCAAAGGATCAAGATTTACTCACTTATTCGTTACCAGGGCCCGACAATGCGCGTTTTTCTGACGAAAAATCGTCGATGTTCGTCGCAGCATAACAACACTACTTTCCTTACTACGTTAGTACGTAGTAGAACGATAGAGTAAAAATAGAATTTCGAAGTTCACTAGATCACAAAACTTCGAATTATCTGTTAATTAGTTTCAAAATTATGAACGATTATCTTAAAAACGAAAGTAAGTGATCCCAACTGAAAGATTTTTTTAATTTATTAAAAATGCATAAAAAATAAATTATACCTGTTTTTAGGCATAAGCTGAATATGAGGGAGATTCTCTTCCACTACCCTTAAATGGGGCATTTCTCTGCCACGAAAATTCAGTTGGAACGGAGAGTTTTCTGTAGCAAAAATAACATTTTTAGAAAATTATGTTTTTTGACAATACAGAACATTAACCACAGCATACAATAAAATGCAACAATCTTTTATTCTTTTTGAAAATAAAATGTTGAGAATATTTGAAAAATTACTAATGTATGTATGCATACATCCTACATAGTGCAGGAACTTATCTTACACCTTAGAAATTTTCACAAAAACATCTAGAGAGTGGGATATTTGAAAAATATGTAGATAACAGAAACAAGGACACAAAACTTAGTTGTTATTCCCTTATATTGTAAAAGCTCAAAATATTACGAGCTCATGGAAAAATATTTTCCCCATGATATTTAGAAACATGAAATACCTAGATTTTCATCGCACCAAAGTCATTGTACACTGATGTATAACAAATGTTACGTCCTTTAATCCCGTGAAGGGTTTCCTTTTGCTCTGATTATTGCCTCTAAACTTCGAGGCATGGATTTCACCAACTCTTTGTAGTCGTGTTCGATTATAATTTTAAAAAAATCTAGGATAAGAATTGTTACGTATTATGCCTATAAAGAGGCAACAGTGGGGAAAATTAAAAAAAAAGTTTATAACTTAACAACTGAGCCTCATAGAAACTGATTAAGACGTGAATTCAGGATTTCCATATTGAATCACGACTGTTTCCCTCAGAAAAACGCTTGTGTGTGTGTGTGTGTGTGTGTGTGTGTGTGTGGAACAAATGTATTTGTGATTACTCCAATATTATGCAAGTTTGGCTGTATGATGTTCTTGTATGACACCACTAAGATATTAGTTTTGTAAGTTACAAAGTCCTTGGCTTTGAAAAATTCAAACAATATTGCAAAGTTTTTCATCATCAAAATTTGCATGTTTTTCTATTTATAACTTGCGGTGTTCACCTTTCAGATTAGACGTATCGAGTCGTAATGCGCATTCAGGCACAGGGCGCTGTTTGTTCTTGGGTAACGTTTTTCTGTCGTGCCACTAACATTGTTGTTCTCTGTTCCCCTTTCTACTATTCTTTTGTCATCTCCATTTCGTTGGATCATGAATGCGTTCTTGCCCCTTTTCTACGGGCTGTGTGACACACGGATCCATTAATTGTTTCTTTCGTGATCTCGAGCGCGTCAACTAATATGGTCATTAGTCCCAAAATTGTAGTGCATGTTATATCATGGGAGGTGTCAATGTTCCTCCATCCGAGTATCTCCACCAGCGGAGCACCGCCCCAGCCGGGGCAAGTTCCAAGCTGCCGATTGGTCTCCCGATATAGGAGTAAGTAATAGTGAGATGCATGAAAGTGTGTGTGTGTGTGTGTGTGAGGGGAGAGGACGGGAAAAGGATGTGGAAGGAAATATCGCGCGCTGACCATGGTCCGTTTGTTAAGGCACTGCTCAGGCATTCAGCTGGTATTGATGGGATAAACCGCTATGAATCAGAGCAGCCGGCTGTATAATTCTCCTCCAGACAGTGATTGAAAATAACCAAACTATCTAGTAGCTCGTGCCGAAAATCCATCGGGACTAGAACCTTCCTATGAGACACACTTTAGTGGTAATAGTTGTTGCCCTGAGCCATCTCAGCCAGTGATAGATCCTTGTTTCCTAATACGAGTAGCCTTCATTCTTCGTTGCGTACTCTTGCAAAACAAGGGATACTGGAAGCCCGTGAAACTGATAGGTTGAATCGTTATTGAGTATCTCATGTATCATACTGCTACATTTATATTCCAAAGACTTAATACAATTATTTCGAGGGATTGAATACAGATTGTAATTAATACATCTGACGTTCTGTTTCCAGAGTTGATATTATCAAAGACACGCGTGAATATGGCGTAGCTCGGTCTCTCAAGGTAATTTTAGAAAATGGGAACGACACCAATTTTAAAAGATCAATAGAAAGGAGTACGATACACTTATGCAATTTACGGAATAAATAAAAGATGGAAATAGGATATAGAACATGTCAAAAATTCAATTTTTTTATTTTGTGGATTGACTCCCTCTCTCACTGGGCGTCTCAGTTTATGAAGCTGTTAAACAAAAAAATTAGGTATGCAACTCGTTTATAGTGTTGCTTTATTGCAAATTTGAAAACTCGCCTCTAACGTCTCTCGTTTTCAAAACATCTACCTATGGAATAAAGCATAACTCAATTGCATAATATACCATTCTAGGTTTACGAATCAAATTATGGTTCCCTTTATTTGTATACTTAATTTCTAACAAATCGTTCCTTCCCCATTTTGCAATTATATCATAGTCCGACCTACTGCAGCACACACAAAAATATCGGAACAGTGACGTCTAAACGCAACAGTGATTGATACGAACTTCGAGGCCAACTCTCAACACAGCGTAGAAACGCCTACTTTCAAACGAGTCGTGAGTGCTATAACCTTGAGAGATATGTAGAACTCGTTCTTCCTGATTTGCTGAACACGCCTTTCGTTTCCACTTTCGATATTTTCTGGGATATGCACTTTTAGTTTCGCATACGTACGTAGTTGCCAAGCAAATAGCCAACTTCTCGAATAAAAGTTCATATTGAGGCAGAATCGTAAGAGAACGACATTAAAATAACTAACACTTTCTCAGTGTCTTGAAACGCTGCACGTTACGAATCCACAGTCAATTGGAGTCAAATCCGCGTTGAAATTGAAATTGAAACTAGTTGTGCTTGAACAGCAAATAGTTTCTTGTATTACACAGGCCTGCCAAATATTATTTTCTGCGGCACAAGATTGACTGCAAAACTCGATGGGACACCCAGTGCAGATCTGCAACCTAGAATTGTTTATAAATGGAGAGTAAGGAACAGAGCCCAGTTCTGTTAGAGATTACCATCATGAATATTCGTACCATGCTATGTAGTGGTATTGAAGTACACCTAAAGAGTTCTATTTCTTAGGCCTCCATTCAAACGATTTCAATGGATATTAGCAAAATTGTTTGTGAAACATATATACATTATGCAAAACATGTGAGTGGTACGGTAGAAATCTTTTCTAAATTAGGGCATTCGATCTTATTCAAATAACATAAAATATTTTGTACCGCAAAATCTTCGAAGAATCGTGTAATGGTTACGTATATTATCTTATTGCAATTCCTATCTCACTTATGGTACTGTAAGGTCGTGGGTAGGGATCTACACCACAAAGAAACAGACACGAGTCGGTATTTACTATTTATTTACAATAAATTATGTACAGGAACTAAAATCTCACTCTAAGCCGTTTGTCGGAGCTACCTGCCGCATCCCCCCTCCCAACACGCGCCTTGCGGCCGCGCCTGCAAGTAGCCAACTCGGCCGATTCGCAACTGGGCACCTCATGTGCCTCGGCAGACCATCTGCCCTGAAGTATAAGGCATACTTCACCGTGTCCGAACCTCGAACACCTACTCGTGCCTTCAGCATTCCGCGCCAGACTTGGCCGGACAAGTTTTGCGGTGTTTGCCGCGAGGAAAACCAGAATCGTTACCCCCGAATGGTCCTGCGACGCACTTTAATATAGGCCCGAGTCACATGACCTCCTACGTCATCTGCCCCCGACGCACTCGTCTTGAAGCGAGTGCCACCGACACCGCATTTTGTGCCCGGCGTCTGAGATTTCCGTGAGGGGTGGCCTTTGTTCGGGAGCCTATATTTGGCTTGCAACCCCATACCTTGCAACTCAGGAGCAAGGAGTGAAGTCTACGACGCTACAGTACACTTCAGCCATCACTAGAACTCCTAATCAAACCAAATGCAATAGATAAGAAAAAAGTCATCTTTTTTCTTCCAAAGTTTAAATGAAAATGCCTTCCTGCCATTTAACAGTGTGTCAGTTTAACTACTTTCGAATATACGCATAAATTGACGGGAAACTAAGTAGAATCTTCCCATGCTGGAAGTCTCAGTGGCTTTATAGATACCCAGGAAGATAAAAGAATACGAAAACAATGAAACCGTTTCGATTTTAATTAAGGCTGATCATTTGATTTAAATCATGATTTAATTCAAATGATTATTTTTAAAAAAATCAATGAATGAATTCAATATGTATTATTTGTAATATTTGATATTGAGCAACGAAATTAACAAACTTATGAAACGAAGATCAATAAACAATTTGTAGTAGAGTTATATACTAATAGACTTAGATCTATTAATTTTTATCCAGTATTTAATTGTCTGTGGATAATAGTTAATTTAGCAGCAATAATGCCCTAACACACCGAGCTAGTTTCGAGAAAAGCTTCAACTGTGTCCATAATTCTAGATTTGTATTAAAATGTTTGCTAAAGCCACATAAAGTAAATCCTCAGGGAGATGAGTAATAATAAAAATGGAATTTTATGAATACTCATTTAAAGAACAAAATTGATATTGTAAAACTAATGAAAACCGTAGTTAATCTTACTAATTTTATTAATTTTAATCCTTTTTTTTATGTGTATATTGATAAAATTTCATTTAAAGTGGGAAGCATACTTCCCAATGACCATTAAAGGGTTTGGGACAGTGCGCAAGTAACAACCATTATACCCCATATATTTTGATAACAGGACAACTATTAAGTAGAATTTAATACTTCAAAAAATGTCTAACATTATTAAAAGTTTTTCGATGAATTCAGTGGTTTTCAACAATGTGTATTTTGATTAGAGCAATACTACAAAAAAAGTGGTAAAATGTTTCTGAACGAAGAAGTTTCTTTTCTAAATCATGCTAATAGATGGTGACATAAGTTTATTCAGTAATGCAGTCAGAAGAGAACAGTAATGTAGACACTGTAAAAGAAGTGTTTCAAGAGCACGAAACTATAAGTAACTCAAATTTGAAGGTTTTGTGGGTTAGAGCATTATTGGACCGACCCCTCATATATAAAGCATCTAAAAAAACAATAAAAAATCAATAATTTAATGATAAATTTTGAAACGAATATTTTAATAAACTTTTCAAAGGACCCCGATGATGGAACTGAAGGGAAAAAATAGTAAAAAAACTTAAAGAAATTTGAACTCGAGAAAATCGTTATCGTAATTTTATAAGTCGCCGTACAGTAGTCCGATATTTCATAAAATTTACAATTAATTTTTACCTTAAATAATTAATTACTGTCATTGGGAGGACTCTATGAAATAAATCAAATGACGCCAACTTGAAAATAAATTCTACGGAAATGTATGCTAACGAGTGATTTTCATTAAACACGAACTAAACACAACATTTTTTTGTGTTTTTATCTGTGGCGTCATGGAGAAACAGACACAGACATTTACAAGTATGTACAAGTTTATTTACACGTATGTACAATAACTAAATTCTGCTCCGAAACTACACACTTATGAGTATTTCCCTGTGGATACCCCACATAGCTACGGAGGCCCCGCCTCCACTGACGCTTCTCCCGCGCCACTACCGTGACCTCGTCAGCCGTGCAAGAGGCACGACACGCTCCAGCCTGGGCGTAAAGTTTTGCGCATCTCGCGAGGTTTCTAGAACAAAACCCCCGTGAGAGCTCGTCGGCTCGATTTTATACCTAGAGTGTAGCCGTCACGTGACCGTCCTTGGTGTAGGAGGGAGGCTCGCGTCGTTAACATATTTCTTGAAATATAATTGTCTCACAGTCGAAACTGGACATTTTTATCCCCACTAGAAGTGATTACTCAACATCATATTTACATCCCTTTCTCATGTTCATCTCTGATTATCACAAATCTACAATAGAACATCCTAATATAACTTATTTTGATAATTAAATATAATACATAACAACTTTCCATTTTAACTTTACAACGACTTAAATTTTACTATTTACAATATTTGACGTTAATGATACTACCTGTAATAAATAACAACTTTCCTATTTCCTGTTTAACATTACAAGACATTATTTTCTTTGAATTTTACTAATTACATGTAAGACAACTGATAATGACATATAACAACCCTATTTTCTGTTTTGACATTTCAAGGCATCAATTATTTTTGAATTTTACCCATTACAATACTCATTACATTTGATAAACTACGTATATGATTTGACAATTTATTTTTTGTTTTAACATTACAAGAATTGTATTACTTTGAAACTTACTATTTACAATATCCAGACATATGTAGATCTTCTACCTTTATACATATATACAACATAAATCTAATGTCAATCTGTCTAATTCCAGACTCTACTTAGTGCTCACATCTGCGCTTATAATGTATTCAGGCATCAAAACATTCGACTCAAAGCGTCGACATTTACATGCTCAAGCCCCTTTTTGTGAATTATGCTGATGTTGTAATGCTGGATCATTAATGACCAGCGCATTAGTCGAGGATTATTTCCCGCGCAGTTTTTCAACCACACTAGAGGATTATGGTCAGTTTCTATTTTTATAATCAATTGGCCATCTAAATAGCACTTTAATTTAGGGAATGTCCAAACAATGGCACTGCATTCTTTTTCTGTTGTACAGAATTTCTGTTCTGCATCAGAAAACTTCCTACTTAAGTAAAGTATGGGGTACTCATGCCCATCATCATCATGCTTCGCCAAAATAATTCACAATCCTCTATCGCTGGCATCTGTTTGAATCACGAATGGTTTAGCAAAGTTTGGTGCATGCACTACTGTGTCGCTACACAGTGCCTCTTGCAGCTCGCGAAATGCTTTCTCACATTCCGGCGTCCACGCGACTTTCCCCTAGCGCTGCTGCCCCTTCAGCAAGTCACTAAACGGCGCTGATTTATTCGTGAACCCTGGGATGAATTTCCGATAATAGCCCGTAAGTCCCAGAAACGAACGCACCGGTTTCTTTGTTTGAGGCACTGGAAACTTCCTAATTGCTTCTACCTTTGCTTCGACCGGTTTCATTTTACCGCTTCCGACAATATAACCTAGGTACTGTACGGAGTCACGCGCGTACTTGCATTTCTTTGGTTGTACGTGACGTTTAGCATTTCTGAGTATTTTGAGCACCTTGTCTAGATGGATAATATGCTCTTGCTACGTATTGATAAAAACTGCAATATTGTCCATATAAGGCAACGCGAATGTCCCGCAGTCGCTTAACAGTGACGCCATCATGCGACTACATTGATACGGGGCATTCTTTACCCCAAATGGAAGGTGCAGTGGGCGATACGCGCCATATACTAGTCACGAACGCAGCGTATCTCTGCGCTCTTGGCGTTAATGAAATTTTATTTTGCATTTTGTTACTCATGGTTCAAGGACATAACTGTCAAAAAAATCGGACAAGACAACTCCATTATAATAATAAGAAGATTGGAAAAAGAGAAGAAGAAGATTGGAATAAGAAGAAGAAGAAGAAGATTGGAATAAGAAGAAGAAGAAGAATAAGAAGAAGAAGAAGAATAGAAGAAGAAGAAGAAGAATAGAAGAAGAATGGAAGAAGAATAGAAGAAGAATGGAAGAATGGAAAGAAAAGAAGAAGAAGATTGGAATAAGAAGAAGAAAAGAAGAATGGAAGAAGAAAAGAAGAATGGAAGAAGAAAAGAAGAATGGAAGAAGAAAAAGAAGAATGGAAGAAGAATGGAAGAAGAAAAAGAAGAATGGAAGAAGAAAAAGAAGATTGGAAGAAGAAAAAGAAGAATGGAAGAAGAAAAAGAAGATTGGAAGAAGAAAAAGAAGATTGGAAGAAGAAAAAGAAGATTGGAAGAAGAAAAAGAAGATTGGAAGAAGAAAAAGAAGATTGGAAGAAGAAAAGAAGATTGGAAGAAGAAAAGAAGATTGGAAGAAGAAAAGAAGATTGGAAGAAGAAAAGAAGATTGGAAGAAGAAAAGAAGATTGAAGAAGAAAAGAAGATTGAAGAAGAAAAGAAGATTGGAAGAAGAAAAGAAGATTGGAAGAAGAAAAGAAGAAGAAAATAAAAACCGAGTATATAAAGTGATGCATTTGAAGCGACATCAGGCGGTACATTCCGGCAGTTTTTGGAGGGCATTTCGGTTTCGCTATTTATGGGTTCAGGGTTAGTTTTCAAAATTTAATTAACAAAATACAGTATCACCGAGTTGGCGTTCCTAAATTGATTCTGTTCGGCGGTTTTCATGATTTTATGTGTGAGGAAAAAGACAATATTACTTAATTCCTCATCTTGAATTAAAGAAGTTTTACTTCGCTCCATCATTTCTGATGAGTTACCTCCGGTAAAATATTAAAACGTGTTGATTGATTGATGGATGGAGTGATTGATCTGTGGCATGTTCATTATGGTACTGCTCCGGCATTCGCCTGGTACCATGGATCAGAGCATCCGGCCGCTAGAATTCTCCTCCAGACAGCGCCTGAAAATCTTACCTCCCCCCCCGTTCAGAGGCACTGCGGTGTCATCAGTGAATGCCCTGGGCAAACTAAGCCACTTTAACATGGGCATAGTGATGACCGACTCCAGTTCAGCAGAAAAAGTTGTTTCTCAAAGCTGTATAAACGTGCTACTGACAATGATGAATTCCGTCTGACAGTGACCTAGAAGTTAGGTCTCAGTTAAATGATTAAAGTAATGTACAACATAATACGGAAGGAGTTATTACAGGTGATAAAAGAACGCCAGCATGTTCTTCATAATATTAGAATAAATAATGCCTTCGTCATTTTCGCTTCAAAAGTATAAATTCCCAAAGAAATAGCTTTTTTTATTTTTTTTATTTTACCACACCTGTATACCACCGCAACTTTAAGAGCATTTCCAATATTCGTAGTGCTGCTGTAGTCTAGAGAAGATCATTAGTGTCATTGTGAACAGTGAGTGCATTGGAATCCTGACGGCCGGCTGACGACATAGGAAATATTTGTTCACCTAACTGAGAATAATAAGGTGATTTTTTACCGCCAGAAATGACTCATCCTGCACATTAATAACAGTATGTGTCATTCGCAAAAGTCACTGACAACATTTTTCTTTTGCACACGTCTACTACACAATGGTTATGCCCGGCATTGAGAGGACATTGAATTTCACGATGTTTTCCGCTGACATTTTTCCTGTGGAATTTACGGAGAAGGGAAAGTCAAAGGGATAAGATCCAAATTATTTTTCTGGTATTCTATCATCAGCGCCTTTTTTATTAATTCCTTGGAGAAGTTTCTTGTACATGAACTCGAGTCGCATCTGTTTGCGACGATCGAGAACACGTGTTCCAGCCAGCTAACGGCTTTCAGGGAGGTTTTCTTAAGCAATCAGCAATATTCGTTCGATGAGCTTCGTCACCTTTCCTATTTACACATGTAACGGTTCGGACAGAGATTTTTTCTAGTGAACAATTTGGCTCACTACACTTGTATTCGACCCTCCTTTGCCCTATGAAGTCCTTGGGTTGATTCGGGGATTTTATTATTTTTCTTTTCTTTTAAAGAAAATATTTTTTTAAAAGTATTTTAATCTCCAATTACGTTACGAATATGAAATTCTTGCATCTTTGTATCACAAATAACTATACTATTGCGTTTCTCTTCTAAATTTCAAAAATAGCCGTCGAAAACGTGAAGGGATGTTCTTGTGTATGGCAAGTAATAGTAATAACACTTCAATTCTGTAAATATTGAAAGCCACAAGCAAAATCTCAGTTGCCTAAATCCAGACATATCTCCTTCAGTGCATATATGCATAAACTGCAAAATTGGCTAATTACCAAACTAACGGGTTGATTTTTACCTTATAAAAATGAGCTGATACATACTGAGAAATAATCTTACACCAAGCACCACAGCAAAGCAAACCTTTAAAATAAAACGAGAATCATCCGAACAATAACAAATACATAAAGAACATATTCCTGTAGATCCCAATTCAAAATACTTAATATACTTGCACATCATTGTACATTGATATAAGAAGTCCGGAAACAACTTTCCAGAAAAACTCTTATTGACAGGCCCTCGTAATGAAAAAGTGGATTCCTATATAGAGCAAATTACTTACTCTAACACATCGTGTAGTCAGAATCCCTGTTTTGTGGGGCCCTTGATAACGAGAAATTGATTGACGGTAAAACGTCCGTCCGTCCGTCCGTCCGTCCGTCCGTCCGTCCGTCCGTCCGTCCGTCCGTCCGTCCGTCCGTCCGTCCGTCCGTCCGTCCGTCCGTCCGTCCGATCTCAGTTACCATGAAATCTCAAATTTTTCGAAAATTGCAAATGTTCAAATTTTTTCGTCTTCCCACAATCTCAATATTGAAGATAAGAGATTTTTTGCTTAATAAAATCTGGTCTTTAAAGAGATCTTGAAGTAAAATCATGTAAATGTTTTTGAAATTACGAAAAAACAAAATTACAAAAAAAATCGCGTAATTTTGTTTGAAATATACGCCCCAATTGTTATTTTTTAATATTTTTTGTCACAAACAGTTCCAAAGTTTTTCTTTAAATGTTCTCCTCCTATGTATCAAAGGGTCGTAAAATATATGGTGGTAATCCCATTTTCGGCGAACTTTTCCAATTTTCGAAAATTACAAAAAAGTTAACATTTTAAAACTACAAAACTGAAGATAGAAATTTTTGCCTCAAACAAAATGTGTTCTAATTATTAGTGCTTTCAAAAAGGTCATGTACAATTCTTTTTTTAAAAGACGAGAAGTTTTCACATAAAATCTGGTTCAAACTAATGCAAATTATAAAAAAGAATAGTTTCTCAAAAACTGCTCCAATTTTTTCTTTAATTTTTTTCGTGTATAAAAAAGGGACGCTTAAAAGAATGACGTAGGTCTCATTTTCGTGGATATCACTGAATTTTAGAAAAATAGCGTGTTGGAAATATTGCGTTGAGACATATTTCTAAGCGTACGAAAGTCAGACCGTTCCCATGGTGTAAGGCGCACGGCGAGTTCAGCATAGCCACACATAGCCATCTGTTATGAATACACATTTGGACAGCATTTCTTTCACGCAACAAATAAAATTTTGTGATCCGATAATATTTATTTTCGAGCAAAATAGTTGCCATGACTTCTGCCCTATTTCTCGTATTTTTACAAAATACTTTGATAGTAAATTTGAAATGTATATATTCTAATTGTGAATATGAATAGTTTCGACCAAAAAGCCCCCCTCTGAAAACAGGTATTAATTATAAAACGAAAACAGTGTACTCTATTGAACAAAAAAGTCCACAAAAAGAAAGTAAATTAGTTATTTATGCACCAAGAGCGTTATAAGGGTTCTAATGATCCCGGGCGACGAAGTGCCCGATGACCTTTGGCCCTCGGGCTTTTTGTCGCCGCTCGATTATTAGAACCAGTTAACGCCCATGGTACATGATTTTTTTTATCTACTTGTACTAATTCAGATTTACTTATTTACTTACGAACTAGATATTAATTTGACTCGATTTGGATTTTTATATTTTCCTCTCATAATTCGCTTTCATAATTCCCTCCTTAGAGAATATGTAGCATCATTCAACTGACTTCATATTTCCCTCGTAACCACAATACTCTCGGTACAGGTAAATTATGCCGTGTATCTCGAGTTACGTATCGAAGGCAATAACAAACAATAACGTAAAAAGTAAACTATGTTAATTCTTCGACGAAGCTAACATAATATAACTTAGAAAAAAAAGCAAAATTTAAATTTCAGTATCGGTGACTCACGTTCTCGACTATTCGTGACTCACGTTACGTTCAAGAACTAGAGTAATAAACACTATTGGTGCTACAACATGCTTCTCGTATTACTTGAACGGTTGTGTTATAACATTTGCATGACATCTGTAAGTTTTATTTTATTTTTAATTACTAAATGTATCTCTGAATAATGTTTCAATTTTTATCTATAAATTTATGTATTACGTGATTAGGCGGAAGAGCGGGCTTGATGGTCCGAGTCTCGCAACATAAATAAAGTCACCAATATCATAATATTAGCTCAACCTGCGCCAAAATTTCGGGCATTAGAACCCACGTTTTCTTGGTTAGCGACGGGTTCGACGGATGTCAGTGTGAATTGCTCCATTAGCGAAGACTGTGCGAGTGTTTCCAATCTGCTACTAGTGGTGCTTCAACAGCACACACTTTCTCGCGTATTTCTATTTGCTCCGCTACATTATACTATTGCACGAACTTGCAAGTGTTTTCAACCAGCAACGTTATTTTTTCGCACTGAGATGCGACGTACATGAAATACGCCCCAACCCTCGTAATTTATTTCTGGCACATTATTTAATATTGTACACCGCCGCCGTATTGAAAATTTCGTGTCCTAGAAGTGGCGCGCAAAATTCGCTGTCTTTTCTACAGCTAGCATTGTCTCGGCGATCGAGTTGACACAGCGGAAACGGGGTGTCTGGAAAGGACTTCTTGTCTTTTCCCCCACGGTAGTGGCAGAATATTAAGAATCAGTACAGTCGCAAAAAAACATACATTCTTCAAAAGTATTGGTATGTATGCATTTGACATTTTAGGGCCGGATTAATTCAACTTTTGGCAGTTAGCAGTGTTCCCAGGCCTGGACGCTGTTTTTATTTAATATCCACACCTGGAGGGTAAGGGAGACACATGACGAGCCTGACGAATTCCCATCCCCGTACCTAACTTACTTTGCTTTTTCCAGTCACAGAGCTATAGAGCCGACCTGGATGGCCGAGGTGGCTAAGAGGAAGTATCGACACAGCGCTTTGGTCCGAAGGGTCGCGTGTTCGAGTCCCGCCTTGGGCCGTTGACGTTTGTCCCTTGACTTTGTTGTCGCGAAGGGCCTCTCGTTCTGCTGACCCCAGATCAGAGGAGCCCGCAAGTGTGTTGATCTAGTGTATGGTCGAATATGCGTCCCATCGGGACGTAAAGGGTAACTGGCTGTTGGCTGGATAAAAACCCAAGGGAAAAAAGAGCCATAGAAAATGATACATTTTTCTGAAACAGTCGAATATAAATTAGAAAGCTAGAGCTTCATTTTTACCCCAGTCGGGAATCGATTCTCAGAAAAACTAAATATTGCAATGCAACATAGGCTAATATGCATAATATGAACTCATCTCTTAAAGCTTGTTATCGTGGTGTAAGAAATATAGAGTATCATTAAAAAGTTGTATCAATTTCTCTTAACTTAAAAAAAGGTATAGTTTAATATTATACATCTAATGTGCTCCTCAGGTCAGAAGACTACAATGGCTCGGACATCTATTAGGAATGGAAGAAGAAAGAAAAAAAAATTTTTTTGTAAAGAACCCGAAGAAGAAGAAAGAAAGGAAGACCCCGTTTAAGATGGCTGGATGATGTGGAGATGGATCTGAGAGTGATGGGAGTGAGGGGGTGGAGAAGAAAGGCAAAAGAGAGAAGTGAATGAGCATTGATCGTTCGAGACGCCAAGGCTAAACTTAAAGGGCCGTAGTGCGACAGAAGAAGAAGAATGTGCCCCTCACATATGTTCGTTTTAGTGAAACCGGCATTTCTATAACTGAAACGGTTCAGGAGATATTCGAAGGGAACATTTTAAGTGAGCCACCCAATATAAAGACTTCTTTGAACAAGTTTCACTAAGAAACATTTCTGTATTCAATAGAAGACTCCGATAACTTTCACAATTTTGAAAAATTCAGACAGTTCAAGAAAAACGAGACCCATTCTATTTCTTAACCTTCTTTACTTTATCCTTAAAATTTAATTTAAAAAATTGGAACAATTTTTGAGAAAATTTTGAAAATGCTCAGGCTTCATATAAAGTACCCTTAAAAATGTGGGTGGGGTGTGGGGTGGGTGGGTGGGTGGGTGGGTGGGTGCTAAGACACCAACAGACTTTTCTCGACAAGAATCAATTAGCACTAGAAAAATTAGTAAGTATATTTTCCATGTACAAAGCCTGAAGTATTTGTATTAAACATCCTATATGAATTAACAGTTGCAGTGAAGAAATTTATCTCCATTTCACTCTTTTCCTATGGGAAAATTCACTTTGATATACGAATGTTTTTGGATTACAAGCACGTTTCCAGAACGGATTATATCACAAAGCAAGGTTCTACTATATCTGGAAAGTAACAAAAATTATTAAAAAACTGCGAGAAATTTAATAGTTTTTGTGGGCTTTGATCATAAAAACTAAGTTATGAAATAGGTAGCAATTTTCCGTTTTACAACCAAAAAATAGAAAAATATTGGTGAGGTTCCGAGGACAAAACCCCCATCAACCACTGAAAGACAATTAGGAATTTAATAGTTGCTTATTAATATTTTTTAACATCCATCAATGAGTATCAACTAAGCCAAGTGATATTTTTTAGAGACCCTACGAAAACAAATTACTTGCTTTCCTAGCTTAATTGTTCTTTTTCTCAAAATTTTGCTTCGAAAGAGGGGACCCTAGTAGATCGCCCATCGACATCAACGCAGCGACAAATTTGGCCTTAGCGCCACGGCAAATGCACGTTTCTCATTCAAACGTGACTTTCGAAGCGATGAGTGATCCACGGATATTTTAAAATCTAAGCAGATGACAATGAAAAGAGAAATTTAGGAAAACGGAAAGTATCTCATACTGCACCTGAATTAGTTTTCAGAACGTGATATTTCATGCGATTATTTCTCTATGTAAAGACACTTTTATAAAGTTAGTTGATGTCATGTGACTATAAAAGATGTATTTGAAAAGTTTGTGCCATTTAAGTAAAAAAAATAACATTAATAAAATGAAAAACAATGAAAATCTTCAAAATATTTCTAATGTTAAATTTCAGATCCAGGTTAATTAATTCCTAATTCAATTCATTGCATTAATACTGAATTGATTTTATTTCAACTTTGGGAGCCCATATAAAGATGGTAAGAATATGTATGTTGAGGGGGAAAAATCCTTTATCTCCAATTGTTTGCTAAATTTTTTAAAAATAGTATCAAGAAAATTTCAGAAAGAACTATATAAAATCAATAAATGAAAAGGATCTACGATATTTATTCTTCATGTTTTCACTGAAACTCATTTACTGATTATTACTTCATAAAATAAATTAATTTATTAATTAATCTCTAATTGAATAATCTATTGTAATGAGAGTAAAATTTTGTACAAAATGTTTTCAAAATTTCACAATTTTATAGCACTTTCATATATTTATTTGGCTGCTTCATGGTAAATGTCACATTCAAGGGAAAAACATTCCAAACACACAGGAAATAAGATTCAGAGATTCAACTTAAGAAACAAATTCAGGTATCAGAGACATTAATATGGAAAGTGAGTAATTCAATATTTTAAAATACTTTCTGGTATAGTTCTCAAGTTTCTAACAAACAAATGCAACAAAAATTTGATGTGATCAATAATATTTCATAAATAAAATAATCATAAAAATCTGTCTATTATACTCTAAAATAATCTGTTAAATTTGGACCTTTCTAACGTTTTCCAATTCAGAAAATCACTTACAAAAAAAATTATTAAAAAAAAAAATATATATCCACCAAAACTATTTCATATTTTACAATTAAATTCAGCCGGATTACAGATATACAGCACATACTGAAAAGTTCCCTATTCATTGGACTTTGTATACTGCATCTCTATAAGTTCTGAATGTCTCAAAATTAAAACTACTGTTTGTATGCTGTGAAAAAATTAAGAACCTCTGAAAAATGTCTATTTGGTAAAAACTCTCAAGAATTTCAATGAGAATAAAAAACATTATTTACAAAACATTTGCATACAAAAATATGATTAGTTTGCCCACGTCAAGCAAAACCTTATCACAAAATCTGTTGCGGGGAAATCTGTGTTTTTTTTTTTGTTTTTTTTTTCAAAATTTAAGGAGAACTACAGAAGTAATATTTTTAAAAATAGCAAGTCAATTCTAATGTGACAAATAAAAAAATACAACTTAAAAAAGTAGAATCTAATATAATAATAGGTTCAACAAAACAGTTAATTTTTCTCACTACACCGCTTAGAAGACAAAATTTCATATCAGTATCCACTTTTTTGCCCAATTTATCGCTTTCTGGCAGATTTGAATCCTTTAAAGCGATGATCGTATCTTCGAAGTTTCGCCGGAGATGAGTTTGAAAATCTTACGAATGAAATAAAATACACAGGTTTCGATAATTGGGTCCAGCGGAGTTGACCCGTTTCCCGCTACCTTCCGCATTGCTAGCGTTCCCGGCGGCGAACCGGTACGATTCTGTAATTATGAAGTCTATGAGAACGGAACCATCTGGAGTAGGCCATCCATGTAGCACACCGTTTCTACACAATATCGGTGCATAACGTATGCAAAAGCAATTGATAATGTTCAATAATATTAAAATCCGGAAGAAACTTCATACGTATGCTTTGTAAATTAAACATCAACATCGAATTAAAGCAGAATTATAGTTATTTTAGGAACAAAATTCAGTGTCTAGAAAGCACAGCATGAAGCTCATTACCGAATCAACGAGAAAGGTAAACTAACAAACCACGTGCACGGCAACTAAGCATTAGGTTGACATATTTGCTCAGGCGTTTGACGTAATGCTCCGCATCTAAGACGCTGTCAATCTGACATTTCGAAATAAAACTAATTTTTTTCGTTGCCGAGTCTACTGATTACATCAAAAATAAATACATAATGCAACAATACGTAGGCTTATTTGTTGGATTACACTATTGCTACTATAACAAATTATTGCTAACATCATGAAAAGGTGCTCCGATCTTCAAACAAGCATTCCCTCTAGAACGTAAGAGTTCGAAAAAAATATTTTATGAAAAGATTAAAATGCAAACCTGTGTGATAATTACAACAAAAATAAAATAAAAATATTTTCTCCGGGCAAACACACAGTGTTCTTTTAAAATTGCCCCAAAAAAAAAGACCCATCAAACTTCTCCAAGTAATTACGTGTTCAAAAATTGCATAGCTTACACTATATTAACATTATGAACATGTTAAAAAATTGCATTTCTGATTTTTTTAAATACAAAATGGGAGAAACAAATTATAAATGCAGATTTCTTGCTTAAATAACAAGAATGTCAAACTGGCCAAACGTAACGTGTGAAGAACGCCAAAGTGTTAAGTGACATTACCTGCACTTAGATGAATTACAGGTCCACCATTGTTGAATCTGTTCTTGCACCTTGCTTCGCAGTACGTAAAAAATTCAATCAACAACTACATACACTTCTATTGACACTCGCATGATGAAAGCACTGGTCACATTCACAGCACACCTTTTGTTTCGGGAGAATCAACAGGTGCCATGTACCACACGATGTACATCAAATCTACTTCGAGGAATTGCGCACATTCTTCGTTTCATTTTCATTGAAGGAACGTGAAAAACTTACGGCCAGCTTACGGCCCTGCTAAGCATACGGCGAACATCTACGTGTCAACAGTAGAAATAAAAGGAGTGCGGATCAAGCGAACCGGTACCTGATGACGCGGGGCATCGCGAGAAACGGTGCATGGAACACGCGTGGGGGAACGAACACAGAGAGGCCAATGAACACCTGAGACGGTAGGGGTGGGTAAGCGTAGAGAGCGGAATGAACCCAAAAATGCAAGGTTTCTCGTCCCAAAGAAATGTTACTCAACAAAATCTTGGGATATTTCAAATTGATGAAGATGAAATAGTTCCTAAAACTACATATTGCTTCTCATTATATATTTTAGAGGTTACTTTTCGACATATGAATATCATTTGTGTTTCAAATAGCAAGATGTTAAATGAGACCAATGGGTCCAGTCACCACGATCTCTGTCAAGGTCTCCATTGTTAACAACTGCAGTCTCTCAGAAACAAAGCGAGAAGAAAGAACAGAGCAAGTGACATAACTTCTTCGAACGCTCCTAAGACATTGTCATTGTCACGGACATTTTATAAATAGCGTTAATATAAAATCAAACGACAGTTAAAAATCCTTCATTCAAGTTCTCTTGTAATATTACAAGGCCTACTAACAGTGAAAAATGTGGCTTACGCGATTATATGTACATAAATAATTTCCACATTCTCGCCAGCCTAGCATTAAAGTGAAACCATACAATAAGAGGAACATAATAGAATATAGAGTAGTGAAATAATGTTCCTTTTCTAATTTGTTTTTATTTACTAACGTTCTATCAAGCAACTAAGATATAAAAATATTTGGAAGTTATTTCTTTTTTTCATAAAAATATTGCATTGTTGTGCCTTTATTATTAGATTAAAAAGAAGTGTTGCAGCATAAATGTAGTTGTATTAATGCATTTCTGAGTCAAATTCAAATGTATTCTTTTTTAAATATAAATACTTAAATAATCAAGGTCCATTCTTTATTATATATAGTGTTTACACTTTATAAATATTCTTTTAATGGATTGTTCAAGTAAGACTAAAAGAAAATTGAGCTGCTGTACTAGTATTTCAAATGAACATCAGGGGAAATTAGTGTCAATTGAAAAATTACTATAAATTAGGGTCCATAAATTGATAATTCTCAATTCTATAATTTTTGAGAGCCAGAAGAAAAATAAATTTTTTGTAAATTCAATTTCAATAAGTTACTCATTCTTCTTGTTGCTTTTTATAAACCTATTATAGTTCTATGACCGTGCTTGATCAGTAATTGGACTGCACAGTATATTTCCAGGAAAATTCAAAAATCTATGTTTTAGATATCTGAAATGAGTTATCATTATGTTGCCACATCATCTTCAAATGTGGCATTGAGAGATCAGAAATAGGATTATGGAATTTTGTTTTACTTCATTACTTAACTATTCCCAGATCTTTAAACATTGATCACTAAATGGTTACATTGAAGATAACGTTGCGAGTCAAATTTCTAAATTTTGATCATTCTTTGAAGTATTCATTATGCCTACAATATTCAAGGAGATAATACTAATAATTGCACTCACACATTATCAAATAATATTGCCAATCATTATAAGGGAATGCTCTATATATTATTATTATTTTACATATTTTTACTTTACTGTTTGTATGAATCATATTTTGTAAACATTCCAATGGGAGTGGTTTTAAACTGTAGTAACCCATTCCTCTCACGTCATACAATTCCTTGGTCATCTAAACTGGTCAATTATGTTTATTTCATTTTGATGTTTACAAATGAATTCTATTATACACTTAGATAAAGCAACCTATTATCCTACATCAAGAAATAATTTTTAAATTAGTCTGATTAGAAAAAGAAAACGCTTGCTATTATGTATTTAAGTGAGTTAAGTTAAATACATGCACAACATATTACTTTTGAGGATATATCTATAAATGTGTTGATGGTGAAATAGATTACCTTCCACCTCTCTACTTACCTTCCATCACAGGAGCTGGGGCTGGGGTAATGTCTGTCAGATCCAAGAGGAATTTGTGGTGGACAAAGTGGGTTCAAGGCAAGTTTTCATGTGGTTAACCTGTGGTCCCTGTCATTCATTACACTATAATTTAGAAATTTACAAATATTTAAATTAATGAACCAAATTAATTCACCAAACACCTATGACCCCTATACCCATCTATCCACACCATCATGACCTTCTCTTCTTCCATCCAAGGGCGAAAAATTACTGGACAAGTTGACATGCTTGGGTAGGAGGTGTATGGGAAAAAGAAAAGAATGAAGAGGAGAAAAAATAGAAGGTAAGAATAACACATGAGGAAAATAAGGATGAACATGCTTCTTCTGTGCTCAGCTTTCCTCTCTCGAGCACATGTTAGCAGGGGGAGCATTGGTGACCTTGGGTGGTGGACTGTTATCCATTCAAAATATCCATGAAACATGAGTGGCAGAAAAATCAAAATTACTCAAAAAAATGCTTATCTGCACAATATGTATATCATTGGATTTGTCTTTTCACGCTCATCATGGTAGACCAAAAAATATGTATAGTTCCATTTGAAAAACAATGTTGCCTCAGGATCTCATAAAATACAAGTGATAAAATAGAAACGAATACATGTATCAATTAGCCCCATTCCCTCATGCACTTCGGTGAAAACTGCATTGCAATAACTTCAATTGTTCAAAAACTGCAGAAGGTGCTAAAGTTATGTGACTCACCTGTATATTAATTGTCTCATAATTTTTGTTGAATTTATTTATTTTATTGCAACTATTAATGCGTAATTATGATTCCTAAATTGTAGTTAAACTGTATTATTTGTTCTTTTATTGACCCTCCTATGACTATCTTTCTTCTTCTCAATTCATTTTGTAAGACATTTTAACTGTACTGGATTAAAAATTTCATTGTATATTCCATTTTTAATTCCCACAGTGCATGAGCTGCTTTTTGGGGTGCAACCTCAGACGAGGGCCAGAACTGGTTATCTGTATTCAATATTGTGTTTGTTTCACAGTTTCTATTTAATTGTATCCCTTGGGGTATGTTAGGGTATGAGATGGCACAATGTGCCATCTCATTTCTGTAAATATTGTTCCTCTGTTGCCACATTGTTCCTCTTGTATGAATTTTTATGCAATAACTAATTATTGTTTTATTAAGCTTGCTAAAATTTTCTATGCTATTGAGATTACTGAGACGCCCGGATAGTTGTTACTGTCTTTCTTTCAACCTTTCTTGAAAATGTTTTTTATTATATTTTCCAGCCCGTCTTGTGATGTTCTTTCTTTTTTCAGAGCTATGCTGAATAGTTCTAAATGCTCTTCTAGGACATGTTTCTTAGAATTAATAAATATAAATTACAATCAATGAATGACTAAGGGAGGGCTCACATGAAAACAATGAGATCTGCATTCAGATGTTTCCACTATTATAAAGAAACAAGTCGAATTGTATATTCGTTAATACACAAATTAACTTTTAATTTAAATATATTTTACAAAATATTTTTTTTTTATTAATTCTTTAATAATAAAAATAAATTTTCAGTGGGAGATGGACATAATCCAATGTAGAACGGCTTGCTGCTCTCAGTGTGGCATTTGCCCTCCAATGTAATAAATGGACATTTGATTCTTTGTTGGTGTCATAGTAATGATGTTGGTTAAAGCTACTTGGGTATAAGTGACTATATCGTGGGTCTAACTGTAAATCTAGGTAAGTGATCAAATGAACAAAATGATTTTACTAAAAGTTAAGCTAAATAGATAATGGCGGGGAAGCTGAAGCAGCACTATTCCTTCACAGAATACAAAAAAGAAAGACATGCCTCAGTGTTATGAACAGAAAACAATATCAGATTAGGATGTACAATAGAAATAAATCTAATGTCATTTGTAGGAAGTGTGTAAAGCTAACTTGTAGGTTCCCTGTTGGTGAGAAAGGTTTCAAATCCCATAAGTGCATGTACTATGTCCAATTGCATAAATGATGTCTATCATACAACATATCTATACTCAACATATAATGTTATTGAAATGTTAATATAATGTTGTTTTAAAATGTGTATATTTTCATAAACAAATACTATAAAATGTGTTAGTAATATACAAAAAAACAAAAATCTGGGTCAAAAATATTTAATTGATCTTTTAATTATTTTCATGCAGTGGCCTTAGTGACTGCTTACTGATTCTAGGGTGAGAAATTGTCCCTCCTCTCTAGAGTTAAGTTAGCAGCGTTAAAATTTACATAACTATTTACTTTAGTTTTTTAAAGAACCAAAGTTTTTTCGGGGGCAATTCAAACTTGTTTTTTATGAATAAAAAATTAACATATCTTGAATTAACCGTATATGAAACATTTTCAAAACAGATAACAAAGAGAAGATAGGAATTACTGATATATTTGAAAATCTTATTGTTCTCTCTATAAATGGAAGTCGTCTTGGAATCTCTAAACCTTTTTCTGATCTTTATAGAGAATGTATTTGTGGTTATGGTTCTTTAAAGAGGATTTATTTGTTAAGAGAATGTGTTTGGTTTAATGAATGTTATTTAAATTATCAAAAATTTGGATTTTTCTAATTATATTACATACTTATGTATATTAATCTTGTAATATAATTAATTAAAATTATGAACTTATTAATTAATATTTAAATATGTGTGTGACTTTCAGTACATTATTAGTGAATCTATTTTAGTTAAGTGAAGAAACATGGTCCAAAAATAGTCTATTTTTAATAGAAATTTCATTAATGTAGTTCAGAGAGTAGGTGGTGTATAGAGTAAAATGCTTTGCCCTTAGCCCTGAAAAAAATTACTCCATTCAGGAACAAATCTCCAGCAAAATGACATTTTTTTGAGATGAGTCTTTTTCCTATCAACGGACTGAATTGTTGTATGAATTCATTACTAGGGAACGGATTTTCATGTAAATACAGTACATATTTTTACAGGGACAAGATACCTGCATTCACTAATATTTTTTACACTTAAAATTATGTTTATTTTACATATTTTTACATATTTTGGAATTACATATTTTTACATATTTTATCTATAGCTACATATTTCGTTACATTTTAATATATTTATAGGTTGAAAACGAACATTTCACTTGTGATGTTCGAAATATATGTTACTTGAAAACTAACTTAGTTACTGAAATACTTAAAAAATACGCAATGCGCTTGTAATAATGCCGGGCAGTCGTTATTAATTGTCAAATTTATCTCCCCCCATTCACATCTGCTTCTTGGAAACAGCATAATCAGGATCAACGATGAGCGGATGTAGTTTGTGAAGCAGAAGGACCTTCAACCACGTGCTTACTCGTGTTTCATAGACCCCATGCGTAACTCAATAAAAAGAATCAGATCGTTGTCTTATCCCTTTTCTGGAGTTGGGGTGGGAGTTTGCTCCCTTTACCCCCCCCCCTTCTATCACAGGCTACACGGTACTATTCACTTGAGCTCTGGCTCCTCATAAACAACATTGTATATAATACGAAAGTATTATAGTATAATAGATGAAACTAGCGAATAATGTAAAACTTTCATTCAGCCTCTCTGAATCCATGTAAAGATCTGATTGGCAATGTACTCTGCTCGGAAAACGCTTGAAGAATGGAATTGTAAACATTATAATGAATATTTATTTAACATATTTCTTATTTTTTCTTACATCTTTTGTAAAAAATAAGTACATATATATGTACATATTTTGCTTTTTTTTATTACAATAAAGTCCGTTCCCTATTCATTACATTCAATTCTTTGAGAATTTTACAATTGAAAAATTCATTAATAGATTTTAGTATTATTATAAAACAAATATTATTTACAATTTTGATCTTCAGTATAGTTCCTAGTCTTGTAGGAGCAGAGATGCAACAGAAAATATTTCATTTGGCTTTAGAATTTTCTATCAGTTTTAATTGTTTAATGTCATTTGGTAATGTGTTTTAAGATAATGTGCAAGTTGGCTTCTATGTGGATTGGTTTATAGTGGGATGTTGACTCTGAATATTATTTCTATGTTGTGTGTTAAAATTGCATGGAAGTGCCCCTTATGAGTTAAGTCAGTTTTGACAAAACTCACTGGTCTATAAATCTGTCCTGAATAAGGACTACTTATTCTAGGAATCATGAGATATGGTTTACAATGCTCTAGATACAATGGAAATATAATAAAAATATTACAAAATTTTGCATTTCTTGAGGGTTTACAACCTTGTGTAGAACCAAATATACATGTATTGTGTTGTCATTCCATTTCTAATGCTATAAGCCCAGAACAATGCTATAATGTACTACTGAGCTATAACATAGGCAAATGATATCCATGCCTACATCCAAGACGGGACGTTAATAACTTATGTAACGCTAAAGAGGGGGTGCATGTGTTTTGATGCAGCATTATGTTGCATTACATTGGTGTAGGGGGAGTTTAATGTCACGAAAAGCTGATATTTATATTTTCTTATTTTTCAATATTTGCTAAAATAATTCTTTTTATTTAGTCTTACACTAAAATGATAAAATACTTTAATGTTAACAAATTAAATAAAATAATATAAATTAATTAATATTATGATGTATAAATTGTTACCAAAAACGAATATTTTTTCATCACTTGATTGCATTCATTGAATCTTTCGGATAACAAATATTCAAATCCAATCTATAATCTATTCTAGAATCCAATTAAAGTGGTGCAGTCGACTCAAGCCCATGCGTCATTAAAGATGGTGTGTGTAGGGTTTGTTGTCAGAAATATTCTCGTACATGTGTGCTTTCTTCAATCAAAAATTGTCCCCAATCTTATTGTTATGTGCAGTCAGCATTGCTAATAAATCTGACTGATAATCAAATTTACTTATAGTCTTACTATAAGAGAGAGCAGGAGAGGCGGCTCAGGGCATCAACTGATGCCTCTGCAGTGCCAGGGACTGGGAGGTCCTAGGTTCGAGTCCCAATGATTCTTGTCTCTGCTGGGGCGGTGCCCGCCGGTGGGAGATACCTGCTTGAGGAAAACCTCGCTAGGTCGGCGTCGGATTTCACCATCCAGCGGAGAAAGATCACCGCCACCTCCCGAGCAAAAAACACGCACTATTCTTACGGGACTAATCACCTTAGCAGTTGATACTCCCTGAATCATCAATCACAAAAAATCGTAAGAAAAGAAAGTATTGTAATCACTTGCCTAATTCTGAGGTGAATATTCCACAGAAATACTTTTATTGTCGGGCCTTGGTAAAGAAAAAGTAGATAAATATTGTTTCTTTATGTAGTAAATTACTTCCTCCAACAGGTCGTGTAGTTAGAGTCCATGTTTTGTGGATCCTTGATGTCGAAAACTCCACATTGACCGGAAAACGTCTGTCTGTGAGTGTGTCTCTGTGGTCAACTCTAGCATATACTCAATTGTTCAGACAATTTACTCCAAAATTGACATTCCCGATCGATTTGAACGAACTTGGAGCCTTGATAGTTTGAAATGGATATTTTGATTTTGTGGGTACTTTACAGGAAGCTCAGTTTTTTTTTGATATACGCGAAACTACTCTAATTTCCAAAAATGTATATGACTTTATTCAAAGAATTATTTTTTAGAACAGATTTTCTTAAGAAAAAATCTCTTATGTCCAATGTTTTTACCGTCCTTCGCTTTTATTCTTTGATTGATTAGTGGTTTCAGGCGCGTTAACTAATAAGGTAATTATTCCCGTAAGTGTAGTGCATGGTTTTCCTCGGGATGTGGCGATGATCAGTCTGTGGATATCCCTCGTCCAGTGAACATCGTCCCGGAGCGCTCCGCGCTTAGGCACAGTGTACAGCACGGGCCCAGTCGTCGCAACATAAAAGCTTAAAGATAAGTATTGTATTTTATACTATCGCTTTCCTGGTATTCTCTTTTCGATCGTTTTTTTAATAGTAACTCGTACTTTCAAATCCCTAGTTTTCTTTCCACTATACTCTCTTTACTCTCCATTTCATATAGCAACTCCGTCTGAATCTGATCCTCGCTGCACGTGAAACTTTAAAACCTATTCCTTAGTTTAATAAATTTAGTAATTCTTTCAAATTTATTTCCTTTAGCGTGGCTTAGGATTTTTCTCTAATATTTTGTAAATCTCACCTTTTAAACTCTACTTATACTTATTAAATTCAATTTGGGTAGTTTTTTCTCTCTTTATTCTTCACTTGTCAGCATGGCATCGAATACCAGAGGAACTACTAAGAGTAACCAAAACAATCTGCAAGTAGAAATAAATTCAATTGTTCAGGAAGTTTTTAAATGCCCTGCCTTCCTCAACTCCTTGGCGGCGGTCCTCACTGGAATGGTCGCCAAGCAGTTAGAGGAGAGCATGAATGAACCGATTTAATAAATAATTTGCGCAGGGAAATTGACGACCGACACAGAGAAATTAAAAATCTGAAAGCAGAGCTCGACGCCAGAACAGATCAACTTGAGATGTATCGCGGCGGAATTCCTTGCGGATCTTCGGAGTCAAGGAAAAGATAATAAAATCCAGATCAACTTGCCTTGATGTGGCAAAACAGAAAGTGTAATTGAGCCTGAACGACATTGATAGATGTCTAGAGTAGGACCCAAGATCCCAGGAAAAACACGACCGCTCATTGTAAAATTTGTAAGTTACAGGAAGCGTCGTGAAGTCTTTCGGGAGAAAAGACAATTGAAAAACACCGGTGTCACAATACGAGAAGACCTCACAAGATCCCGTCTGGAGGTTCTGAGAGCGGCCATAGATAAATTTGGTCTGCGGAACGTCTGGACGGAAGATGGTACAATAGTCATTAAAACAGGTAGCAGGAAAGCCGGCGCACAGACAATTGCCGACTTGCAGACCATTTCCGCCTAAGTAAGAGCGCTCCCCTCTCCTACCCCACAGCTTAACACTCCCTTAACTTGGAATTTCGAAGGATCCTCTCTTTCCTCCCCACCCCTCTAAGCATCTTTTCTTCTTTCATCTTTTCTCTACAACCTTTCTGAAAGCATGGCCACCAGCATGAATCCGCCCCTACAGCTTTCCTCATTACATGAACAAAGCAATCATACACTTACTCAATACTTATGCCTCCATATCAAAATCTTCATCGCGAACTTTATTTGTCGGTCACGTAAATGCTCAATCGCTATATTGTCATCTTGAAGTGCGAGAACTAATTTCAACCCACCGTTTTCATGCCCACCGTATTAGCGAAACGTGGCTAAAGATGTCACTTGTTACAACACTTGTCACAATTTCTGGATACCGTTTTCCCACATATCGCGTCTCAGGGAGATGGTGTCGGTATTTACCTTCGCGATGATCTCACTTATAAATAAATAACTTCATCAGCAGATAACGTTAATCAGAATAACGAATATCTCTTTATTGAAATTTCAATATTTAACAAAAAATGTGCCCTAGGCGTAGTGTACTGTCCTCCGAAAACAGGGAATATCGACAAAGAAATCGCGCTTTGCTCAAGTAAATACAACATAATACTGATGGGGGATTTCAATTGTAATCTTCTGAAATCTACGTCGCATGCCGACAAATTCAAAAGTATTTTTGGCGAAATAAATCTTTCTATCTTACCACTAAATGCCTCACCATACAATCAGTACAGATATTTGGATAGATCATATCGTTGTATCGAATCATGGCAAAGTGAAATTCCATGGCCAATCACCAGTTCCTGGAATATCTAAACACGATCTCATTTACGTCTCATACAATATGAAATGCCCTAGATATACGCCAACAGTTTTCAAATACCGCCACTTCAAAAGATTCAATCTTGAATTATTTCTCTCTGACGGTATGTCTATGCCCTGGCATCTTTGTTTGTCAAGAAAGTTCGTTAGATAGAAAAGTAAATACTTTTACTCATCAATTGAGGGAACTGATTAATCGACACATACTCGTAAAGAAAGATCGTGCAACACGTCCGCCGGCACCATGGATAACAGATGAAATACGTTGGTTAATGAAACAAGGGACGCTGCCTTCAAAATTTTTCCAAATTCAAAATGCGAAAACGACAGAATTAAATACAAAAAATTAAGAAAAAAAATTGAGAAACGCGAAATGTAAATATTACCACAAAGTTTTGGGCACAAATGGCAACTCGAAACAAATATGGAAATCTCTACGCACTCTTGGCATAGGCAGATCACGAGCACCGCTTCAAATTGATATACCTCTGGACTCCGTAAACAAACGTTTCGCTAATATGACTCCCCATTTGCAAAGTTCATTAAAAGACATGACTATCAAACTTACAGTTCCATTCTAGAAATACTCCAGAAGAATTTTTCTTCGCGTGTACAAGTCATATTGACGTCCTTAATGTTATATCCACAATACACGGTGTTTGTTAAAAGATTATTTATTTATCCTTTTTATACAAGGCAAGTTCTCTTGATACAATATCCCCCCCCCCATTTGCCTTCTCGGCTGACGTCCAGTCTTGGGTACAGCCGCTGCAGCGATCCATGCGCCTCAGGCTCCGGGCCCGCGCCTCCACTAGGCCGGGCGTCACGGCGTCTCCATACGGCGTAGAAAAAGAGAGGGGCGATAGGTCTACCGCCACTGCCTCTCGCTGTTCCCGTGCGCGCTCCTCCTGTCTGCCTCCTCGCTGACTGGATCCCGAATTGGGTACAGCCGCTGTGACGATCCATGCGCCTCAGGCTCCGGGCCCGCGCCTCCACTAGGCCGGGCGTCACGCCGTCTCCATACGGCGTAGGAAGAGAGGGGCTGTAGGTCTATCGCCACTGCCTCTCGCTGCTCCCGTGCGCGCTTCTCCTGTTTGCCTCCTCGCTGGCTGGATCCCGACTCTCTGCTGCTTGTTGCGAGGGGGCCCGCTAAATACCCCCTGGGGCCGCGGCTCGCTGGCTGGGCCCGCCGCCGAGGACGGCGGCGAGTCTCTGCCCGCCCATTCTGGCGTGACGGCCCGCGCGCGTCCTGCCATTACGTGGCTCGGTGGCGGGACTTGCGAATGCGCGCGGGCAGCCACAACACTTAAAACTATTCAGTGTAAAATCAAGCGCCTCCGGAGTAGACAATATTAATGACAAATTACTGAAATTTTGTGCCGAAATAATATATCCCATTGTAACAGATATAATAAATTTTTCTCTCATAAGTGGAACTTATCCGACCTCTTGGAAAACTGCACTTGTCCATCCTCTTCCTAAATCAACAAATCCTCCTGAGTACAGACCTGTTAGTATTCTACCTACAATTTCTAAAGTATTAGAAAAAATTGCGCGACATCAAATTACGAACTATTTATACAGCAAAAATCTCTTAAGTGAACATCAACATGGTTTCCGATCAGGCAGAAGTACAGGAACTGTGCATTGGCCTACATTAATTGACAACCTACATTGACAACGGTAAATTAACGATACTTATTCTCTTAGATTTCAGTAAAGCATTTGACTCGGTCGATCATGATATCCTGCTAGAGAAGATGAAAGCATTGGGTTTCGCTAAACCCACGATACGGTGGTTCTCACAATATCTTTCAGATCGTCAACAAGTCGTAGTATCAGGTGAAAACTGATCCAGTGCCATTAGAACCGCCCGGGGTATTGCACAGGGAAGAGTTCTAGGACCCTTTACGTAAACGACGTTTACGTAATTTACGTAAACGACGTAGGACAATGTCTTAAATACTGTCGCTATAAAATGTACGCAGATGACCTTCAACTATATGTCAGCGGACATCTGCCGGAGCTTAACTCTTTAGTTCAGAAAATAAATGAGGACCTAAATGCTCTCAATAAATGGACCGCAGCCCTAGGACTTTATTAAACCCAAATAAGTCCCAAAGCTTACTGATAGGCTCCCGCAACGCCATCAACAAGTTAGAGAAAACTCTTCCGTCTATTAGTATAAATGGCTCCCCTCTACCCTGGTGTAACGACGTAAAGAACCTAGGAATTCATATAGACAACATTCTCAGCTGGACTACGCATGTAAGTAAGATTTGTCAAAAAGTCTTCAAAGACCTCCACTCCCTAAAACGCGTCCGAGAACCACTTCCTATAAACACACGCATGAACCTGATTAATTCACTAATAATGCCCCATTTCGATTTCTGTAATTTATTGCTCACTGACTTAAAAACCAAGCAACAACGCAAGTTGCAAACAGCACAAAACGTATGCATTCGTTTCATATTCGATCTTCGTAAGTACGATCATGTATCTGCGTACTACAGACAGACAAATTAGTTCTATTGAAAAAAGAAGAATATTGCATAACCTCTTGCTTCTCCATAAAATCTTGTACAACGGCCATCAAACACACATGTCTAAGAACTTCAAAATGCTAACACTAGAGCGATCGCGTTCGGCATTATTGCTGTGCATACCTCGACACAACAGTCATACAGTAAATCTTACACTGTCACAATAATTCGAAACTGGAACTCACTACCTACACATCTTAAGAGAATTAGCAACTTTAGAAAATTCAAAACTTTACTTGGTGTCTCGATAAAAAACAATTAAATGTAGAAATGTACAAAATGTAAATGAAATAGAAATGTAAAAAATGTACAAATCACACAAAACAAAAAATTCAAAAACAGACAGTTCACCCAAAATTTTAGACACAATGTTCGTTTCCGAAACTTCTTCCTATGAAATTCTCAAAATAATCGGTAAACTAAAATATAAATATTCGTCCGGTTTAGATAATTTCCCGGATTATTTGTTAAAGACTTGTGCGTATGCCATTATACACCCGTTAACTCACATATTTAATGCATCTTTATGCACTGGAACGTTTCCAGATATTTTCAAAACAGCTAAAATTAAGCGGCTCTTCAAAAAAGCCAACAAAAATGAAATTCAAAATTATCGGCCCATTTCTCTTCTATCAGTTTTTTCTAAAATATTAGAGAGACTTTTTTACGTACGAATGGAAACCTTTCTCACTAAACACGACGCGCTTTCAGATTGCCAACATGGATTTAGAAAATCAAAATCAACGGAAACAGCTATATTTTCTTTTCTTAAAGATGTCGCCTCATCATTGGATCAAAACGAGGCACCCATTGGATTATTTTTAGATTTCTCAATAGCTTTTGACGTCATTGATCATGACATTTTACTTTCCAAATTACCTTCATATGGAATCCGTGGTATTGCTCTAGATTGGTTATGTTCGTACCTTAAACAACGATCTCACAGAGTTGAAATACCTTACTGGAATGATGGAACATTACGTACGCACCTTTCCGACTCTTTGCATGTGGAGTTCCTCAAGGATCGATTTTAGGCCCTATTCTGTTCCTACTTTACGTAAAAGATATGCCCTCGACGTTTCGAAACGGAAGAACGGTTCTCTTTGCGGATGATACGAACATCCTTTGCAATAAAGAAACAGTAAATAGTACAATATCAGATGTTTCAAATTGGTTCCGAAATAACAAATTAATAGTAAACGAAAAGAAAACGGTTTTAATGCAGTTTTCCATTTCAAATAAACAATTCAGTGCTCCATTGAAAATGAACAGTGATGATTGAAATGAAAATTAACTGATGTTAAGGCAACAACATTTTTAGGTCTCTCAATTCAGTCAAACCTTAAATGGAACGTCCATTTAAATGAATTGAACACAAAATTAAGTTCATTATGCTACGCGTTCAGAATTCTTGCAAATTCAGCCAGCCTTTATACTGCTCGTTGTGTATACTTCGCGAATGTTCATTCCCGCCTGAGATATGGCATAATATTCTGGGGAAATACATCTTATAGCTCCCAGACTTTTAGATTACAAAAACCAATTGTACGAATAATAACCAAATCCCACCCACGTGATTCATGTAAGCCTCTCTTCATAAATCTAGGAATTTTACCATTACCGTGTCTTTTTATTTACGAATCAGTGGTTTTTGTCAAAAATGACTTGCTTAAGGGCGGGAATATATTTTCAGAAAATGCCGAAGTCTATTACTATAACACTCGACGTAGAAATCATATTCATCAGGTGACAGTATCAACAGCTCATTACAAAAAATGCACCTACAATACATGTACATTATTTTACAACACTTTTCCAGATGACATTAAACGATTAACTTGAATAGAAAAGTTTAAATCCCAAGTGAAATCGTTTCTGCTGCATAACTGTTTCTATACAATTAGAGACTACACTGAGCATCACAACAAAAGTAACATTAATTTTAACAATGATACATAATGCATTATTTAGCATTTGGACTGTATAAATGAGTATAAACATCCTGTAACAACTATTGTACTACAGCTTCCGGGTCAATGACCCCCATCAAGGTTTTTCGTCCAGTTTCCCTGATCCATTGAGCAAATGCTGAGATGGCCCCTTGTTTTGCTTCTGGACATAAATGTAACTTCATTTTCTGTGCACGTCTTCTAGAATTCAGTGGGAAATACAATTATTGAAATTATCGTTTCCATGTTGTCGCGGCAGGAAGTATTATTCCGAAGCACAACATGATAAGAGCCAAAATTTATTGCTTATTTATCTTTGAAAATAGATTTTATTACATGGGAGTTTTTTTCTCCCTTTCAAAATTCAAAATTTAAGTAGTATATGACTGTGTAAGGATCACAGAATTTTGAAAATGTGCACACAATTCACTTTTCCCCATAGCACGTCATACGCAGTGTTTAACTGTTTTTTGACGTAAAATAAAATAAAATAAAATAAATAGTTTACACACGTTCTCTGTTCAATCCGCAATTTTATCTTAATTATTTTCTGGAATTGACCATGATCCCTTTATTACATATCATTCTCCATGTTAGATCGTTTTTTTTTAAAGTAATATTTTCGAAAGTATTTCTTCCCACTCCTTTCCCCCTGGCCATCTTCCTCCTTTCCTACTTCAGGATACAGTAAAAGCTAATCCTATTACTGCTGATACAATGTTTAAAATTAGAGAAATTACATAGCTATATCTAAAATACAACTTTGTTACTATAATGTAATAGATTTCTAAGTGTAAAATAAGAAAATATTATGTAAAACTACAGCTTACAAATCTTCCTGAAATTATGATGTTTGTCACTTTTATTATTATTTATATATTTTATTACTATTATTGTTACAAAGAAAATCAGTAGTCACACCATTATTTTATTGACACTTTCTGTATTTTATACTGTAAGATATCCTTTTGTAAGTGCCTTTACCTAATGATTAATGTGGTATTTTCCATGTTTTTGATTGAGATTATGTATTGTATATGTCATCAAGTACTACCTGTTGTAATGTAATTGTAAAATTATATGTACTATATTTTCCCTTCTGATCCCGTGTATCCTTTTCATTATCATTTCTTTATTATCTCCTCTTGTCAATCTCCATTTTCTACGCTTCCCCTTTTCTTTTGTTTTTCACTCTCAGCGCTGATATTTCTTCCTCTCAATATTTCAGCCTTAAGCCGCCATCCTGATTGAGGTTTTTTCTGGGTTTACTCAATCTCTTAAGACGTATGCCGGGATGGTCCCTAGTATTGCAATGTAAAATAAACCCTCCTTTCTTGTTTATTGTTCACAGTTGAGGCACGGTGGGTAATGACAACTGCAAATTCGGGCGGATTTTGAATTATTGATTCTAAGTGGAATAAGTGGGAGCTCTTTTTATCTCATTTTTTAAGAATGTTCCTTACATCATGTCTTTCCATTTTGAAAAATTTCAAGAATAAACAAAAAATGACAATAAATTAATTTGGCTCGTACAGATAAATTGATATTGATGGTAGTCACAAATTGATTTTCGGTCTTCTGCGACATGAAAAGTCAGTTTATATTTATTACATCCAAACGCCTCCACTGTAATTTTTAAAACTATAAACTAAAGTGGCTAGGTGGAAGAGCAGGCCTTAAGGCCTGAGCCTAGCCACAAATAAAGACAATTTTATTATCATTATTATTATTATTATTATTATTATTATTATTATTATTATTATTAGTATTATTATTATTCACGATTATTCCCATTTAGAGAGCGTTTGAACTTGAATTCCTTTATGATGATTGTTTGTGTTTTCTCTCGGCCCATATTTTCTTCATGTGTTCACTGTGTTGTTTCTTCCGCTCTGCTGTCCATTTACATCCTGGCCTATTATTATTATGATTATTTCTGTACTTTTCTCAGTAAGCATTGAGAACCATTCATATATTCATACGATTTAGGCTCTAGCAAATGCAACTGGTAATGACAGATCTGAGGAAAAATGGAGAAGAAATTCATCTTTGTCCGTCCTTCAATTTAAAAATTTTCGCACAATATGGCGTCTGTAGGATTAAAGCTTTTTGGATGGCTATGCAGATTCCTTTTGATAATCCTACTTTTGTGAGACCTGAAGCAAATCGGTCCGTCACCACTCCTGTGGCTGAGATGATTATTGGCACTATTTCAACCTTACTCAGTTGCCAAACATGTTGGATTTCTGCTGCCAAATTCTGGTATTTTGAAATCTCCGATTCTGTCTTATTCAGATTTTTTGTCAGTGGACAGCCTACATCTATGATTGTTGCATACTTTTGTATTTTATTGATAACTACTATGTCCGGGCGATTATAATCCACAGTCTTATCAGTGACAATAGGCCTATCCCAGTAGAGTACTATTTCACTATTTTCTATAACCGGTGAAGGTGAATATTTGTAAAATGGTGGAGGGTTCTCAATTAGTCTATAATTTGATGCCAATTGTCTATGAATTTTTTTGGCTACTTGATTGTGTCTCCCTAGATATGCAGTGTTGGCAAGAACTGGGCAACCTGCAATCACATGGTCGATGGTCTCATTTGGTTGATTACACATTCTACAGACATCTTTTATACTGCTCTTCAGTATGTGTTTATTATAATTGCGTGTTTGTATTACCCCATCCTGAATTGCTATTATAAATCCTTCAGTTTCAGGAAATAAATATCCCATTTTCAACCACAGGAGAGAAGAGACTTTATCAACTAATGGGTTATTTAAGAGATTAGGATATTTTCCATGAAGGGTCTTGTTCTTCCAATCTGTCTGCATGTTACATATCTGGGAAACAATTTCAGTGTTGGTTTCAGTCTTCTGGAGATTTAGAGCTGAATAGTTTGCATCACAGCAACTACATTCTTCAGTAAACACTATCCGAGGCGTGAAAGTACATTCGCATTTTCTTTTCATGTGACCTGCACAGATTGAAGATATTAAGCAGGCCTCTACCTCCTTGGTTTCTGGGAAGATAAAGCCTTTCGACGGCGCTCTTGGGATGATGTATTCTGAATTTTGTGAGGGTGGTTCGAGTAATCGTATCCAGTTCCCGAAGGTCTGTGTCTGAATATTTCAGAATACCAAAGGAATATGTCAATACTGGGACAGCATAGGTGTTAATAGCACTTATTAGATTCCCAGAAAACAATTTTTTGTTCATCAACTTTGTGATTCTTGATTTGAACCTTTCCTTGAATATCGACTTCATATTTGTGTGGTTCACTCGTCTATTTTGTTGGATACCAAGGTATTTATAAGTGTCGTGGTACAAAAGCTGTCGAAAATCACAAGTTTCATCAGGTACTTCGACCAATTTACCATTTTTTAGGTGTATTTCCGCATATTTATCAAATCCAAAGGACATAGCAATGCCTTAAACGGCGCTTTCAGGTGGTTTTGGCTCTCGGCAAACAGTTTAAGATCATCCATAAATAATAAATGGCTGATTCGGGAGGTAGGATCTCTCAGTCGGCGTCTGTACCCTAGACGTTCCTTGTTTAGAAGCTGTAATAGGGGGTTTATAGCTAAACAAAACCATAGAGGGCTCAATGAATCGCCTTGAAATATTCCTCGACGAATATCAATCTTAAATGTACAATTCTCCAAATTAATCTCCGTGCACCAGTTTTTCATTAAGGCAGCGAGCAGGTTTACAACTTTGTTAATTTTATATATTTTCAAAATGTGTATCAGCCATTCATAAGGTACCGAATCAAATGCCTTTCTATAGTCGATGTAGCACATGCTCAAGTTTCGGCATTTTACCTCAGTTTGTTTTATGATTACGCTGTCCACAGTCAACTGTTCTTTGCATCCAAAGGTACCTCTGATGCATCCTTTCTGTTCCATGCTGATGATATTGTTCTGATCACAATGCATGTATATTTTTTCGTGTAAAACTGATGTTAATAACTTATATAGTACAGAGAGACATGTTACTGGTCTATAGTTTTTGGGATCTGATTTAGGAACACTTTTGGGTAGTAAGTAATACCTTGCGTTAAGAATTTTGGGCACTGCTCAGGTTTCTGAAGTATCTCATTAAAACTATTTGAAATCAAGTTGTGTAGGGAGAGAAAACGCTTCAACCAAAAGTTCTGAATTTTGTCAGATCCCGCTGATTTCCAATTTTGGCATTTCTTCAGACTTCCTTCAATATCTTCGGTGGTAATGTGGACTTCAGACATTTCTGGAAGGTTGCCCATTTTTTTCTGAAGTTCAGAGAGCCATGATGCATCATGATTGTAGCTTGAAGGGTTTGTCCAGATTTCCTGCCAGTATGACTTGAATTTATAACTATCAACTTTCTCCCGGCTATCAGCTTTGTGTTCCAAGTTCCGATAGAATACTTTCTGGTTCCTCTCAAATAACATATTTTGTTGTTTCCGCTTTGAGAATTCATTGTATCTTCGCAATCTAGCACCCTTAGCTTTGAGCTTTTGTCCAGCTTCATCGTGGTACAGGGTTAGTTTTTGTCTTAACTCGGTTTTGATTTGCATTTTATGTAGGATTCTATTAATTTTATGCTTTACTAATCTACTTTTGTTGTTTGAAAGAAATTCATGAATTATATTAATCTCTGTTCTCAGTTTAACAATACTTTCTTCCAGTCTAAATTGCCATGCAGGTTTTCTCGCTTTCTTTGTGTTGCTTGGTGGATTATTCTGAATGCGCTGTCCATTAAGATCAATTACAGCAACTGCAGCTGCATACAAGGCAGTATGAATATCTGTCAAGATATTTAATTGGTCAGCAACCTGAGGTATTACCTGATCAACTAGCTTAATAAGAATATTGGTTTGTTTGGTAAAGATCAATTTTGGGATTTTGGGCCTACCAAGAGGATCTGTGTCTCGAAACAGATAGAAATATCCTACAAACTTTTCAGCGGTTTCCTTATTTATACTCAAATCATTTGTCTCTATTCTCGTCTCGTTATTATCACCAGTTTGATGGTCTTCTACAGCTGCCTGAAGTTCATTACCCACTTCCCTACGTATTTCATCAATTTCGATCTGGGTAAGATACTTTCGTTTCATAATTACTTTCTTACGATCGGCTAGATTTTGTTCAGTCAAGTTGAATTCTGGGTGGGTTTTAGAAAATTCAGAGTGAAGTTTGTGTCTCCAACCCGGTAAGGGATCGTCTCTACATTCATTTATGAGCAGGTAAGTGCGAATAACTTTTTTATTCATTTCTCTGCTCCATTTAATTCTATTGGATGTTTCATTTCTTCTGGAGGATTCCTCTTGGTACGCAGTCCAGATGAAGTTGACGCATTCTCCTCACTGGAGTTGGAGTGGGCATTGCCATTTTGATCGCTTACGTTGTCATCATCGGGCTGGGGTCCCGTGTCAGGTACAGCCCTACTCCCTGGCACATCCGAGGCTTCATTCTGCACGAACTGCACCATATCAAATGGGTAATGCATTTTATAGCTCTCTGCCAGCTACAGGGGAAGCTAGGTAGGAATAAGTGCGGGTAGGGGGTAGGAAAATAGGATTGTTAGGGAGTGATGAAATGGAGGACGACAAGCTACCCGATCCACCTGCCGAGATCCGGGGGCGAGAGGGCAGATAAAGGTGCGACGGGAATGGATTACTAGGTAAAGGACAGCGGTCAGCTGCTCCGGTTAGTCCGGTTACGACAGGGGGGATCCCTTGGTGCTATTCTACTAAAACCCCCGACACGACACGGGGTTTATTATTATTATTATTATTATTATTATTATTATTATTATTACTATTATTATTATTATTATTATTATTATTTATTTTTTCACAGCTTTCTGGTACATGTTTGAGGAGTCATGGAGGTATTTCTATCAAAGCATGATTTCCGTAGTACATTAGTTTTAACAAAAATATATTTATTATTTATTATAATATAAATTTAAACACTTAGTTTATAAATTAAAAAGTAAATAATTCTTTAACACAAATTTATTGGGAACCCATAAATCTTCTGACTAAAGAACACGTGCTCAGGATCACAGCTTTCTCTAAATTGGTGATAATGTTCGTCTCGATCCCCAGTTTTTTCAGAGAGTGTTTTAGGACTGTAGGTATGACACCTGTTGCTGAGAGGACGATCGGCACAATCTCCACCTCCAATACATGCCACTGCTCCTTTATAACTTGTGTAAGTTCCCTGTACTTTTGAGTAATAATAATAATAATAATAATAATTATTATTATTATTATTATGATGATGATGATGATGATCTTCCACCGCTGGATGGTGAGAGCCGGCGCCGACCTACCATCGGCTAGCGGGCGTTTCCCGACTAGGTATCTCCCAGCAGCTGGCACCGCCCCAGCCGAGATAACCGTCGGGATGCAGCCAAGGGCCTCCCCGTCAGAGGCACTGCAGAGACATCAGTTGATGCCCTGAGCCACCTCTCTCCGTCCGTCCTTTGCTACATGCGAGTAACTAGTGGTGCTACAACCGCACATATTGCTCACATAATTTCTAACTGCTCCAATATATTATAGGTCTACTACTTCATAAACATGCAAAAGTGTTTTCGACCAGGAAACATTTTTTGCAATAAGTTAACATTTGAAACTTTGAAGTATTCGCCGAAAATGGGTCTTGTGCCATATTTTTACATACAAGGAGAAAATTTATGAAAAAATGTGGTGCGGTGTTTGAGAAAAAATGTTTAAATAATTAAAACCGCCTCTCTTTTCCGCAAAATTACACGTAAACTACTCATATTTTCGAAAAATTGAACATGACCTTATTTCCAGTTGTCTCTGACGAAGAGATTTCATTTAGGAATAAATCTCTATTTTCAACATTCTAGTAGTAGGAAGACACCCCCCCCAAAAGAATTTGCACTTTTGCAATTTTCGACAAATCAGGGATTTCAACGAACATATCTGCACCAGTCTCTTAAGCGTCCTTTATGCTATCCAATGACAAAGTACAATCAAAATATTTGTAGCCATTTTTGAAAATGGTTTTGAGACACCAAGTAAAACACTCTCAAAAATCAGAATATCCGTTTGGAACTCCCAAAGCCACTCGATTGTTGAGATCGATCGGGGAATATCAATTTTGGAGAAAATCGGTTGAACGGTTTAGGCGCTAGCGTTGACCACAGACAGACGAACAGGCAGACATTTTTCCGTCAATTGATTTTTCAGTATCAAGGACCTACAAAATCTGGATTCTGGACACATCACGTGTTAGAGGAAATAATTTACTATATGTAGGAACATCATTTATCCACTGTTTCGTTATCAGGGCTCGGTAATAAAACTTTTTCTGCCGAAAACTCGCCATTTTCCGGCGAACAATTACATAACTTTCTTTTCTTTCGAAGTACGAGAAAGTAACAACTAGTGGAGCTACAAAAGCATTTACTTTCCCGCATTATTTCTGAATTCGTCATTTTCGAAAATTCAGAGAGTTCAACGAAAATGAGACCTGCGCCATTCTTTTAAGCGCCTCTTCTCCCGAAATTGCTTTTTTGAAATTCGGCACTGTGACTTCATGGATAAAAACACACAGACATTTATGGGACAGACAAGTATGTACAAGTTTATTTACACGTATGTACAATAACCAACTTCTGCTCCGAACCTACACACTTGCGAGTATTTCCCTGTGGTTACCCCACATAGCTAGGGAGGCCCCGCCTCCTCTGACGCTACTCCCGCGCCACTACCGTGACCTCGTCACCCGTGCAATAGGCACGACACGCTCCAGCCTGGGCGTAAAGTTTTGCGCATCGCGCGAGGTTTTCCGAAAAAACCCGCGTGTGAGCTCGTCGGCTTGATTTTATACCAGAGTGTAGCCCTCACGTGGCCGTCCTAGGTGTAGGAGGGAGGCTCGCGTCTACCACGTGACGTTCCCGGTCAAGCTGGCGTCCCCTTTGTCTAAATGTATTCCAACGCCGGGGCGCCAAGCTATTCATGCCCGCAGGTATGCGATACTTCCGCTCCTTTTCCCACCCACGGCCGCCAACGTGACGCTACAACACAATGTCTTGTATCCAGGATTTTTTTATAACACCTGGTTGAATTTGTCGAATGAAAATTTTAATTTTTTTCCTGTGTTTTAGAAGACAATATTGCTGATATTTCATCTATCAGGGAAAGTGAGTGTTGCAAAGAATTATTTCGAGATACTAAAAATGTTATACTTTCAGGTAATTTAGAGGAGCGGTTTTGGATGTATTCTATCTTTTCTTGGATGCCGTTTTCAGCAAAACATTTTTGGTCCGTGGCAATGGAGGCAGCATATTTTGAATTTAAGAAATATACAACTGTTTTCAGTTCCACAAAATGATCTATCTAACCAAGAACCCCAACTGCCTGAGGAAGCAAAGATGAAGTTGGAAGCAGTTCTCGAATTTTTTTAATTCTAAGCAGTGCCTTTACGAACACTTTCTTTCCGGTAGAGACAAGATTTACGTCTTTATACTGACTTCTAACAGTTTCAACTAAAGGATGTAAATCATGAGCAAGGCATGTCAGGTGAACCAATAAAGAGTACAGAACTTGTAATCCACACGCCGCGCCGCGCCGCTTGAACATTATATGGAGCACCATCACTGAGAAATAACAATACATCGTCATAGCATGCCACAAGGAATCTAGAGAGTCGTTGAAATATTTTGCAACTATAGATTGATTTACTCGAGCAAATATTTGCAAATTAAGGAGAAACGATCTGTTCCCTGCTTCCATAGCACCAACTACGGCGCTGCATAGTGGCGTAGTTGGTGCTAGCCAGACGAATCTACATTGCACAAAAACTATGTGCCACAATATTTTCAATATGTCATTGCTAATATTCGGGGAACACTCAAGCAAGAAAAAATATGGATTTACATAGTCGAAACCGCGGATGCCTCAGTGGTTAGTGCAGTGCAGATCATAAATTTAAAATTTAAATTTTTCAAATTAAACAATCAAATCAATTAATATTTTAAAACAATTATTTTATTGGTATCTATGCAATAAGTCACAAACTTTTGTGGACTTATGCGACACAATGTGGTTGCATTTTTCAAATACTTCATCTCATTCACAAAATATTCCATTTACTTAACTGTATTTACGATTCACCTGATTTAAGATGGGGATAAGCCGAAGGTGTAGTCAAGAATTATCCAGAATCTGCATGATACTTACTGGTTGTTCTCTCTTCCATTACGGATGAAATATATTGCTCGCATACGTTTAAAAAATGGATAAAAACTCGATTTTTGGTCAAATTTATAGGAAGTAGTACTTATTCTTGAATTGTTTGTTATAACATCCTTCTTCCTAACAAGTTGCCCAGAGCCACGCTCTTCGATGTTCTCCTCAGGGCAAAGAGTAAACACTAAATGTTGGCCCATTCATATAGTTGCCCTTACAGTTACACAGCCCTTCAGTTAGGGACAAATAAACTCTGCATTGTGTTCTGAAAACAAGAAAATACAGCTTTATTGTTTGAAAATAAAATGAAAAGAAATAATTACAGCTTAGCAGTGGCGGCTCGTTAACAAATGTTCAGGTAATACAATTCACTGAACAGCGGCGCATTCCGAGAAGGGGACTTGGGGTCAATGCCCCATCTCATTCCAATTTTTTTGTAATTTTATTCAATTTATTCAAAAATATTGTTTCACGATATTACATTCCAAAGCATTATTTCCATGAAGCACGCGCGGACATGATTTCAAGATATTCAGATTCTAAAAAAATATTGGGAGTTTGTGTTGCTCCGACAATTCAGAATTCGGATTAATTTTTTTCTGACGTTCAAGATTCACTGAATTACATATGCGATCGTTTGATCTTTCATGTTTTTTATACCTTTTGATAATTTTTTCATGTCAAATGTGAATGACAATGAATGTCCATTATTCCAAGTACTCTACTTAATATGTATATAAAAAAAGAGAATGTGCGTATGTGTGTCGCACAAAGACGCAAAAATTCCTCGAACGATTTCGCTGAAATTTTCACATTTTGTTCTTAATAGTATTGGGAGCATTTAAAGATTGGTTTGAATGAAATCGGACATGTGAGGGTATAGTAGAGGAGTTGTGTCTATGATAACTCAAGCACCCGAGAACAGAAGCGTTAGACATCCCGTCGCTCTGTCAAATATTAAGTGCGTGTTGGCTGCATATTCTGTGAAATATCGGTCGGAATTATTTGAATGTTATCTCGGGAAAATAAATCAAATTCAAAATCAACGAAGGCGAAGAAGAAGAACAATGATTGTGACAGACACTCCAGAAAGAAATGAAGTTCAAGCTACAAGACAACCTAAGGATATGAAACGATATAAATCAGAAATAGCTTTGCTTTAAGATGTCAGTCAGGGTGATGAAGGTGAAATTATTTTGCAAGATTCATCAGATGATTATGATCTGCCCCATTTAGTTCTGAATTTAAGCTTGTTGATATCGAGAACACGGAGAGACCAGCGACCATAGGTGATTATGTTTTAGTGAATTTCAAGACAAAAAAGAAAATATATTATTAGGGAAAATTCTGTCTGTAAATGAGTCATTTGGATACGAAGTTATGATTTATAGTAAAAGTTTGAAACTAGAAAAAAAATTTGTTATGTCTGTTGTTCCTGATATTTCTTTCATTGATAAGGAGTGGATAAAAATGTTTTTGCCTAACCCATGTGGGTAGACAAAAAGACAATAATCAGCTGTTTTATTTTCTATAGATTTTGCTTATTATAATGTTCCCTAGAATTTATGACGATGCACGTTGTTTTCACTAGTGCCATCTCATTTCCCATCATCAGATTCTCAAGTGAGACAATTTCAATTCTTTAATACATCGACTATCGATTGTATGGTAAATCAGCTCCTGTTGTCAATTACTTATGTATGCCATGTGTTGCACAACAAATTGTGGGGATTTTATATTTTTTCAGTGTCTTATTTGTTATCCAATATTTAGGTCACCCTGTTCCCATTTTCCCCTACATTAGAAACAATAACCTGTATTGTAATCTTGAGATCTGTATTGTAATGATTGAGATCTTTTGAGATGTTTGTTCTCAAGTGAAATTAGATGATATGCTGCCAAACATGAAATACGACTGCACGAACATGTCAATGTAGAAGCCATTAATCTTCTGAATAACCAAAACCAGTTAAGGAGGTTAAAACAAACCAAGTCTTTTGAACTAGAAAGACTGTGTAGAAAGTGACTCATGACATTTTACGTGAATGAAATAGCTGGGACACTATTGAGTGTACATGTAAATAGTATTTTAATCTAGATTTAAGAAACCCGCCATGGAAATTAAAGATTTGTCATTCGTGATCAGCTTCAATGAGTGACACTTGGACATAATAGAATAAAAAAAATTGCCTGTTTATACAATACAAAGCGGGAAAATTGCATGATTCACCTAATGATCCTTGTGTTACGCCATTTCTCGTGACCAAAAGTGCATTTCCTTGTTAGAAAACAGTAAATTGTTTGGCGATTTCAAAAAAACCTCCAGCCAGTTCAGTACATCATAATATTGATCTAATTTCGAAATTCAAGGAATCCTTCGAAATGTAATTACTTGTGATTCCTCACAAGTGCTGAGAAGCAGATGACGCACTGACAGAAAAGGATCCAGAATCAACGGACAATTGTTCTACAAGAAGAGATGCTATTCTTTAATAGGACTCATCCATATGGGAGTGCATGTCCATGTGAAACATGCTGTTACTCTAAATATTAATTTATGTAGACCGTGGAGAAGAGCTAATGCGAGACAATAAAATGTCTACGTTTATGAAAATGTCTATTTTCCATGCTGTTATAACGTATTCCCTAGTTATGTTATCTCCAACATATTTATTATTGCTATTTATTTTATTATTATTATTATTATTATTATTATTATTATTATTACTACCAACATCTCTTGTCTATGGTACATACAGACATTGTATAAATTCATCTAATCACAGTACGAATTATCTATATATTTGAACCTATGTTAATTTATTATTATTATTATTATTATTATTCGCGACTAAAGATGTTAGGATCCAGTTAAATATAAAATCTATTCATGGTTGCAACCAGCATTCTAAGTAGCTGATCTAGTGACTGTCAATGCCTCGACAATATTTTACGCAAAATGTGGACTGTTTCTAAATAAGCAATATATTGTACTTTCCAGTCGTTTGAAGGTCGTGGGAGTTTAGTCAAATTCTTACACAAATTTTGAGGAACAAATCCCAGAGCTTCGATAACTATCGGGACAAGCTTCTCTTTTATGCCTCACATTCGGTTGATCTCGATTTCCAAACTCTCGTATTCAAGATGTTTCTCTACATCTTTGGATACGACGTTTTGATCGCACGGCACAGCTACATCTACAAGTAGACACGTTTTTCTCCAATATCCGGATAACAGTATCCGGTTTGTTCGTCGCTAACGAGTGATCAGTTTGAATTTTTGGTCGTACAATACTGTACACAGTCCAACTGAAGTCACCGATTTTAGTGCGTGTTCGTACCACTTGGTGTATATGTTTGTAACATCGAGGGCGTTACCGATCTGCCAGTGGGGGTAATTACACACCTTATCATGTCTTTTTATGCATTCGGCCTTGGCTGAAATTGGACTAGCTGAGACAATAGATCAATGGCTTCTACTTGTTCCTGGTAGATGCGGCATTTATCATCTTCGGAAATTTTGAGAACCCCATTATCATAATGTCGTGTTAACAACGCCTGATCGGTGACTGTGTTATTCTGCGTGTCTTGCATAGTTTTCTTCGCAGTGCTTCATGTGTTCACCGCTACCGCCTAAACAGTTCAGACAATTTTCTGCAAAATTGAATTTCCCGACCTATCTCAACAAACTGCAGACCATGCGTATCGAAAACGTATATTTTGATTCTAAGGGGTACTTTACATTAAGCCACAATCACATTTTCAAAATTTTCACAAAGATATATTCCAATTTTTTATTGAGCTTTGTTCTCTGATGGCGTAAAGAACTCTTAAACAAATGGCGCGGATCTGATTTATGTAGAATTCCTTTATTTTTACGAAAATTACTTAAGTTCAATGATTTTACCCTCTTCCTACAATTACAATATTAGTGATAGAGATTTTCTATCATCAATGAAATTTATCTTGAAATCAGGTAAAGCACAATTTTTCGTAAATGTGGGTAATTTTCGCGTTTTCCGCGAGAAATACACGCTATTTTTAAACAATTATTTTCTCAAATGTTCCAAATGTTTTCTTCATTTTTTCTCTCGGATATAGCAAAGATCTGACTTTAAAGAAAAAATTTCATTAAGAAACTAGAGGTGCTACAGAATGGCGAAGACTTTATGACATTATTTAAAGCACATGTATTCATAAGTACCATAACGTGAAGAAATCACCTCTAATGTAAGTAATACCGACATGGGAGACAAGTCAAAAAAATTACATTGTTGTAATTTTTGAAAAAAAAACAACAACAAAAGAATAGAGCAATATGGCGTTTATGTCATCGTATACGGATGTGTTTGGCATTATACCAACCAAAAATTTAAAGAAAAAATGTTGAGCCGTTTTTGAGAAAATCTTAATTTTGTTATATTTTAAAATTGCAAATATTGCAGGCACTATTCAACGAAAACTACTAAGATTTTAAAAAATATACATGGCCTATATGAAAGAATTATGGACAACAAACTTCATTTGAAGAAAAAGTCTGTCTTCAATTTTGTAATTGTAGAAAGACGTCGAAAATAAAACACGTTTGCAGTTTTCGAAAATTTAGTGTTAACCGTAAAAATCGAACCTATGCCACCTTTATAAGTATATTTTACTCTATTCTTACAAGAAATTTTAAGAAACAATTTACAGCCGTTTTTGTGAAAATTTTGAAAATGTTCGGGGGGTTTCATGTAAATTAATCCACAATTATAAATGATGTTTTTCAAAATTTCAAAACTTCAACTTGAGCCGGATGGACAAGGATTTCCTTAATTTTGAAAAAATCCTTCGCATGGTTTTTTAGTAGGGTTACACAGACGGACAGACAGACGGACAGATTGACAGACAGACGGTCCGACGGACGTTTTGAAAAAGTTGAAGCCGTTTTTAAGAAAATGTCGATTAAGCATTTCTGTAAATGCGAAATTTGAAGTTATTTTTCACAGGAATCTATTGAGTTTTCGAAAAACTTCATTTGAGGTCATTTGAAACACTTCCACTGACAAGTGTAGTAGTGTATACAAATAGATGGAAATGATGAATATGAAAAAATATGAACGGCGTGAGACATTTAAAAAAATTACGTTGTAATTAAAAAAAAAATAATAATGCATCAAAATGAACCCATTACCACTATTTGTTGGAAAAGTTTGAAGAAAAAATTTGGAGCCATTTTTGAGAAAATGGCCTTTGAGCGTTTCTGAAAATGCGGAATTTTGAGCTCATTTTAACAGAAAACCTTTGAATTTTCGAGAAACTTTAACTGACATCATTTAAAGCACATGTACACGTCAGTAAAATAACGTGACGAAATTGCCTCTAATGTAAATAATACCGACGCGTGAAACAAGTAAAAAGAATACATATTTTTAATTTTTGATAAAACAAAAGAATAGAGCAAGATGATATTTATTTCATCGTTTAGCACTGGCCCTACCGAATATTTAAAGGAAAAGCATCTTTATTGGTATCAGGGGACCCTAAAACGTGTATTACCGTTGAAATCTCGAAATCAATCTTCCGCAGCATTGCATCACTTCTCTATACTACGTATTACTTGCTATATACGTATGTATACGAGAAAGTAAAAATTTCTTGAGAGTTTTCGAAGATAGAACAAAATTGACATAATGTGCTTTTCAATTAAGATATTCCTCAAGGTGGCGGAAATATTAAAGGTGGTACATAATGTGGATTAATATTATTATAATTTTTCGAATTCTTAATAGATAAATCGAGGAAGCCTGTTTTATAGTTACTAGTTTCAAAATGTTTACAGTTTGGTACACACTGGATGAAATTAGTAATGTATTTGTGTATTTTTTTAACTTCTTATGTCCAAGTTGTATGTGTGCCATTAATTACTTCAATATTACTGAATATATTATATTTGTGGTTAGGCAGAAGAGCGGGCCTGATGGCCCTCGCCATATCAATAAAGGCATTGTTGTTGTTGTTGTTGTTGTTGTTGTTGTTGTTGTTGTTGTTATTATTATTATTATTATTATTATTATTATTGTTGTTGTTGTTGTTATTACTGAATGAAATTTAATTTTTCCATGTTTACAATTTGTACAACCATTGAAAGTGAGTTTATGGCAAAGAGAATTGGTCTATATCATAAGATGATGTATTCTAATGATAAAGGAGATGTGTGTTCTCTCATTCCACAGGTTTAGAACATCGTTTACATCTGCATCGTATATGTAGTCAAGGTACAGTTACCGTGTACAGTGGACAAGAGAGAAAAGTGTTACAAGGAGATGTTAACAAATTATAAATATTTAATTATGCGCGATGTATGATGAATGCACGATGAAATTGATAAAAGTTGATACTCATGTGTGGTATATCGACGGATTTATGCAATGAACATCGTTTTCTGTCTCTCAAATTATGCCTTTTCGTGAAAGAATCACTACCCATTCCCTTCGCAAAGTAATTTTCTTTTCTCGTCTTCACCAATTGATTAGCCATCAATCCCCTCCCCCGTCCAAAGCTCTAAACGGGCTTCACAGGGTATATAAAGCGCTTGAAAGGAGCTTGCACCGACCTCTTTACTTTGAATGTGGTTTAGAAACGGCACACAGTGCACAGGATCATCTTCCGACTACATTACCGACATTTTGAAAATGTAAGTATTAGTCTTCCCAGCATATATTTATTTTGAGACATACAGGATGTCTCAAAATAAACGTTATATAATTTAGGACATGTGAAGTGCAAGTCAAGTTCTGTCGCAGAAAGATTTCCCGAACCTGCCGAACTCAATAGCTTGGTGGGTTACCTAAAAATCAGTGGCAAATATCACAAGTATAACATCGTTAAATGAAATTTCACATCTCATGATCACTAACATAGGTGATAATCTTCAATATTCCTGCATGCCCTAGAAGTTTATAACATTCATTCTGCGACACATGTGTAAGCGTATGCACTTAAAATACGGATATATTTTACGGTTTAACGGCACATACAATTAAATTGAACAAAACTTTATTTAAGATATTAAATACAAGGAGAGATGTGTCAAATATTTAACGTGTACATAAAGTATTGTGTTGATATACTACAATTTTTGAAAATATATCGAAGTTTAGAAATGGAATTGTTTCTAATTATTTATTTTCGTCGAAAACAGTAAGAGCTGTTTATGACGTATAGGGGACAAGCACAATCTGCGCATGTTTTCTTTTAACTCCAGAACCTTTTAATTACCGTTTAACCATAAATAGTCAAATGGTGAAACCAAGAAAGCAATGTTAGCAACATTTGAAACTAGGCAATTTCAATCCCGCGTTATAGAAAAATTATTGCATCGGTGAACAAACTACAGATTTAAGTTGTTAGTGTTGTTAACAAAATTTGAATCCACACTCCGACTCTACTCCTATCAAAACTAGCAAACGGAGAGCTCAACAACGCGTGCACAAAGTGAAGCTACATTTATAAACAGAAACAAAACAAGGGCCATCTCAACATTTGCTCAAGGGTAACTGAACGAAAAATCTGATCGATATGGGAGTCAATGATACAGAAGCTGAAGTACGATACTTGTTACACGGATATTTATTCTTTTAGAATTACGTAGTACAAATGTTAACAAATGTATTATTATTAATATCCCATCTCGATCAGGTTTTTCGTCCAGTTTCCCTGATCCATTGAACAAATGCTGAGATGGCCCCTTGTTTTGCTTCTGGACATAAATGTAACTTCATTTTCTGTGCACGTTTTCTAGAATTCAGTGGGAAATACAATTATTCAAATTACCGTTTCCATGTTGACGCGGCAGGAAGTAATAAGAGCCAAAATTTATTGCTTATTTATCCTTGAAAATAGATTTTATTACATGGGAGTTTTTTTGTTTTTTTTCTCCCTTTCAAAATTCAAAATTTATTGCGAATTTATCCTTGAAAATAGATTTTATTACATGGGAGTTTTGTTGTTGTTTTTTTCTCCCTTTCAAAATTCAAAATTTATTGCTTATTTTTTTTGAAAAAAATTTTTTTTTTTTTTTGTAGGGATCACAGAATTTTGAAAATGTGCACACAATTCACGTTTCCCCATAGCACGTCATACGCAGTTTTTAACTGTTTTTTTGACGTAACATAAATAAATAACTTATTAAATAAAAAATATAAATATTATTTTCTCTTGCATGGCCAGTTACTCTCTAATTGTATAAAATCAGCTATGCAGCAGAAAATATTTTACATTGTAGTTAAATCTGAGTATCGATTTTAATACTTCAAACTGTTATGGCTAAATGATGTAGCCATACTGATGTTGACACTGATAAATGTAATTTCTACGGCGTGTGTTCTTATTATAAATATTATTACTGGATGAAAAATGTTCCCATTCTTAAGTAAAACAGTTTTGACAAAAAATCCAGATTCGTAAGTAAATTGGCAAGGCGTTGGTAAGATTTCCAGCTAAATAAAAATAAGTTTGCAGGAATCATGTGGATGGCATTTGCTTATTATTCATATATTTTTCTGCAATATATAATTCTGGTATTGTAGGAAGAGATTTCCAAGAATATTATGACATATCTCAAGCGAGAATTTACATTTGAAAGCAACACGCTGAATGAAGGCTAACGAATTTAAAAGAATTTTGAATGCGTAACATATTCAACGTAATTTGTAGTTCAATTCATTGACATGCCTATTTCATTTGAGATTTGACTGGATTTGAGAGAAACAGAAGTTTGGTTACCTTTATATTAGCCAATTACATATTGTTCATTTTCAATGATGCGTGCGATTGTCGGGGAAATGCCTGAATTGTAATAATAATGTAGCTAATAATGTAAATGTAGCTTCACTATGTGCACGTTTTGTTGAGCTGTTCTTTTGTGTGGTAGTAGAGCTTAGGGTGAATTTGTATTTTGTTAGCAATATAGAAAAATCAAATCTGTACGTTCGTTTACCGTTACAAATAAGTTTTCTATAATTCAGAAACGAAAATATTTAGTTTTTTAAAAATGTTAATCTCTTGCTTTTTTTAAACGTATTATTATTATTATTATTATTATTATTATTATTATTATTATTATTATTATTGCTATTATTACTATTTTTTCATCTTTCAACTATTAATAGTTAAATTGTTGGGAAGGGATTCTGAAACTCAAGAAAGGGTGCGCAGATGATTTTCTCCCCCATACGTCACATACAGTTTTTGACTAAATAATTAAATGCCAAGCTCAGTTGAAACGGTTTTTGTATGTTAACTATTAATTTGCTGTTACGAAATCAATATGAAACATCTGAAATCGTAATATTTATTGTTTCTGTCTTGCAAAGATCGCTAGTATCATTAATAAACAGAACTGTTCTTTTGTCTCTAATGGACGAGGGTATACGTACTCTTTTGCGTATTAAAGAATGCCGATAGACCCTTAGCTTGAACTCCGCGGGACGGCATGTTCAAGTGGCAATATATACTATATTGTGTATCTTTGGCCTGGACATTGCTGGCAAAATTCTTATATAATATTTACTATACCATATTTGTTACCGATCTCTAATTACTCTAAAAATAATGTTTTAATTTCTCAAGTTCTAAATAGAGACATAAGTTCAGTTAAGCAAAACGAAAATCACAAGGACTCATCATTACCGTATTATAGTAATTGGATAGAATCATTACCCAATAGATTCGTGTATACCCGTAGATAGAAGGAGTGGATGGAACTGGCATAGCCGGAACTGGCCTCATTTTTTTAGTATAACTAATGTTTTCGTGCTAGAAATAGGTTGATGACATTGATTTTGTGCTAGAAGTAGGTAGATTAAGAAACGTAGGCGGAGAAAACAATATTTTTTTTTACAGTTTACAAAGGTAGGCGGAGAAAACAATGTACTTTTTACGTCCATGTTCTTTAAGTAAAGGATAACACTACAATGTTTATAGTGTTATCCTTTAGTTTAAAAAAACGAACGTGAACGATAAAACTGGGATCCCTCCTGATTGTGAAGGCTGGGTAGGGACTTGGTTTCGAAAAAAACACTTTGAGAGAAACGTGTTTTCAAGCCTCTTGAAGCATTTATTAATATTATTTTAGTGTATTTAGTGATATGCTCAAGAAACGTTCTTTTTGTTCAAATAGGATTTGAAATAAATGAAATTGTCAGTTTCTGGCGTGTCCTTGTTACAGGGATATGCTGACTGAATTTTGTTCACACTAACCTTATTCCACGTATGAACTAACGTGCCACATATCCTTCATGCAATTTATGATTGGCTATACCTTTTGTGCCTGGGCATTTCATCAACGAAAATACGTGCCACAACAAAAGTTATATTCATCAACAATTATACAATCACGTGTGATATATCAACCACGATGTGTGAAAAATTAGCATAATATCTGAATTCCCACATTTACGATCAGAGACCGGAAGAAAATCTACCAATGTGCTATTAAAACCGGAAAAGCCGCGTTTCACGAATCATAAATAGCATATTGAGTAATGCCGAATAAAAACAATAAAATGTGCACGTTATTTACAAAAAACGTTTTCATTAAATTCAGATTAACATTATACTTACTGCCTACGTAGTATAGGTAAAGAATTGTAATGCTGCGAAAAAAAACAACAACTAGTGGTGCTAGAACAGCATGTATTTTCTCGCCCGTACTTCCACGCAAAATTACGCGGAAAGTACTCAAATTTTCGAAAAATTGTATATGACCTTATTTCAAAATCTATTTTTAAAGAATAGATTTCATTAAAGGAAAAAATGTTTATACTTGTAGTTGTAGAAAGACGCCAAAAAGGTTTAAATTTTTGGAATTTTCAAAAAATCAGTTTTCAACGAAAATGTGACATACACTCTTCTCTTAAATGTACTTCACACCATCCAACAACAAAATTTAATGAAAAACAATGGAACCATGTTTTTGAAAATTTTGAAAATTTTGAAAAAGTTTACAGTCTTCATGTAAAGTGCCCCTCAAAATTAAAATATTGGTTTCAAATTCAAAGGACCGCGACATCAACCAGATCAATTAAGGAATATCAGTTTTTGAGAAAATAGGCTGAACGGTTTAGCCGCTGGCGTTTTCACAGACGAAGGGACAGACAGACACGTTTTGCGGTCATTCAATTTTCGGTATCAAGGATCCACAAAACATGGATTCTGGCTACCCAACTTGTTATAGGATTTTTTCTAAATTTAGCAACTAGATTTATCCACTTTATCGTTACCAGGGCGCTGTAATAACGGTTTTTCTGCCGACAATTCGCCATCCTTTCGCGCACCATTACATAACTCTCTGCGTAAGCGGTAGCTTCTCTACAGCGTAAGCGGTAGCGCAAAAGTTAAAAGAGAATTTTCAAGAGAAAAAGGAGTTAGGATAGAGGAAGTTTACAGAGCTGAGATTCTATCCCTTTGACTGCCACGTATGTTAATCTCAAAATTATGCTGTTAGGCCACGCCCGTTTCAGCAGCATAACTTCGCGGTCGAGGAAGTATTCGAAATGCATCATTACTGTCATCTAGTGATTGAAATTTAAAACGCTTACTATAATAAGCTACACTCAGAGGTCAACTTATCTCTTCATGCTAGGAAAGCGGGAATAGTGTATTGAGACTATACACGGACCTCTAATAAGAGCACAGCGTGTGCATCAGAATAATACACATGGCCTCGCCGGGCAGGAAAAATCTGTATTAATGTGATACCCGTGGCAGACTAAGGGCTAGTATTTACAAATTAATTTACACGGGAACAAACACGGTACAATATTTGCAAACCTCGCAAAATAAACTATTCCGGCCACCTTCCAGACCCGCGCGTGCATCCTCGCATTACTCCTGGCCTCCGAAGTCCCGTGACACTACGTACAAAGTTTGCGACCATCACACCCGCATAGATTGGGAAATTGTACATTCGCACGGAGATTCCACTTCTCAACGCATCTCGCGACGCGGCAGGCTCTGCTCGTTTAAATATCTGGGGATCACGTGACAGTGTGCCTCCCCCCGTCGTTTGTGCTCGCTTGCTGGCCCATCACCTCGCGAAATTAGGCCTCATTCACAATGCAAACTTAAACGTAACGTAATGTCGTAAACTTAGAAGTAAAATTTCTGTAAAAACAGCATTCACAAAAAAGTTTCGCCTGAACCAATGAGATTTCAACTAGATCGATTGTCAATTTGTGAAAAGATCTTTTCACCATTGTTGCTAGCTTTTTCTTCGATTTTCCTATCGATTTGTCTTTATACATAAATACGAGTAGCTGTTTTATTAGTGATCGCATATCTTTTATTTTATAAACAAGGATTCTTTTGTTCTAAATTCACGAGTAATTCGTTGAACGTAATTATTCTATTCGCCATGTCATTCGCAATGTCAAGTTAAAGTCACAAGATAAATGGCCCAAATTCTTACTTTGAATTCATTACTTACATTAAAACCGTTCGCAAACTACTTCAGTACAAAACAGTAATGAAATGACATATCCACAAACTCCCTGAACAAAATCTGAAGTTCATCATGTTTGATTCTTTCACGCTTCTCTCTGATTGGTCTTCGGTAGAATTCCGATGTAAACTGTGGTACTTAGGAAGTCTTCAAGTTCGCGGGTTTACTTCTACGGTTACGCCAAGATATTGTGAATGGTCTCGCTTAATATCTCAATTCTATGTTTTGCGGCTACATTATGTTTACGTTTGATTTTACATTGTGCATGAAGCCTTACCCTATGTGCCGTGTGCCTGTCTAGGCACGCCGTTGTATATCTTTCAAAAATTGGGGTCGTGTGCAACCCCCAGACTTGCCCTCTAGCTTACTGGGGCGCGCGCGTCACTTTCGTGCAGCCCGCACGTAGACACTAGTTATTTCTGTACATCCCCTGCTGGTAAGCGTGTTTTCCACCACCCCTTTTGGCGTCACCCGCCTCTTCGGCGCCTGAAACAGGCCGCTCCACAATAGCCGTGAACGGGAACAGCAACGCGAAGAAAGGACGGAACGGGAACGCGAGATACGTGAGCTTCACAATAAACGCCAACGTAAAAAAAAAAAACTTCAAGAAACAGTTGCTGAAACCAATGTACTTCTAGCTACGTAGCTCTGTTCACTCTGATTGTTTGCATGTGTTGCTATGAATAATAAATACTCCAACGAAAATATATTAAATGTCATTTACAAATACATTTACATTTACCGATATAAAAATGATAAAATTTTAATAAATACAATTCCCACCTTAGGCTGGCTTTTAAGTGAAATGCTTCCAAGGCAATCGAGGGTCAGCAGACAGAAGTTTTGCCTACTGACGTTAGCGGCGCACCGAGTATCTTCTTTATGTCAAATTTTTAAAAAAATCATCGTCTGCATATATACTCGAACTTCCATCGACGACCTACTATCGTCGTATAACTTATTGAAGACGAATGCACTGCCCGGCAGCAAATGACTACCGTCAACTAGTCAACTACTACGAACAATACTTGGGAAATAAATTTAGAGGAAATTGTAGTTTCTACTTGAGAACATTTGCTGTTTCTCTACTTTGGGTCATTTGGTAGATAATTAGACTTCTTAATTTGTTGCTTTTGCGTCGATGCAACGCGTCTCTGAAGTCTGTCTCTGTCGTCTTCTTGGGTATTGAGCGCCTGGCATGGAGTAAACCTCTGATTTATTTTGTCAAGTCTCGTCATGTCGTAGTCAAAGCCTTTTATCCCTTCGGCCAGAAGCTCGGTGCCGTTATATCCCAGGGTTCCTAGACGGTCACCTAATCAGAAACCCTCTAATTCACTTAACCTCTACTACATGGAGCGTAGTCCACGAATTTGGCTAGTGACCTTGTTAAATGATTTAATACTTTTTGTGAGGAACCGTTCATTTTATTTTTATTTCCAATAACCTTTTTTTATTTTTTCGTTTCAAAGAAAATAACTTGAAAATGAAAGACTTTTTTAAATTCTTGAAGTAATATAACTTGAATGTTACAACTACGTGAAATTAACTGCTTTAACGGATTTTATTGGTGTGAGTTTCCAACAATGTAATAGTTTTATACTATTGATGCAATCCGTATTTACAGATGACTCAAAATAATAATTTAGTGTCTACTTTGATTCGCGTTAAACTTTTGCAAATGCATAACTGACACATGCTCAAAGAAATACACTTCCACAATATCCTACTTAGTTTTATATTTTCTTTGTTCTCTGTTTTTCTTACTTGTATATTGTTAATTATAAATTACAACAATCGTGTGTTTGTAGCAAATATTTCAGAATGTATTCATGCCATTTTAATTACGTATATAAATACGGGAATGATTCCCACAGCAAAATTGTTGGCATTTATTGTCAGATACACGAATAGTCTTGATAAAGCGATTTCTAGGCGAAGAGTACTGATATTTGGCAGGTCATTTTCTGATGCAGACAGATATCGTTTATATGCCGAACACCGATGCACGATGAGTTGTCTAACAATCAGGGACAATTTTCACACGTGTAACTTCGTTATATAAAATTGTCCATCTCATGTTTATTGGCAAAACTTATTATATTTGATGCCCTAAAAGCTTGTAACATTTATTACAAGGTCTTCAAAATTAAATTTGTTGTAATCATCAGAAGTTTAAGCACATTTCTCTAAACCAGTACCAGTACACAGAGTACGATTTTGTTTTCAGATTTGCGCAATCACCCACCATTTTTCTACAATAGCGAATCCATTTATTACACTAACAACCGGCCATATCCTATTTCCTTATAAATGGTGTTAGTAAAGCTTACTCAGAAATGTGATGAACTCCCACGTCTCTTGTGAACTGCTTAAGAATCTTCTCTGCATTACATCCAGCAGAAATCTTCCATCATGGAGTCATTCCTGAAACTTTCGTAGCGTAGCCATTGCTCCTTTGTTCTGATATCTTGGTGGATTCGCTCACCTTGTTCATTATTCACGTTACCGAGATTATCAGGGAAAAAATCTAAACGAGAGTGTAGAAAGTGTAACTTAAGTAACATTCTACAGGCAAGGTTTTGAAATGTACAGAAAAGTCTCTTGATTCCATTAACAAAATCTGAAGATTTGTTTTTCTCTGGGAAATGTTCACCCACCCTCTAGAAATTAGTCTGGGTATGTTGTTCTTCTGGAGTCATTGTGTGAAACTACCATCTTTTAAAATCTCTAAAACCGTTCAGCCTATTTTCTCAAAAATTGATATTCCTCAATCGATCTGGTTGATGTCGCGGTCCTTTGAATTTGAAACCAATATTTTAATTTTGAGGGGCACTTTACACGAAGACATTAGGACATTTTCAAAATTTTCAAAAAAACGGCTCCAGTGTTTTTGATTAAATTGTGTTGTTGGATAGTGTGAAGAACGTTTAAGAGAAGAGTGCATGTCACATTTTCGTTGAAAACTGATTTTTTGAAAATTCCAAAAATTTAAACTTTTTTGGCGTCTTTCTACAACTACAATTATAAAGATTTTTTCCTTTAATGAAATCTATTCTTTGCAAATAGATTTTGAAATAAGGCCATATACAAGTTTTCGAAAATTTGAGTACTTTTCGCGTTTATTTTGCGTGAAAGTACGGGCGAGAAAGTACGTGCTGTTCTAGCACCACTAGTTGTTGTTTTTTTCGCAGATTTGGGAAGATTTCTTCCTTTGTTTTTGCGCTGATTTTTGGAAATTCATAGAGATACTGGAATCAAACACATTATCCGTTACTCATCCACACCTTACCCATCGTCTTTACAAAATAAATACCCTAAGGTTTATATGAAGAGGAGGGAGAAATATGTTGGGATCAACGAGAAGAACATTGGGAATACTGTTTTTTTCAGGCTCATAAGAAACTGCTCTTTCTGCCTCTTCTGTATCTGTTTTGAGATACGCTAGTCAAAACAAGAGCTCATTTCATCGCAAGCAACAGCGGTTCCTGAAGGAACGGCTTTGCCGGTAGGGGTTTGCACAATCACCATATGAAAACCGTCTTATCTAAGAAAATATTTGAGTTATAGAAAATCTAAGTACATATTTGAAATCAGGGCGTGATACAGAGTAAACCACACATCGTTTTATTTCTGATGATTTTTCATTGTTGACCTGTGTTATGAGACATTTCTGTAATGTGAGAAAATTGGTTTTTGTATAGCATTTTTAGTATATAATGAAATTGATCTCACTTCTTACAGAATAATTGCTGGGAAAGTCTAAACAATTTATTTCTTTTTAATGTGATTATGCACGTTGGAGAAAGAAGATAATCATCTCATCGACACAGAAACGTATTTTTCTTTATTTTTAATACATTATCATCACTTCTTCTTCCCTAAGGTATTTAATAAAAAATAAAAATAGATATTTTTGAGCTGAGGACACAATATACAGCTCAGAGGAATTTTCTTTGAAACAAAACGATTTTTTGTTTGATTTTTGGGGTCTGATTTCCAAGTGCAGGAAAGAGACATGCGATAGAGTAATTAATAGAGGTCGGAAAGCTATGTAGTATGGAACGTCAAAATATGTACATAAATATGTAATGAAAACTAAGAATATGTTATAAGTATGTAAAATAGAATATTATGTTTGATATTAAAATACAATAATTATAAAACGAATATCAGCATAATATACAATTATCAAAATTCCTGAACAAATTTTAAAAATAATACAAACGCTTAAAAAATTATTTGGAGAGCACACATTTATGCACGTTTTGCATCATACAACTTTCCCGTCAGTAGAAAAACCTTCATGACTAACTGCAGAAGCTACTAAGTGAAGCAGGCGCGCAGGGTTGTGAAAACATTCAACCGCGTCTTCATGTAGCCTACGTTGTGTAGACAGCACGCAGTAATAATGTAGGAAAAACTGCACTTATTTTGAAAATATTTTTCATAAAAGAGTAAAGCAATGAAACTGGCGAAAATTTGTATAATAAAAAAAATAATTCGTGAAAATAGCAAAATTTGTAATGAAAAATTTTAAAAACGTGTTTTAGTAAATAAGAGCCGGAACATGTGTTGTCGGAGCCAGGTCCTCTGACCGGGAGGTCCTAGGGTTGGAGTCCAGACGGTGATTTATTTTCGACATTAGCAATATTGCTGGGTCGAATTCAGCCGCTGTCTATTGAAGAATTATAGCGGCTTAGAATTCTCATTAGTAGTTTTCCATGGTTTCTCCAGTCAACACCAAAAGAATGCCGGGGAAATAGCATAACAAACGGGACACGGAACGCGCACGATCTTTCCTTCCTCTTCCTTATTCCGTACTTACACACATTCACAGTTGTATGCACTGCAATACCACACATGCCGGGAGTCCAGTCGGGAATTTAGAGCTTGTCCTGGTTGGGGTGGTGCCCCACTGAGGGAGATACCTGTTCAAGAAAAATCCGCAAGACGGTGGGTAGGTCGCCGCCAGATCTCGCCATCCAGAGGGGAAAGATGCACTATACTTACGGGGCTAAGCAGTTGACGCGCCCAGATTCACTTAATACAGGCCGGAATCAATGGAAGCCAGGTGGGTGGAAGTAGGCGTAGAGCGTTGTTAGCCATTCGTCTGGGGAAATTGTGGAAGAGTGCGACGCGCAGTGCGAACGGAGGCCGTTATGCGGTCGTTTCCGAGGGTCCATCGCCCAAGAGCCCGAAGCGCAGCGCCCGCAGCCCTTGCAGGGCAGTGGCGAATTCTCCGATACACCGCGTATACCGCTGGTATACCTAGTAATTCGAAGTGTATAAGAAATATTTCATGAGCTTGGTAATTCTCTAAAACGTTATTGAGATTTTGAAACCTTTAAAACAGATGCGACAAAAAGTAACTGTTTTGCTACCGAGAGTCTTCCGCAACCGTAAGCGCTATGAAGTGCGATAGAGTGAGAAGTTTCAAACAATTCTTAATACTGTTCGGAGAATACGCTAGCGCAGGAAAAAGCACCGCATGCCAGCCGCGATAACCAAGGGCTCATCATGTTTCAAGGACGGCGGGAGGAGAGGATGCGCGTCTGGACGGTCGGTTGGAACCGCAAAATATTGCGGTGAACAGTCCTTCTCTGCTCGTTCATAAGTTACGCTTCTCTCAAGTTTTTGGGAAAATGGAGTGTGTTAATGATCCAGAAATTAGTGGTTTGTGTAATTATCTTATAGAACAATTATTTAGTATTGAGATTCCAGGAAAGCTCAAAATAACGGTCGGACAACGAATATGTAACTGACAAAGACAAGTGAATGAAACGTTACAGACAAGTGAACGAAGTCACGCGACCTTAGAAATGACATTTATGACGTGTATGAACTTTCAGAGTCTCATCAGTAGTCAGATTAAAAAAGGTTCTGAAAGCATTTTTTGTTAAGTACTTGCAATGAAAGTTCAATTCTACCATTCTATTTTTTTAAACTTTTAAAATGTTTTTTGCCTTTTTCAGAATGAGTCGTGGCACTTTGGTTTTGGTTTTGGCGGGTCTGTTACTGACTTTTGCGTCGGCGCAAGTAAGTAGCCATGCAGTGAACAATGAATTAATTATTAATTATTTTTAATGCACGTCCCTGCTCAATGTCCAAGTGGTTAAAACTTAATTTGAAATATTTATGCGCCAAATTTTAGACTAGCTTATGCGAGTGTAACAAAAATCTCTCAAAAGGAATTGATTCTTCTTAAAAAAAAAGAAGGAAGAAAGTTCAGTTAAATATGGGTCTTTATATGCTTAATTACAGAGTTATCGTATTTAATAATGAGTGTTTTGTTAATGTATCACAATAAATATTCGAAGGTACCTCCACTTGAGTACAGGTCTCTTTTAGTCTTCGAATTGAGTGCAGTAACGTTCAAAAATGCCTGGTGTACGCGTACAGGAAGATAGGTTGCCACAATACGTCTACGATGAGTTCGATAATCAGGCACGATAATCATGCACGAATCATATATGAGTTCGATAATCAAGCAGTTGAATAAATAAAAAACTTCCGTTCCGTGTCAGGGAAATCGCCTTGATATAAACGACAAGCTCTCAAAGCAGTTCTATTTCTCAACCCTTGTAATACGTAATGAATGCACGCAAGTTCTTTCTTCGTATACAAAGAACTGAAAAACTTAAAAAAAACTTCTTATGAACTTTATTACATTAGATTGAAAAAAAAATCGTCAAACATACGTTTCTGACACGGCGGTATTGAGACTGTGGGAAGTGATTTGCGGGATCGAAGAGGTATTCAGATGAACATAAATTTTATTCACATGAAAACTCATGTAACGGTAACCAAAGTTTTGCACTTTATTTCAAAGATCCGGTCATGCTTTGACAATAACAACAGTTCGGATTACTGTAATTATTATCGATATTGTACTGAAAATTCTCTTCTCCCTGTATGAATAATCAATTCCTGCAGTTTTACCGTTCAATTTTGTTTCATCTTGTACTGCTAGGGAAATTATTAATAATTCACGATTAAAGTATTGGAAGCAATATTTTACAATTATAGACAGAAAAATAAGGTGTGTTAAGTTTATTGTAAAATAACAATGTAAATTTTACCGAGACTAATTTTTTTGAATTCCGTCAGGTCAACTTCTCTACTGGATGGGGCAAACGATCGGGTACACAAGATGGATGCAAATCCTCAATGGATTCTTTGATGTACATATATAAATTGATACAGGTAAAGTAATATGGTCTGTTATTGCAGCAGAAAAGTAGTGTATTTATTTTCCGTATTTGTTTACATTAATGTGTAAATGATATTGTTGTTGTTTTTATTATTATTATTATTATTATTATTATTATTATTATTATTATTATTATTATAATTATTACCGGTTCGGGAAAAAATTTAAACGTCTTCCGATTCTTGTAAGCCAAGTGATAATTGCATTAGGTGAAGGCATGCATGAAGGTGAGGAATCGCACGCGTGAAGATTGTTGCGATATTGACATTCCGCAGGGCAATGGGCGGCTAGTAAAGGCGGCTCCACACATTCGTTATTCAGCGAACAGCGAGCAACCACTCATCGAATCCCATGTAATGTCAATGAGTTGCTTGCTATTTGCCGAGTAACGAACATTCGATTCCTCTACCCACCGCGTGTCGGTCTTTTGGACTCATCAAAGGAAGCGAACATTCGCCGAACACATCAGCTGTTCGGGATTGGACGAGTGGAGACGGCAAGCTCGCTGCTCGGCGAATGCCGAATGTGTGGAGCCGCCTTAATATAGAAACACAAATTCACGCTAACCAAAAAGTGCGAGACAGCATTCTATAATATTACTCAAAACGAGAGTAATGTGCTAAGAGATGTTCAGAATAGTACGTGGATTGCCCACTGTTCCTTAAAGCAGTGGCGTGCATTCTATGGAATGAAGGGAATGAGTCATTCCCCTAAGCAAAGCAAAGAAAAAAATCCTTTCGATATTTAAAACATTCGTTGCTTATTGCCAAAGCAAAACGTTTACTCAATCTACGATTCTGAGTACCTGTGGTTGAACCGTAACAATCGATGTTTTCAAAACGGTGTGTAGTTTCATCTCGTGACGTTAGCGAAGCTTTGTTCTTGGAGGGGGCAGGCATTCGACTTCGTCATGTGTCGGGGCAAGTCGGCTTCGGTTCGTGAGTGCGCGAGAATGAATTTTCTAATACGTTCCGTTATGATCGGCTGTTAGCTATTACGAAAGAACGAATTATGTACGAAAGAACTTTGGCTTTTTGAGAGTGTTTGATACACGCACGAACTTACATCATAATACAATGTAAGTATAAAGTACATAATAATATCGAGTATAACGTTTATCTTAAGGTAAAGAAAGGGTTCTAACAAAACATTCTTTGTGTTCCGTTCTGCAGTTCTCCCTTGCGAGATAGGAATGCATTGGCAAGCTCATTTCGCGCAGTAGTCGTGGCATCTAGCGAGGAAAGTGGAAACTAGGCAGGGAACCAGAGGGGTGGCACGAGGGGGGGGGGCTTCCGGTCCCTTTCCTGTCAACTTTTGTACGCTTCGCAACTTACAGTTGCTGGTCAGTGACGAGAAGCGACACTGAAGGAAAAATTCTCTTGTGCATTCGGCCTTTTTGTTTGAGCAGTGGTATCGTGAGTAGTGCTGTCACTTTAATGCCATTGAGAAAATTTGGACGCAAATAAAATGTTACAAAAATGTACGTTATCTGAGGTGCAAAAGCTCATGAATGAGGTTGTGGAGAGGACAACTGCAGAACAATGGCACAATGAGGTAGATCGTATAAAAAAGGTAATTTCGAAGGCATGGGAAAACGAAGGAATTGTAGAACAAAATTTTGAAGAAATTATTTCTCTTCAATATTAGAGTTCCATCCCTTCCAAACAATCATCAAAGGGAAGTGACTGAAATAAGTGGAGTATTTCCTTTACAACAGTAATTTGTTTGACAATTAAAACTGTGTAAATAGTGTAAATCTAGTAGAAGTTCTTGTGTTTGTAATGTTAGAGAACATCTCGGGGTAAATGAATGTGCTTCGCGAAGTGGAGAAGAGCATTTGACATAGGACGAAAACTGCAGTTGTGACGACGACACAAGCAGTCTTCTACCCACTGTACCACTTGTCTTTCTGTCACCGCGATCGGGCGGTCCTCACCGCTCCTCCCCCGGCCGCTCTAACACGTACTCAGCCTCCCGGCGTGCTAACGCCGCTCCCCCCACAGCCCGCCCTCAAGTCGGTTCTTATTTTAATCGGACCACAGGCACGATCAACTGTCAAACATTACTGATATTTCGAGGAATCACCGTACACAAGAATTGCAAACGTAAGTTTGGATCGTATTCGCCCTTGGTCTATTATGGGATCAATTCTATTAGAATTGTTGCGAAAGTTGATACCTAAAATAGTACATTAATTGCATTCAGAGCAAAAACAAGAAATACAAGTTGCAGGAAAGAGAACTAACAAAACATGAAATTTGTCCGAGGAATTTAAACAGCAAAAAATCCAGAAAATGTTGAAAGTGCAAGAAATCAGTAGAATGCACAGCACATCCATTGTTTGTAAAGATAGCGAAAAACATTATTACTGAACTGTATACATACATTTTCAAATCAACATTCACCATATATGAAAGTGTATGCTCTTATTTTCCATTTTATGAAAGAAAAGCATTCTTCAATAAACTAATGGATTTTATAAATGTATATTAATAATTTTAAATAACAAAGTACTTGATAAAATATGTTAAGAATGTAAGTCACAGAAATACCGAATTATATTTGTTTATGATGTTAGAAAGCATTTACGCAACGAAATTTTCCCTGGAGTCAGTTTTCTTCCAGGCGACCAGTTACATTCGTTTGCAAGACGTGATCTTTCCCGGGTTAATATTAACATTTTGTGAAAATTCATATCATTAACTGCTTAACGATTTTTATACTTTGGACTTCAAAAGTGTTTCCCCAACTAAAATTGTCACCGCACGCCACTGCCTTTAAGGTTTCCACAGACCGGCGCGGTAGATCGCCAGCGGGTGTGGCACGGAAAGTTCCGAGCTAGACGCAGCCGCGGAATTCACGGGACCGTTCACACCGGAGCGTCAATTCTGAGTCAGCGTTTGGTGATAGTTGGCAAGGTTGCTCGACACAGAGGGAAGCGAAGACTCCCGAACACGGGGGGACCTCCACGAAACTCGAGCTGCAGCGGAAGAAACGCGTCGGACTGCGTCTGCTGCCAATCCTTCGCCGCGACGCTCGCTTGCCGCGCAGGTCTGAACGTGCTCATAAGGCGCGAAACTTCCGCTGCGACCAATCCGCGTAGGGTGCGGATCTACCGAGCCCGTTTGTGGGAGTCTTAATTTGTATTACAGTGAAGCTTGTCTTAAACATTCCTGTTCTTTTTGCACAGAAATATTTACAGATATTGAAAAAAGGATCCAAAAATGAAATGGAAACATTATCAACAATTTTTTCTTTTGCAATTTACCTAAAAAATATTAGAGAGGCTTCTATTCTACCCACGAATAGAAACTTTTCTCAGAAGAAACGAAGTATCGATCCCAAAGAGCAGAAATGCCGTACTGGCACGAAATAAAATTACTTATTTTTCCAATTCTTTGTCAATTGAGCTTGTGTCTCGGACGGTTCGACTGATTCATGATTTCGTGTTTCCGGGCATGTCAATTGCAATGGCCATTAGTCCTGTAAGTGTATGCATGTTCTGATCACGAGATGTGGCAGTCTTTCCCAGTTGAATGGTAAGATCCGATGCTAGCGGGGTTTTCCCTAATCAGGTATTACCCAACAACGAGTTGCTACGCGGGACAACATCTAAACCCCCGGCTGATCTCCCGACAGGTTTGGTAGTGTTGTATGTGTAATTGTGTGTAAGGGGTGAGGATAGGACAAGGACGAGGAAGGAAAGATCGCGCGCGGTCAATGGCCCTTTGTTAGGGTACTGCTCCGGTATTACCTGGTGTCGATCGGAAACACAACGGAAAACTACCAATTGAGTATCCGACGACTAGAATTCTTAACTCAGCGGCTCTATTCGACTTACCTATCTTGCTATTATTAAATATCCCGTCACCTTTGTAACTCAAACACTAGGGCCTCCCGGGCACAAGCACTGCAGAACCATCGGTTGGAAGGGTTCGATCTTGGGCTTGATTCCACAATAAATTAATAGTTAATGAAAGAAAAACTGCTTCAGTGCAGTGTGGCATATCAAAGAGGGAATCGCATGTGCCCTTAAAAACGATTAACATGCAAATTATTTTTTTTTTCCGATTCAGTCAAATCTCCGATGGAAAAGGCACTCGTGGCACAGAGAGAAGTCGCTTCCTTTTCACCAAAGAGGTCCGAGTTCGATTCCCAGACTATATCTTGTCAACTTTCTTCCAACAAAACGAGCTTGCCTGCTTCACAGGAGCTAGACCAACCCCTGCTAAGCGTCCTAAACTTTTCCGTGTTCTAATTCCTCCCCTTTCTGGCCACAGGATCGCGTGTAGTGCGAGAGGCGCGTACGCGGAAATGCTAAAAGGCGGTCCTCTGGACAACGGACTGTGACTGATTCTTGTGACTGTCACTGATTGTGATGAATGTAGAATTACTCGATAAGAAGCTTTCTTTCGTGACCAGTGGGAAGTTTATATCCCAACTGATATATTCCTCGAGAAGTTCGTTGGGATAATATAACCTTCTATTGATGCATTCTGGACTCTTGTGGAAAGTGTCTGTACTGCGTTCTAATGCACGCTTACGAGTGATTCCAAGAATTGGGTGTTTTGTTGTCGCTGTTACAGGAAGGTGCATATTACGTTCCTCGTTTTGGAGAGTTTTATTTTTTCCTGTTTTTTTATTTTGTTTTAAGTTTTCTTTTTTGTTTTCAATTATTTAGTTAATTATATTGCTGCAATTTAAAAAAATGCGCGATTACAAGTAATTTTGCAATTTTTTTGTTTCGGTGTCGTGAAGACATGATGGGAGGGAGTGAGTATCGGGAGAAAGATGAACTCGGTGTTGGTTGTACCCAAATGGTTTATTGTACGTTCCTATGCAAGTACGTTTACCCAACAGAGGCTACGCAGCCCAGCACTCAGTCGGTCGTTGCCATGAGGAGGGTGGGGGAAGGGTGGCAGGTAGCGGCGGCAAATCCAGCGGCCTCCCCGACTCGGTCAAACCCGAAGGCAACCGTAGAGCGGGACGCCGGCGATCACTACCGCACTCACGAAGAGCGGGAAACGAGCGACCACTTCCTATAGGTCGCTCGGTTCGGCACGGCGTCGATTCCCGACTCGGTCAAACCCGAAGGCAACCGTAGAGCGGGACGCCGGCGATCACTACCGCACTCACGAAGAGCGGGAAACGAGCGACCACTTCTTAGGCCGGGCCCGGTCTTATATACCGCCGGGCCAGTCCATCCCCGGCGTAGCGGGGGTGGCGTTACCTTTGTTGGTGGGCACCTACAGGGGTGCGGGGGGGTGGCGACCGGTCGGCCTGGACATCTGGTCGCCAGACCAGCGCGGTCCGAGCGGAGGGCGGGCGGTGAAGGGCGCAAGCCGGCGTCGCCTCACCACATCGGCGCTGCTCCCAAAAGTTCCCTTATTTTGACAGTTTGCTTTTTTCCTGTGTATTTTGTTCTTTTAACATTTTTCGATAATTATTGAATTCATTATATTACATCCTAAATTAATTTCGGAGATTTTTCTACATTTACGACGATACGTACTTTTTGCAGTTACAAGGCAGCAGTAGGAGTTTAGCAAAAGGAGAAAAGAACAGACACAATGTGCCAGGAATGTAAAGTAACCTATTGCGTTCATCTCTGCTTTTCCTAATTTTATTTCAAATAAATGTAATTATTATCCATTTTAGATTATTGTATTTTTCATAATTAAAATTATAGAAAAAGTTCATTTTCTCCTCGGTATTAAAATGTTCCATCATACCTGGAAAGACCAATGGGAGAGTATGTCCCACTAACAATTTCTAAAAAAACTAAACATTGACAACAATTTTCAGTAATCAATAATGAAATAGTAACCAAGAAGTAATTTAAATACGAAGTTGTGTTTCAGAATTCCTAAAAACTATTAATTCTGTATCGAAAGGGTTAAGAGAGGCATTGCGTCAATAATAATGCTACAAATCTTTTTAAAAAATCCATATAAATTAATTGATCTCGAAATTAAGTTTATTATTATTATTATTATTATTATTATTATTATTATTATTATTATTAATGTGCAGAATTGAGTTCTGAAGTGAGGTGGAGTGCTGTGAATGCTTGTGAAGTGAAATTAGGCATTATTTGGTAAATGTACAGTATATCAATATAGGCTTAATGAATGTAAATATAAGATATTCTGCAACAAAGTTCCCAAATTTAATTGTATGATAAATATAATCTAATACTGCTTCTGAACACAACCACACTAAATACTTTTGCACAATTGCGGGCATACTTCTTAAAAACAAATTTTAAAACATCGTATATCATTTACTTAAATAATAGTGTGATTTTTAAAAAAAGAGACAGGGAATAATACTCATAATATACAGATCTCTTTAACATATTTAAAGTGTTCATAATTAAGAAAGTGGTTTTTATGATATTATTTCAGTTAATATTTTTTCCTCTTTTTCAGATGGAAGCCCAGAAGATAATCGAGTGCGAAAAATTCGCGAATTAAGAATTTTTTTGTAATATTTGCCATTGCATAAAATCAAAATATTAATTTATACAGTAAAAATTGTAATTGTAAAATAGGTAAAGCATTCAATAAAAATGTGAGCAAGCACAATGACAAACTACCAGTAATCAATCAATTTCTTCTGATGTTTCCCAAATACCCCAAAAGCTACAGTTCTATGTATATATTCTGTTTGTACTATTTTCACTTTCTCGTATACATACGTATATACGGTGTAATATACATAGTATAGAGAAAGTTATGTAATGCTGCGGAAAATCGATTTCCAGATTTTAACGGAAATACACGTTTTGGGGTCCCATGATACCGAAAAAGTCTGTCCGTCCGTCCGTCTGTGAACACTCCTAGCGCCTTAACTACATGTACGATCTTGTCCAAATTGAAGGATCCCCCGTCGATCTGGCTCTAATTGAAGCTTGAAATTTTGAAAAACATTTTTTAAAAGTTGGGAGTGCTTTACATGAAGTCCACCGAACAGTTTCAAAATTTTCTCAAAAAGACTCCAAATTTGTTTCTTTAAATTTCTTGTAAGAATACAGTAAAATACACTTATAAAGGTGGCATAGGTCCAATTTTCGCTGTTAACTTTGAAATTTTTGAAAATTGCAAAAGTATGAATTTTTTCGGCGTCTTCCTGCAACTACAAAATTGAAGATACACAATTTTTCTTCCAATGAAATTTGTTGTCCATAAATAGTTCTTTCATAAAGGTCCTAAAGATTTTTTGAAAATTTTAGTAGTTTTTGTGCAATAGTACGTGCAATGTTTGCAATTTTAAAAAATATCAAAACATGATTTTCTCAAAAACGGCTCCAAATTTTTTCTTTACATTTTTGGTAGTCTTAGTATCAAACGAACCCCGAAGAATACATAAACGCAATTTTGCTCTTTTCTTTTGTTTTTTCAAAAGTTACAAAACTAATTTTTTTGACTTTCCTCTCACGTCGTTATTATTCACGTTAGAGGCAATTTCTTCACATTATTAGATTTATGAGTACATGTACCTTAAATCATGTCATTGTAAGTATTTCGAAAACACGACAGTTTTCTGTGAAAACGAGCTCAAAATTCCGGATTTTCAGAAACGCTCAAAAGCCATTTTTGCAAAAATGACTCCAAATTTTTTCTTCAAACTTTTGCAACGGATACTGGTAATGGCACGTTTAATATGCGTAAAGTTCAATCTTTGTTTTTTTAAAAATTACAGAAATTGTTTTTCAAAATATGGCTTATGCCGTTAATATGCACATTTTCCATCGATTTGTGTATATTATTACACTTGTGAGTGGAAGTGCTTTAAATGACTCCAAATGAAGTTTTTCGAAAACTCAAAGCTTCAAATTTCGCATTCACAGTGATGCTTAATCGACATTTTCTTAAAAACGGCTTCAAATTTTCCAGTGAAAATTTATATTTAGGACGAGGTTTTACGTTTCTTTAATATTCTTGAAGTAATATTTCGTTTCTAATATTAAGAAACCGAAAAGTTGAGAAAATGTCAAAATAAAGGTACTTTGGGCGACGATAGATGGCAGCTAGCCAGAGGAGCAAGACCTTAAAGCCAGCTCACACCAAGGAAATTAGAAATATTTTCTACGAGAAAGTCTGTGCCATTCTGTAGCACCTCTAGTTTCAACCATGTTATCACTGTTGAATTGCTGCTTATTGGAAATTGTATTGAAAGTATTCGGGATTGTAGTCCCAAATTACATACTTTTTAATAATTCACAATTATGTTTTGTAAACCTTTTACTACGACGTTTTTTTAAAATTCAATGACGAATAGTGTGCTGAAAAAGTCTACACTAGTATCTAATTAACTTTCTCAAATAAATGGATTTTTAAACAGTGCGTAATATGTCATTGTGAATCACCAGCATTAGCAAAATGACATATTCATAACATGACATGTCACTTTTTTTTTCATGACTTTTTTAAAATTCAATGACGACTGAAGAACATAGTGTGCAGAAAAAATCTACACAAGTATCTAATTAACTTTCTCAAATAAATGGATTTTTAAACAGTGCGTAATATGTCATTGTGAATCACCAGCATTAGCAAAATGACATATTCATAACATGACATGTCACTTTTTTTTTCATGACTTTTTTAAAATTCAATGACGACTGAAGAACATAGTGTGCAGAAAAAATCTACACAAGTATCTAATTAACTTTCTCAAATAAATGGATTTTTAAACAGTGCGTAATATGTCATTGTGAACCACCAGCAAAATGACATATTCATAACATGACATTCCTTAACTACAAACATTTTAAACATAAAATACATGAAGGTTAATTGAATAGTTTGAAGTTTTGAATGTTTTAGAAAAGTGTTGTGAACAAAACTCTGGACATCCAATTTTTTTATGTTAGTATTATAAACGACCCCTTCGTATTGAAAGCAATCGTTCATAAAAGGGAATTTATTATTATTATTATTATTATTATTATTATTATTATTATTATTATTATTGTTATTATTATGACTTATGCACTTCTCCCACGCGGGGGGGAAACATTCACCTGCCACAGATGTCATTGTGTCTAGGCTCACTCGTACGGCTCAGAGCAAGTAACGAGCAAGATCTTCATTTATTTCCAGGACCTCTAACACTACATATCAGACACATCAGTGACAGTTTTTCTGACAATGTGACAGGTGTCTAGAATGACTGCTTTTTGTACTGTTCCTAGTATATGCTTTATATTCATTCTTGCAGATGTTTGATGAGGGATTTTGGTATTATTCCGGTTGTAGAAATTGTCAGGGGACGGATCTGAACCTTTTTTATTTTCCAAATCTTCTTTATCTCATCTCTAGCTCTTGGTATTTTCTGACTTGTTCGTGTATGCGGAGTGGAGATTATGTGACAGTGGTACCGTAATATCGATGATGGTGACTTCCTTCTTGGTTTTATTTAGCACTATAATGTCTGGTCTATTTGCAGTGATGGTCTTATCTGTTCTAATCTCCCTATCCCAATACATCTAATGGATTCATTTTCCAAGACGGTGGGAGGTTGGTACTGATAGTATGTACGTTTTCCACACGATCTTTAACAGCAGAGGGTTTTTTTTTGTGTTTTTTAATATATTTTCTGTAGTTTCGTGTGCTAATGACTCTGTCCTGAATGGCCATCATGAATCCAGCGGTTTCTCCATACAAGTTACCTGCAGTTAACCAAAGATGCGAAAATGTGCTGTCAACATTTGTATCCTCAAGCTGATGGGGATACGAACCGTGTAAAGATTTCTGCTTCCATGACAGTATTTTTTCTTCCATAGATTGCCAAGTATTTTCCAGATCTTGGTTTTGGTTTTGCAGTTTTAATGGTGTTATATTTACGTCTGCGGAGCACAATATCTCATACATGTGTTTATCCTGCATAGAATGGAAGTATTCCCTTAGGTCTTGAATTTGCTTGCAGTGTAATTGAAGGACACTCGTGATACCCATTCCTCCCTTGCATGGAGGTAGCGTTACCCTTTCAATTGCTGATTTGGGATGCCTCATTCTGTGCTTGGTTATCTTGACTCTGATTTGTCTTTCAATATTTTCCAAACCTGTCTTGGACCATTTCACCACTCCAAAAGTGTAACCCAAAACAGGGATAGCGAATGTATTGATTGCTTTGACTTTATTCTGCCTATGAAGATGCGTTTTAAGAACTGTTTCTACCCTTCTCATTACTTCGGTAGAAGTTTTCTCTTTAATAAGAGTGTCATTGATACCTCGCAATTGTTGGAATCAGAGGTACTTGTACAGCTCTTCGGCTGTCAGATATCGATGACACCTTTCCCTGTGTCAAAGCACTAGTTTGGGTATTTTCTCTTTTGTAAGGTGTAGTGTTGCACTTATAGACAATGAATAGTATGCGTTATGAACTTTGTTGTTATATCCAGCATTTTGTGCAATTGTGTGGGAGAGTTGGCATACATTTTCATATCATCTATGTAGAGTAAATGGCTTATTATTATTATTATTATTATTATTATTATTATTATTATTATTATTATTATTATTATTCACTTCACAATCCTGCCAGACATGTAAAAATAATCCGAATTTCCAGGAAATGATCCAAAAACTAAGTCACCAAGAGCCGAGATTTCCATACACTTGCAAAGTTGCCGTATACTGCAGAGAAAAGTCAAGAGTGCTAAGTCCAATTCTCGCCATCAGAAAACGAATCCCTTCACACTACTAGCTCCTCGGTATCACTCGCCACACGAACTCCAACTGCTGTCCTTTCTTAGATTTCCCCTCTCCAGCTACTCTAGAGAGGAGGGAATTTATTCAGGGTTGGGTGTACAGATTTCGCTGCAGCTGATTATGCTTTTGCAGCTTTGTTCGGGACTAACTTAAACAAACCAACGAAATATTACTTAAAACTAAAAACAAAAAGCCTCTGTAGGCTTTCTTAGTTTAACATCAGGTTTGTTTTTGTTATTAATAAGTTATTTAATTTGTTCATTATGTCTACTATTTTCTTAGACATTTCATTCACGCTCTCATCCATTCTTAAACTATATTTACAAACACAGTCATCACCCAGGCACACAACACTGCACTGCACTTCACTATACACTATGTATACTGATTTTTCGCCACGGCGCCGCGACGTCTTCTATACGAGGCGGCTGTTGTCGCCTTATCGCGGGGCCCCTTTTATGCCCCCAGCGTGTTACGGGCGCGCTGACTGGCACTGGCCTATGGCTGACGCACTTTACGATGAAATGAAGTTGCGAGTGGAGGGGAGCGACGTTGCCAGATTCAGTACCACTGAGCAAGTGTTCCCCGGATACGAAACTAAGCACATAAAATAAATGCTTGTAAAAGTAACCAAATCATACATTCACAGTGTATGAAGTAGCAGCGAGCATTCTGGAGCGACTACATGTTACGTTCTTTACTAAGTTCAATAAATAGTACGGCCTTCATTACATTAAAACACATATTTACACTTTCTTACACTAATTTACATGGCGATAGGAAATACACCGCTCATGTCTGAGTCACTGGCACTTTAATTTTTACATGCTATGTGCGTTTGACTACCACTCCAGCTAATTGAACTCTCTAGATTAATCTAGATTAATAATGAGCTCTTCAACGTCGTTTTGTATCACGATTTCCTTCTCTCAAGAACCTGTAATCACTTTCTTGGCATGTTCAACGACATTTTGCCATTCTGACGCCGTTGTATTGGTAATTGCCTGATCCAGAAGCATCTTCACTTTAGTTAAAGTAATTGATTTTTTCATGCCACATAATCTTTTACTAGGTCCCATATTAAGATGGTCCTGACTCGTCTGCTTCGAATTTCTACTTGCCAATTCTGACGACCGTATTATTGCTGATTTTCAGTACAGCGGCTCATCAGTCAAGCCCTTTCGAAACAGGAATCAATGGGCCTGCATTGCCTTTCTCTTTTTCAAAATACTCCCATACGCTTTCACAGTAGCTAGAGACACTCTGTGTAATACAACACACTTTCCAGATGATTTCTGGGTATTTCAAGACGTTTTCTGGGACGGCCTCTTCGTTCGTTGTGATTCGGACATTGTCAAGCCTGTGGAAAAATAAACTAAAACTATTCAAATCGAAATAAAAATAAATGAAATAAATGAAGCACTAAACTAACAGAAAATTAAGTAACAATAACAACAAAATCTCTACGACAAAACGCACGCACAAAACTCCCACGAGCAAAAAAGTGAGCTTTTTGTAGACGTACACAAAATTTGTATCATCCAAAATCCGTCTAAGTGAAGCATAGTGGTAAGAATGCTTTTATCAGTATAATTTTGGGGAAAACTTCAAGAATTTGTGTAACCAGATAGTGACATGTCTGCGTCAGAGTGTTTCGACAATTCGAATTTCAGCTTGAAGAGTACAGTAAAGACGTTTATTCACAAGTTTGCTGAATCACGAATGGAAATTCCTCGGGCGGAGACGCGCCAACGGCTGACTTCTGGGCGTTGGCACATCGTGTCCATTGCTGTCAGTGTATTCTGAAACATATTTTCTTGAGATCTGGTTTATGTACGGGAGACGTTCAACAAGTTTTCTAACTCATTATTGTTGGAGAGCTGAGCGTGCACAGGCATGTTGGGATATGTTTTAGTATGCTTCGGCCTCGGTTACAAATCAGTCTGCCGCGAGCTCTTGATGTGAGAAGATGGAAGGTGCAGAGCCGTGCGGGTCAATACAGAAAATGAGAGATTTCGAACATCGTTCAGTGATAAAATTCCTCACAAAGGAAGGGAAGCAGCCTAAGAACATCCACGAGAGGATGAATGTATATGGTGATGATGCGCCTTCATACTACAAAGTAAAATTTTGGGCCAAGCAAATTAAGTGGGGGAGAAAATCGATTTAAGATGTCCCAGGTTCAGGGCGGCCTACGGAAACATCTTCAAAAGAAATTAGCCAAAAAGTGGACAACATGATTTTTGATCGTCGTGTTAAGGTATGTATTGTTACGATTCTATTTGGTGAATTAAAACAAAGATATTACTTTAACAAAAACGTTTATTTTGTTTCTTAACACGATCACTGAAAACATTTCATTTATTTACAGTGTGTCTTCACTTGATTACTTACTTACACTATACTTCACTTGATTATTTACACTACATTTCTCTTAATTATTTATTTTCTCTGTTTACTTATTTTGCACTGTCGCACAATCATAAGCACTGACCATTGTTCGATGCACTGACCACAGTCCACTGCACTGACCACAGTTCGATGCACTGACCACAGTTCGATGCACTGACCACAGTTCACGTCACTGAGCACAATCACTGCACTGCTATTCACCGCGATGCACACACTTCACAGCTCAGCTTCCACTTCAGACTAACTCGCGGTCGTCGGCCGCCGCGTATGTATACTCGGTGGGCGCTGTCTAGAATTTATTGGAACTTGTGATAAACATCGCGAACACTCCGGGACCATCTAGTTCAAGGGCCGCCGGCAGATGTCGCAATCCGCGCAAACCATGTAGTTCGTGGTGGCGCCGGTAGATGACGCAATATTCGTTAAAGTATAATAGCTATTAACTTGGCATTTCATCTGGCACGGTTCACAGTATCATCCGTACAGAACTGGTGTCAAAGGCCAGTTCCCACTCGTTGCCAAGAATGTTGACTCTCGAGCAGAAAGCAATTCACCAGAAATACTCCAAAGATTATTTGAACTTGCTTAGAGAAAATCCAGATAATTTTTACTCATAAATGAAAACGGGATGAAATATGTATTCACTATCGTCGTCCTGATACCAAACAAGAGTCCATGATATGGAAGCATAACAATACGCAAACAATTTCGTGTGGAGATGGCCGCCGGAAAGATCATGGCCACCGTTGTTGGGAGACAGGAGTTGTTATGCTTTTAGAATGCAGACAACACAAGACATTCATCACTGGTGTCACCTATTCTTCGACTAAAACAGCTTTACTTGAGTCTGTCTAGCAGCAGCGCAGCTTCCCGTTGGAAGTTGTCAGCTGCTATGCTGTTGCTTGACAACAATGCACCTGCCCACAAGTGACGTAAATCACATGGTGCTGTGAATGGACTGCAGCTTCGTACAGTTTAATCATCCATCATATAATCCAGTTCTGGCTCCTAGTGACTACTTTCTGTTCCAAACCACGAACAATTTTCTGCTTGGACGAGGATTTCCTGACGACAAAGCAGTTAAGGAAGCTGTATTTATTTATTTTACGTCAAAAAAAAACAGTTAAAAACTGCGTATGACGTGCTATGGGGAAAAGTGAATTGTGTGCACATTTTCAAAATTATGTGATCCCTACACTAAGTCTTATACTACTTAAATTTTGAATTTTGAAAGGGAGAAAAAAAAACAAAAACTCCCATGTAGTAAAATCTATTTTCAAAAATAAATAAGCAATAAATTTTGAATTTTGAAAGGGAGAAAAAAACAAAAACTCCCATGTAGTAAAATCTATTTTCAAAAATAAATAAGCAATAAATTTTGAATTTTGAAAGGGAGAAAAAAAACTCCCATGTAATAAAATCTATTTTCAAGGATAAATAAGCAATAAATTTTGAATTTTGAAAGGGAGAAAAAAACAAAAAAACTCCCATGTAATAAACTCTATTTTCAAGGATAAATAAGCAATAAATTTTGGCTCTTATTACTTCCTGCCGCGACAACATGGAAACGATAATTTGAATAATTGTATTTGAATAAGTGTATTGTAATGCACAATTCACCTTCACCACTAACAAGACAACAGACTAAACTTTCGTACCATACACAAACAGCTCTGTGGTGCGTACCTAACGGCACTTCAGAAAGCAGGGTGTGTCGTTTTTCCCGCCAGTTCATGAAGTTAATTCGGGGGTAGTACTAGATTTTCATTTATGAGGACAGCAGGGGAACGTGTTCTTTGACCGAGTTTTGTCTACGTTTTTCATTAGGACTTTGTTTTTAATTAATGTATTTCTATACACAATCCGATAAGGGAGTAGCGCTCCTACCGCGTATTTGAACAACTAGTTAATGCTCAGTGCGTCTCACTGAGCTGCATAGTATTGCTATCTGGTGAGCACGCCGTTATTCAGACCTTACGCCCTACCCAGGTTGCAGCCGCGCCCAGATCCCGACCCTTGAAGGCTGCTAGGCCGCATCCTTCGTCCGCCCGTAAGTCTGTGCAGTGAATACATGACGTCACGCCCTCCTCGTTTTACACAGGGGCTTATGGCAGAATGAAGTGGGAGCCTAACGCTTTTCTCTTCCCTGCCAACAGCTTCAAATGCGTTACGAACGAGCGTTGTAGCACTGTCATAAAAAAATTTTGATAATATAACTCAGAAAACCATTATTAATAAATAAATTAATACATTTATAATTTTTTTACGTTCTTTCGGGCGGCGATTTTTGTAGGGGAGGCTCCGCCTTACAGCCTTTAAGCCGCGCCTGCTCTAGGGAGAGGGGGAGAGCTCGGAGCTACGCAATTGAGCTTTCATACGCAAAGTAATTGCGTGTTCTTTTATATTACGACACTCTTCCCGATTATTAACTAAAATTGGCTTCAACATTGCCGTACCTTAACCTCTCAAGTCTGTGCCACCACAAAATGACTAGTTTCCCCTTAGAACGTACTTGATCCGATTTGTTTCAAATTATGCAACATTATTTTCTCGCCTTACGAAGCTCTTCGTAAGTTACGTAATCGTGCCCCGAAAACGGCGAATTTTCGTCAGAAAAACTCTTTTTCCTGGACTCTGGTAATGAAGAAAAAAAAGGATAAATCGTGTTGCTACATTTAGACAAAAATCCTCTAACACGTAGTGTAGCCAGAATCCATGTTTTGTTGGTCCTTGATACCGAAAAATCGATTGATGGCAAAACTCGGGGCTTTCGGAGTTTCAAACCGCTATTTTGGACTTTGAAGGTACTTCACATGAGCCTTAAAAACATTATCAAAATTTTCTCAAAAAGGCACCAAATTTTGTTTTCAAACTTTGTCTTCGGATAGCGTAAAGAATGCTTAAATTCTCGTGGTCGCATATTCGCTAAAATCACAGATATTTTGAAAATTGAAAATGTGCAATTTTTTGGGGGCGTCTTCCTACAACTATAATATTGAAGATAGATATATTTTTCTTAATGATATCTGTTCCTTAAAGACGAATCTTTAAATAAATTCATATTCAATTTTTTGAAAACAATAGTAGTTTCCGTGTAACTTTGCGCGAAATATAGACATTTTTTTCTCAAATCCGTTCCAAATTTTCTCTTGAAATTTTTCCTGATATGGGTAAGAGACGGTAAAAAAATGATGCTAGTCACATTTTCGGCTGTTGTTCTATATATTCGAAAACAATAAAGACGTGAACATTTCAAAACTATAAAATTGGAGATACCAAATTTTGCTTTAAACAAAGTCTGTTGTAAAAAATCAGCTCTTTAAAAAGGTCATGTACAATGTTTTGAAAAATAAATCGAGCTGATTTCGTTTAATCAATGTCTCAAATTGATGCAATTTCTAAAAATATTAGATATTCCTAGAGAAATATTACGTTTTTGGTTGTATTATCCAGTTGCCGAGGTTTGTGTTTCTCATCGCATGTTATGTAGAATGATATGTTTCCTTTGAATTATTAGGTTCTGGCTGCGAATTACGAATTACGATAAATTGGATTTAAAGAAGAACACGCGAAACGGGGACGGACATGCGATCTCCCTTGAAAACAAGCCCATCACAATGTGATAATTCGTCTCGGAGAAGAAAGTTCTCAATATCTGTGGTACTTGAAGATCATCGTTGGGCTGTCCTTTGTTCATCTTTATGAGCGCGTGGCAGGTTGGATCTTCGAATGTCGATCTTCTGAATTCTTCAGTGATGTTTCAGACATTGATAAAATCATTAAAATGTGAATCCTCGTCATCCTTTTCATAGGAATCTTCGCAATCTCTGCTGAGTGTATCACATATTCTCAATTCGCTTCCTTTCTTGTATTCTATAGGTATACTTAGGGTATAGGTATACTATAGGTAAACTTATATGTTAGGGTTGTACTGCACGAAATCTAGCAATATTCTTCACAGTCGCGGTGGTGCATTCACGAGGGTTTTTTAAATTGTTTCTAAAGGTTTATGGCCTGTTTCAACTGTTAATTTCTTACCCCAAATGAAGTCATGAAATTTCTTTCAGCCACAGCGAATTGCCAATGCTTCTTTAACAATCTGTAGATAATCTTGTGTGATGTTGTTTAACGCTTTAGTATTAGCTATCGATTGTCCTTTTTGTATTAAAACGGCTCCTAATGATTTCGATGATGCGTCTACCGATAATTTCACATTTCCATCTACATCATAGTACGTACCTAAAGACGGGAGTGCTGGGCAGTGCTACTTTTATTCCTTTAAACGCCTTTTCTTGTTCCGGGTTCCAAATCCATGTGACATCATTCTTCAATAAGGTGCATAGTGAAGCTATCGATTGTGATAGACATGGAACGAATTTTCCCAAGTAATTCACCATGTCCAACATTCTCTGTAGTTCTTCTCCATTATTCGGTACTTTGTGCTTCTTAATCGCGTCGATTTTTGTCTCGTGTGTTTCAAGTCCTTTGTCTGACAAGACGTGGCCTAAAAAATGAATCCTCTGTACATTGAATGAGCACTTCTCTTTATTAAGTTTCAAGCCATTTTCATTTGTAGTTTCGGAGAAGTTTCAGTGGTGTCTCTAAGCGTCTGCTCTGTACTCGCACGAATTAGTATGTCGTCCATTGCATTCTCCGTTTCGAATGTCCTGTAGAACCTCTGACATAATCTGCTGAAATACCTCTAGAATAGAAATGAGTCTAAACGGAAGTCGCTTATAGGAATAACGGCCCCACGGTGTGGCAAACGTTAAGTATCCTTGCGTTCTCTCGGTGACTTTTAATTGCCAAAATCCTCGAGAGCGGTCCAGACATATGAAGTACTTACTACCGACGATTCTTGCGTCGATGGTTTCAATTGCGTTTATTGGAAAGTGTGTTCTTGTAATATTTTTGTTCATGTCAGTTGGATCGATACACAGGCGAATTTGGTCCCCTTTTTGACGATCACTAGAGGAGATAATCCTGCTGTTGGTTTTGTGACTCGTTTAATGACGTTCATTTTGTCAAGCACCTCTTCGTAATACTCTACCAGCGGCGCTTTTTGTAATATTTATTTTTTTATCGCTCAACGCTCAGACCAAATAATCCCGCGCAGGGATATTTGACGCGAAACACTGCATTGTGTGTGAACATTAGCTACTTTGCTAGTCGCTCCTGGTCGTCCCAGCCCTTCCAGCTGTTACTTTCTATAGGTTTTGGATCCTGTGTGGCATTTTTGTCACCTAAAGTATATTTTGCTTTCTTTTCAAAACTTTATTTCAACTGACGGGGCTACCAGGAGCGCTGCCCGACATTCTTTTTATTTGTTTGCCGTAATGAATATTGGTGCAATTTATGTATTATAGAGTTTAGCTTCAAGAGTTTTATTTTCAGTCTAGGTCATACCAGTAATTCACTTAAGTCTCTGAGTACAGAAACAATGATTTCTTTAAATAAAAATTATAACGATAGTGTATATATGTAAATAGCTTAAATTACTTACATTTAAATTTTTGCGTTCCGCAGGTCGGAGCAGGTGTTAGACATGGATTCATTCATTGTTAATTGATTTATTATGATTACTGAATGTTCACTTTGCTAATTTCTTGTTAATTTATCAGCTCTCTCTCTCGTGTTTCGTACTCCACCGTTTGCAATCGAAATGGTCATTATTTTCTTTGTTTGTTTCACTGCGACAACCGACCACTGCGATTCGTTGTTTGTGTGCCAACTTACTTGCTTCACATATTTCTGTTTTATCATAGGTTAAGTGTATAGTACCTAGCAATCTTTCACGGTATCTATAATATTTTATGCCACTGACAATTTTGTCTTTTAGCATTCGTTTCACTCAATTATGGTGGACCATAATTGCATTTTATTGCTTGTGTCGGTATTCGAATCAAAAACTGTTCAAAATTTTCATCCGCTTCTTGTACCATTTTACGAAAAACGTATGCCTAATATAGTTCATGCAACTGCAATGCTTTTGAGTACAAGTTGTACGACACTTTCATCGTTTTCCATTCCTCGGCCATGCTTTTACCAAATACCAGCGGTTTGGGTTCCCAATTGTTTATGTAATGAGCTAATATCTGATCTTGAACGTTTTCTTCTACGTTGACCATCTTGTTTTGGATTTTTCCTTCGTTCCAGCCAAATGTAATAACTCCTGACACCATGTAACGTATTCCATGCATTTACTTAATAACAACACTTAGAATATGTCACATTCACACTTCACTGTGGGTTAATTCAGAATCACAGTACAACTCACTCAAGTACACAGAACATTGATTTTCTGGTCGAATCTTGCGAGAAAGAAAAGTTTCTCAATTTAATTAATTCTTTCAATTTAGACATTGCGGATGATACGAACATCCTTTGCAATAAAGAAACCGTAAACGGTACAATATCAGATGTTTCAAATTGGTTCCGAAATAGTAAATTAATAGTAAACGAAAAGAAAACGGTTTTAATGCAGCTTTCCATTTCAAATAAACAATTCTGTGCTCCATTGAAAATGAAAAGTGTACCATTGACTGATGTTAAGGCAACAAAATTTTTAGGTTTCTCAATTCAGTCAAACCTTAAATGGAACGTCCATTTAAATGAATTGAACACAAAATTAAGTTCATTATGCTACGCGTTCAGAATTCTTGCAAATTCAGTCAGCCTTCATACTGCTCGTTGTGTATACTTCGCGAATGTTCATTCCCGCCTGAGATATGGCATAATATTCTGGGGAAATACATCTTATAGCTCCCAGACTTTTAGATTACAAAACGAATTGTACGAATAATAACCAAATCCCACCCACGTGATTCATGTAAGCCTCTCTTCATTAATCTAGGAATTCTACCATTACCGTGTCTTTTTATTTACGAATCAGTGGTTTTTGTCAAAAATGACTTGCTGAAGGGCGGGAATATATTTTCAGAAAATGCCGAAGTCTATTACTATAACACCGACGTAGAAACATATTCATCAGGTGAAGTATCAACAGCTCATTACAAAAATTCACATAAAAATGTACATTATTTTACAACACCTTGCCGTTAAACGATTAAATTCAATAGAAAAGTTTAAATCCCAAATGAAATCGTTTTTGCTGCATAACTGTTTCTATACAATTACAGACTATACTGAGCATCACAAGAAAAGTAACATTAATTTTAACAATGATACATAATGCATTATTTACCATTTGGACTGTATAAACGAGTATAAACAACCTGTAACAACTATTGTACTACAGCTTCCGGGTCAATGACCCCCATCTCGATCAGGTTTTTCGTCCAGTTTCCCTGATCCATTGAGCAAATGCTGAGGTGGCCCTTGTTTTGCTTCTGGACATAAATGTAACTTCATTTTCTGTGCACATCTTCTAGAATTCAGTGGGAAATACAATTATTCAAATTATCGTTTCCATGTTGTCGCGGCAGGATGTAATAAGAACCAAAATTTATTGCTATTTATTCTTGAAAATAGATTTTATTACATGGGAGTTTTTTGATTTTTTTCTCCCTTTCAAAATTCAAAATTTATTGCTTATTTATCCTTGAAAATAGATTTTACAACATGGGAGTTTTTTTTCTCCCTTTCAAAATTCAAAATTTAAGTTGTATATGACTTAGTGTAGGGATCACAGAATTTTGAAAATGTGCACACAATTCACTTTTCCCCATAGCACGTCATACGCAGTTTTTAACTGTTTTTTGACGTAAAATAAATAAATAAAAAAACTCAGACTGACTGTTCACGCCTCACATTACAGCAGGGTATCCGGCTCTTGCACATGGTATCCGACTTCAGCCGATGAGCTTCAGACACCAGTTTGCGTCACAATATTAGCGGTATTTTTTAATGCAGCCAGATACGAAAAAGCAGAAAACACATCGTTTACAAGACATTGAAACAGAGTTATGAAGCATTTCTTTAAAATTTGCATCTTGTACACCTTCATCGCGTTATTTTTGTTTGATTACCATTTTGTACCACTTTCAAAATGTTTCTCAACACTACTCGTTTTCCATGCAACATGGAGGCCGGCGTCTGGACTGGCTTTGCAAACGAAGTGCCCATGCTATGGTCACGTGGTTCGTGATGCAAACTGGTAGTGCGTAGAACGAGCTAAAATCGGTGCGCAGGTGGAACTCACCCATGTATTTCCACTATGCGTTACAGGCATGACGACTCGATTTATCAATTATCACATACAAGGTTATTGTTACAATGTTTTAAAAACGTGTGAAAATACACTTTTCCTGCAGTGAGATGTTCTTTTTTCTCTAAAAGAAAGTTGTATTTTCACGATAACCAAGTTGTGTGCGATAGTGCACTGGAGCGAAAGGGGAAGGGAGAGACGGAGTAAGTTTGTTCCCAGAACTCAAGAAAGTACATTTATAAAACACTTAGAACGAGAAGGACAAGACCGGTTTTCTGGTTTGAAAAGATGGTTATTTCAAATCAGTAGTTACCACCAACTTCGTAATTCGCAGTTCAAACGCTTAAACATCTAAACATTTTGTTATCGTTTACAAATGTTTCATCTGCAAACGAACGGAGATTTTCCACATCTTTGAAATAATATAAACAACCCGCTAAAAATGACATTACTTTCACAATAAATAAGTTGTCATTTACATACTTTGCCTGAAGGTGATGAATAAACGCAGCATCATAACATGTGTGAGGCACTAATAGTTTGTGGATTTTCAAGACTTTATTTATAATTTGATCGATTAAACTTAAGTGTGATCCGTGTTGGTTTATTTATTGTAATATCTAAACAGAAGGAATTAATTAAATTGAGAAACTGTTCTTTCTAGCAAGATTCGACCAGAAAATAAATCTCCGCATACAACAATGTATTCAAAAGAGCGATTGCTTACTTTAGTGTTATCTCCCGGTTTTCTAAGAACAAAATATAATGTGCAGCTCTCTTTGTTGGAGGCCTGTAAATGCAAAGTAATATCATTTTTAGCGAAGGAAGATGTACACCAGAAATTTTATTTATGTACAAGTTAAGCCAAAATATTACGTAGCTCACCAAATCAACTGTTTACTTCTCCGAACAGGGTTAAGAAGCCATCATCACATGGTCTCAAATATTCATTAAAACTTGGCGAGCAAATATTTGCAAATATGTTTGTTAACATGATATGATTGGAAGAAAGCTTTCAAGTTTTCTTCCGATTCAGTTGAAAAGTCTTCATCGTTTACCACACCCTTGCAGATGTTTAAGGTCGTGTGGGCGGACACATGCATCTGGAGGCCGGCTATTTCTTTAAGGTCAGTGATTCTGCTGATCTGTTCGTCAGAGCGACATTCGAAAAGGATTGTGCCGTTTCTTTGACGAACCACCGCCTGAAATTTGCCAAACTTTTCGATTTCTCTGGCAAGTTTAATCGGGCTGACACTATCCTTGTTTCATTATCACTTTTACACGACATGACGAGAAAGCGGGGCTAAGTAGGTCTACCAGAGTCATTACAGAAAAAACTCTCAAGATTTACCTCCCTATGGAAGAGGGCGAGGGGAAGGTTTTTTATCCACTAGGAGGATATCAGATTCATCCCCGGAGCCCAACAAGGGGACACTCCATCGGAGTGCCAGGGTTGTCACGGGGATATAGAGGGGGTTACACAGCGCTGCACCGCCGTGGATCCCCCCGCTCACCCTGGAGTTCAGTACAAGACCTAGTCCAAGCCGATTGATCGGGAGTGGGCTAGCTGCCGACCGCCCGTCTAGAAGAATCCGTAGCCAAAGCAAGTGTAATGAGACCTACAAGAAATGTTCCCCAAAATACGTATCTCTGGATGCCAACAAGAAAGTAGCACGAGGGGAATAATTGTGAAATAGACGGTTGGCCCTCAACCGCCAGGACACACATTCCCTCTGACACGGGTCGCCATGCACGGCAAACACATGTGTGGGCGCTCAGCATACAGAGGGAGCCAGTGAAATTGAAGAGAGAGAAGAAAAGAAACAGGATATTATAAAAGAATGAGAATGAACAACGGGAAGATGAAAAATGTCTTGTGAAAGAAAGGAATACTTGAGAGACCTCTCTGCATTCCCCGTCAGGACGTGCACCAACCCACCTCGACGGGTGGTGCATTGTTTCACGATGTGGAAGATAATGAATAAAAGAGGCATTCCACTCCATTTAATTGAAGTAATCAAATCCCTATACCACAGAATTATAAATGTGTTGAATTCAAATGGAAAAAAATCCGAGGAATTTAAAATTAATCGTGTTAGACAAGGCTGTAACCTATCACCAAGTATATTTAATATTCATATAGACGACGTTCTGAGAGAATGGAAACAGTGTCTTACTGATGGCATCGAAATAAACTCCGAAACCACTCTAAATACGCTTTTATTTGCAAACGATCAGATAATTATCCAAGAAAGTGAGGATCAGTTACAGATGGATCTCTATAAATTGAATAACATATATAACTTACGAATCTCAACTCAGAAAACCAAAGTAATGGCGTTTAGAGGCAAACATCCTTTACAAAATAAAATAATAATAAATAATAAAATTATAGAAGAAGTTAGCCATTTTAGATATTTAGGACGTGATATTACTTTTTGAATTGAATAAAGACAAATTGAATAAAGAGATGCAATAAAAAACAGAAATTCCAAAACGTCTGTGAAACAGCAATAAAATACCTGAGAAAGAAAACAAGGAAACAACTTAAATTTTATAAAACAGTGGCTATCCCCATACTTCTTTATGGATGCGAGACATGGACCATGAAAAAGAAAGACTTTGCCAGAATTCAGACGTCTGAGATGAGGTTCTTGAGACAAGTAAAAGGCTGCACTTTATGTGTCGGAGTCGGCCGTTTATGATGTCGGCCGTCCAAGATTGAGATGGCATGCTGAAGACGGAACAGGAGTCTCTCCTAAACCCTGAAGAGATGATGATGAATAATGTAACGTAATATTAAAAATATTATATATTAAAATAAATCATTCAGTAATATTCCATTTACGTTATTCTATCAACTACTCTCTAATTTGGATACCTCTCCGAAGGTGGACAAATTTAAGCGTCACCAGAGTTGTCCAACTTAGACAGATTTTACTGCATTTACCTTCATAAATGACAGGTAGTGAGTTGATATGGCTGATGGAACAGTGCTTCTTTACATCAAATTTGTGAGCAGGATGCGCAGCCTGACCCCAAACAAACAGAAAGGAAGTAAATATCATTGTATGAAACAAATGTGACTAAAACACAAACCTCCTGCAAAGAGACAAACACAGACAAAAACTTATTAATGCTCTAGGAGTTACTTTGCGCACACCAGAGCTTGCCACCCGACGCTTTTCTGTCAAACCTTGTGACACCATTCTCGGCATCTCTACAAGAACAAATTACATAATCCACGTACGTACATAAACACCCAGTATAATGCATCTCAAACATAAAGGTAAGTGAAGAGGCCAAGTCTCTCTTCGACTTCGACATCATTGTAAATTGGCGAACTACTAAAGAAGATAACCGAGATTCATTCTTGTTAAAAGTGGAAATATTGTGCAAAGTTCCATCTTTATCACTATTTTGTACACTTATTGTAGACCATTGATTCGTAACTTGGACACAATTAAAAAGAGTCAATTATTTCAACAAACACAAAATAAAAGAAAGAAGGTTCAAATTATGAACTTCATCGTTTCTGTATTTCGAAAAAAGAGACGTATAAAGGCAAGAACCCCTTTAACCCTTTAATAGCCCTTTTCATTAATTTTAAAACTATGAATTCCATGTGTAAAGTGTATTTTAGCATCTTTCCAAAAATACAATACACAGAATTATATTTTTAATTTATTATTATTATTAGACAAAGAATTCAGTAGAATGGATCCTGGTGCAGAAGAAGTAGAAAAAAGGATAAGGCCAAGACCGCAGAAAACGGACAGCTCCCACAAACGGGAAGAAACAAAAAAAAACTGCGAACGGCAACCGGAAGACAAAGAAAAAACGCAACAAGCCAAGAAAAACACGGTGGTCATCAGACTAGCGGAAGGCAAGGCGTACGATGAAGTTCTCGGGGAAATGAGGAAGAAGATAAACCTTAGAGACAGGCGGAGATTGATCCGTCAGAAAGACGAAAGCGGGGGATGTCATCGAACTGCGCGAGAGACAAAAAACGTCGAGCAATTCGGCAATGCCCTGAAGCAGGTCCTAGACGAAACGGGGAGCATCCGGCAACTGATTCCACGTGATTCAAGACCTGGACGCCAACACGGAGAGCGAGGAGGTGCGATAAAACTTCTCTAGACAACTAGAAGTCCCGCCTCAGATGAAAATTGTGATACTTCGTCCAAACAAATGGGGGCAAAGGATTGCAGTTTTCGATATGGATGAGGAGGCGAACATACTCCTCCAAAAATTAGAGAGGGATGAGTGACTTGCCGAGTGGGGAGGTCACAGTCATCACTCGACGCTATGGGTGCCTAGGATACGGGCACTTCTCACGAGAGTGCAGAGCCCCAGATTGAAAGAACACCTGCCACAGATTCTGTGAGGAAGAGTATATGGGCCAAACATGCGCTGCGAGATCCCCGAAATGCATCTAATGGGCCGACGAAGGAATCACGCCAGAGGAACTGCAACTCGTTTCGGGCCAAGTCTACAGACGAGCTCTAAAGAAAGCAGCCAAATGATAATAAAACTCATGCAGGCAAAAACAGTCAAACATGTACTAAACCGCAGCGATGGAACAAGGGATCACAGCAATGATGATCAGCGAACCATCCGAAACCAGGACGGAAGGTTTCCTAAGCACCGCGGCTGTATAGATCATTGACGCCGCCAAGATCATTGCAGAAAGACACGGATCCGGTAGAGACTTCGTTGGATTAATCACATGCACGACTCCCAACGAGGCGATAGACGAATACCGAAGGAAAATTGGCGACCGACCTAGAAGACATGATACGAGTGACGGAAATACCTTAGTGGGCTGCGACTTCAATGCTAGAGCACCGGACTGGAGCATCGAACACTAGGGGAAGATACTTATTGGAGATGGCGGCCCGACAAGACCTGACAGTCCTGAACGACAGCTCCATCCCTACCTTCACACGGCCCGGATACGCAGAAACTATTCCGGACATCACGTTCCCAACTGGAGAGTTCGCAGCCAGTGACAGACTTGCGGGTGATCGAGGACTACACAGATAGTGACCACCAGTACATCACACTGTGTGTGGCCGAGAGGTCCCACCGGCAGCAACCCGGAAGCAGAAAACTGGGCTGGAATATCAACAAGTTAGATGAACCCAAACTGAAAAACTGCAACATCTATTGATGGCTTATTGAAACAGATTAGTTCATTTTAGTTCCTTAAACTTCAAATATGTAAATAAAAGCAATAAAGTCTAGATTTAATAGGAAACAGCACAGAAAAAATCCATCATTAACAGCATTTATGACAAAAATTTTCCTTAACTACACAGAGACTACTAGGTATTTATCAGATGAGTATAAGTAATAACATAATAGCAATACAGTAATGGCGAGGAATAGAACTTTAAAAGATAATTCAATCTTCGGCATTTTAGTTTTAGTACTTTCTCCATCACATCACCCATTGATTTTCAAGTTCCGGGATTCTGGAGAAATCTCTATTATTGACTGATGTTGGTGGTTGGATAGATCTAAGAGTGTCTTCCCATTCATAAAACATTTAGTCACGATTTCAAAGTCTTTCACATTGCAGAAATGAAAGCACCTTTCTTATCAATGTTAGTTATAACTCCGATAAATAACTCTTCATACTTAAAAACAACATGCTCTTCTATTTTCTTACTGATCACTTTTAATTTAGCCGTTTTAGGGGTTTGTCCTTCTAGTATAGCATAAAACGTTGCCTCCTTCATTTCCTCTTCTTCAAACCTAGCTACGAATGTCTCCAAATTATCATCGGACACGTCTGCTGATCTTCACTGCCATCATCGTCGTCATTTAGTCTTATTTGCTCGAGTTGCTTCTTTGACTTTTGTTAGGAATAAATGCTAGCCTCAACCGATTGGTCTAAATCCTGCACTGACACTTTTACCAGGAGTAACACTAATCTTCTTCCTTTTAGTGGTTTTAGGAACTCCTACCCATTCTATTCTCTTTTGTTGGATTGATTGTCAAAAAAGAGACGTTGACAGCATCATGATCTACTCGCGCAGTCAATCGTTCAAGGATTGGTTTTGCTGAGACGAGATGAACACCAAATTTTGCAAAACCTTTCAAATTATTTCCGGAGTTTTCAGAAAGCGCTTCCATGAGCACTTTTAATAAACATGGAAAATGTTTCTGATGGACCCCATTTTTCCTATTGTCGTTGATTCTTTATATTCCCGAAGTATTCTCCACAACCTTTTCATCGGGGGAAAAAAGGAACATCAAGAAGCTATGTAAAATGTGTGCGGTTAGGAGGCAGACACACCAATTTTATGTCGTTTTCATTCACTATTTTTATAACATCAACTGACATGTGGGTGGACAGGTTATCACATAAGACAACTTTTCACCCCCGTTTCTTCTTCACGTATGGAATCAACAGTCCCTACCCAATCAAAAAATGTTGATCCATCGAACGACCCACTCGGACTGTTGCTGCAGCGACACTTCGGTGACCCTCCTCCCAAGAAGTCCACATTGGGGTGGATTTGTAGACCACATACGGAGGTTTTAACTCGCATTAGTTGTTCCACACATCAGAGACACTACATTTTCTGATGAATAAATACTTCTCGACGTATTTCGTTCCCCGTTAACTAATTACTTTTGATTTCCCTGGATCTGTCAAATGTTTCATCAAAATTCAGAATCTTTTCAGGGCGTCACCACTCAGTTCTTTTGATAAATTATCTATAAATGATACAATTGTTTCAACATCAATCGATGCCCAAAATTTTTTAATTTTACGGTTAGCGGTAGTGCTACTGTTTGAAGGAAAAATGGATTCTGGCGTCATCTTCCTGAAATTCATGCCTTTTTTCAACAATGAAACGTTTTTTGAACAACTGGAGTAAAGTAGAACGACGAGTGAAGTTTCCGCCTATGACGGTACCAGCGGAAAAAGTTGGAGGCGAGATATCTACCTACATGGAAAAGGTACTCCGCAATCCCCCCCCCCAAAAAATTATGATTACCTTTTTTTTTATTTATTTTTTACCCCGACTTCTTCACTTGTACACGAATTTATCCATCTTCTGAGGTAACAGCTGAATTTCAAGTGAACATACGATTCATAACCATCACCACTCAACCACTGAATACAAACAGTCATAGGTATGACATTGTCAATTAAAAGGAGGTAAGCTTTAAACCCATAGAAATAGTAGTTTGTATTGAGATGCATAATCAAGAAAAACAAAACAAAACATATATGCACACATGCACACCTGCACACACACACATCCAGAGACCACCACACCAATCTTATACTGTCACCCCTTTATATAAAAATACCATGAAATGTTATTTATAAATACTGTTTCAGCTAGAGGTAGTGTTAAAAAAAATCTGATAGCTTACAACTTCCAAATCTTCGGAGGAAAGGTTAATTAAAGTTACATTTAAGGATTTAAATATTTAGTAAGGTACTCTCTACAGAGTGCAATAAAATTTAATGTTATAGAAATGGCATTGATTAAATAAAGTAGTACAATATTTTAATATAGAAACAGATCTGTTCTACCAGAATATGTGTTGTCCATACACAAATGCAAAAAGAAAATACATTATTAGTATTTTTTTGTGTTACACAGAACTCACAGGAAAAAATTATTTAAAAATTAGATTATATAAAAAAATGTAAATTTTATAATTATAAAACCACATTAGAGAACTCTGCAATATCAGAGACACCACTAGAGGATTTATTGAATTTCAGATATCGCGAATCTTTCTTGTGAAAATAAGTCATCCATTCCTTCTAATTTCCTTCATTTTCGAGTTACTGCTTGCATAAAATTAGTTCTTTTGTAACCACTCATACAAAATTACCAAAACTGATATTTCAATATACATTTAACTTATATAACAACCATTTTGCATTTACATTAAGTACAAATTTCACAAAGTCAATCATTTACATATTAAATGAATAAAATATACAGCTTCCAAAACATGCCACATTTTGTCTCTTCTTCATTTGTATACACACATTCTACAATATTTATTTATTTATTATTTTTACACATGCACATGCATAATTACCAAATGCAATCTCGCTTATTCATGTTAAATAAATTTGTACAATGGTTGAAAACAATAAAATTAGAGTCTACAACACACATCTAAAGTCCGTCTAATAATTGATGTGTCAATAAACTAAACATAAACTGTGGTAATTTCTTTTCATTAAATACCTATGGCAAATGAAGAGCTTATTTCCAAAGTTACAGATCTGCCTGAAACAAGGAAGGGAAAATATTTGCATTCAGCCTTACAGTTCAAGATAGGATTAAAAGGTTTTCAAATACTGTTTAATGTATGAGAAACACAATTTTTTAACAAAATATTTGGCAGTATACTATCGAAGTCTTAAAAATATTGATACATAAAAGTAGAAAACAACAAGAATGAGATATGTCACTTTGGAAATGAACTCTTCAGTTGATATAAGAAAATGTAATGAATCCTCATGAAACAATAGTTCATCAGCCTGTATCTGAGGGAACTTCTGGTAATTCAGAAAGGTCTATTTTTCTAGATTACTTTTCAAGAAGAAATTACCTTTTCGAGGGCATCCAAAATATCGATTCTCTTTGCAAGAAAGCAAAAGATTACAGACAGCTGGTTTATACCTTATGACAATATGAAATATGGCTTGTTTAACCTGTAGTAATAACAGAAACTTGGCATTTATTTGAGCAATATAAAACTACTGAAAACTTTTGTATTACAAAAGGTATATTAAATACATTACATTTTTCTCTCTAATATTCATTTTCCCGAAGACTATTGCTAACTACTGAAATATGAATCAAAGATCTCTCACACAATGTGCCTCAGGAACTCCTGCAGTTAATGAAGGCTATATTAAATAATTATTTATCGAATATATCTTTATAAAAAATTAAAAAATTGGTCAATTATCTTTCATCTAAAGAATACATATACCAAGGACATTATTGGTTTGACAAGATTGACATTGTTTCAAGAGAACATTTACTTACCAATAAACAATAGCGAAACTATAACACTAGTTATTTCATCAATTAACTTCTATTTCATTTTTACATGCAGAGAAGAATGAAGGAGTATTAACCTTAAGACACAAAATTGACTAGCAGAAAATGAATATCTGAACTGATAGTAAACAACTAATACAATCGCAGATCAGAGAATTTTACTACATTAATCAAATGGGTTCGAAAAGAATGTACTTCCTTTTTTATACCTTAAAACAGTATACATTTCTTGTATAAAATGTTTATTTTTGTCTCTAAACATATTATAACATAATAAAATTCACAAGTTTTTTTGCAAACTCCCTAATCAACAAAATTAATGTTTTAAAGGAGAGAGAATCTAAAACACATTTGTAAAAAAATTGAAATAGTGTTGTGAAAAATATTTACATTACAATATACAAGTATAACAGATTGACAATGTGTTCAAAATGTTCAAATCTCAACATACTTCTCACAAATAAATTTGTAATATTGTTTAAAGATAACCTTCTAAAGAGCCCTTTATAAATGTATTCTTGAACACAAATGAGATAATCTACAATAAAAAGTATTTTAAACTGAAAATGTTTTGGGAAGATGTTCTCAGCAATGTTCTGTTAAATACAAAGTGTTTTATAAATAAACATATACATACTGTCAATTTCTAAATATTCAGCAGAGTGTAAACAGGAAAATGAACGGTCTTGAACAATTTAGTCACATTGACATTTTCCACATTTTAAAAGCATTCTACAAAAATGTAATCACTTTCTGCATTTATTACAATTACTTTTCCTTTACCTTCATACAAAAATACTATATGACATTGTGCAGTAAGGAGTATAAAGGGGCTTCTTAACAAAAATAGATGTGCCAATTCTTCGAACTGCACAAACTTCAGTATGTATTTGTGCAGCTCACTGCCCTATAATGACATCACTTAAAATGTTATAGAATATTTCATACATTGGTTGCAAAGTTTTAGAACAGTAGTTAAAACAGTCTTTGAAATGAAGCAAAATTGCTTATGAAAACTGCTTCTCACAGGAACGTCTTCTATTAATGTTGTCTGTGCTCTCCTTTCTAAAACTACAAATAGTTCAGACTAAGTGAACAATTGTAAGCTGCTTCTTCATTACTGGCTACTAACGTCACAGCATTCAAGGAATCTACTATTTCCGAATCTTCTGTGTCGTGGAGAGAAGAATCAGTCTTGTTTACCTGTGCATCTCCACTTTTCAAGTTCCCAGCCTGATAACCTGCATTTGGTTCCAGACCGATGATCTTTCTCACATTATCTGGTAGTTGAGCTGCCAATTTTAGTTTAAGAAAAATAGATTCCGCATTGCAAAGTGTAGCTTCTAGGTCAATCTTCATAGATAAATCATTCACATGCTGCAAATAAACACACATAAAAATGTTTACTGCAGTTTAATACACAATGTTTATTAAAGCTAAAAAGCATTCACTGTTTAAAAAAGTGAATCAGATTAAATTAGGTAGCTTATAAAAAAGAAAGTATCATTTTCTAGAAAAGAGGTTATCTAAAAGTTTTGATGTTGTCTGAAGTTTTGGCATCATTTATAACATATTGTTAATCTACTTAATCAACATTTCACACCTAACACACCAGTATTCACAATACCAATGTAAGCACATATGTTATTAACACAATATAATGAATTAAATGAACTTCATTCACAGAAAGGTAAAAAAATTGGTACATTGAAATGCAATGAATTGAAACGAAATAGACTGAAGTTATATTTGTTATTGTTATAAGAAACATCTTTTTAATTTATTATTCCTTTGTTTGAATTAAGGGCCCTTTGACTATAGAGATCACAGGGGTCCCTGAATGATGATCTAAGGAATGGATGATGATTATGGAGCAAAGACAATAGTAAGTCCGGGAATCTGGAAAATGATGACCCATTTAGCAGATTTCATCAAAAATATGAGATCACATGTTCTCTCTAAAAGCTAACTTGGTTTATTTTATTTTAGCAAACTCGTGTAGTTTTATTACATCTTAATTATATGAGAGATATTCTAATGCATTCTACACAACTTAAATATACAAATTATTTATTATTATTATTATTATTATTATTATTATTATTATTATTATTATTATTATTATTATTGTTGTTGTTGTTGTTATTGTTGTTATTGTTGTTATTGTTGTTATTGTTGTTATTGTTGTTATTGTTGTTATTGTTGTTATTGTTATTATTGTTATTATTGTTATTATTATTGTTATTATTATTATTATTATTATTATTATTATTATTATTTGAGCAATTCATAATGAAAATTTCTTTAAATCCATTGGTTTGTCAATGTCAAGAATGATAGTCCAATTATCTACGGAGGATATGAGGTTATTCGAGATGAATCAAGATTTCCGTTATTTTGTTGCATGAAGCAGTTTCCATTGATTTCTTAAAGATTCTGTTCAGTAGTGGGAGCAGGTTGTAGAGAACACTTCTACATAAAAATTGTTGGAATGCAAACTGGACCAGTGACTGAACTTTCATCCAGTTTGTAGAGTTTGAGTGGTTTCAATATCTGAGAACTCAAACTTTTCTGAGGTGTGATGTCTCTCTGTACCACATTCGGTAGATCATCCAGTTGTTCTGCATTATAAACTTTCTTTCTCTCTTGCAAATCATCATCATCATCATCATCATGTGTGTTTGTTCTAGTGTCAAGTATATTAATGCTGGATTTAAAATTGATCACTCCAGTGTTTCCTTTGGTGTCCCACATTCCTTCTTCCTTGAGTTGAGAAGTGGTTTTGGAATGCAGCCATCCTCCATTCTGTCAAGATCTTCCATCCAATTTATTTGATATCTTTTGATTTTACAATGGATATTAATGGTATTTAGTTTCTGATGTATAGTGTCATTTCTTGTTCGATCTTGGAAGATGTATCCTGCCACATGTCTGAACTTTCATTTCAGCAGCATCAATGGTTTTTGCTGTCAAAACCGATGTCAGTATGTGGATCATTTGACTAAGGGCCGGACAAAACGCGTTCTATTATCGATCGGTCTCGCTGGCTTTAGTTTCGTGATCTTGGGGCCTCGGAACTCGCGCGCACCCTTCTTATCTGCCTCTTGAAATCTATATGTTGCTCTCCCTCGAGAATCAGAACTATCGGAACTGCTCCATTCTCGGCTGTTCTCGCCAGTAATCGTCATTCTCAGTGGTCACACTGCGCTGTTTGCTATAGTTTCAGTATTTCAAGTGTGAGAAGCGATGTGAACTCGGTAACCATACGAAATAATCTAGCTAATGGAAGCTACATATTAATGAACAAGAATGTTAATGATAAAACAAGTGCATGCTGGACGAATTTTTAGGTACTAAAATTTTGTATTTTCAAGTAACCCAGTACCATTTATTTATTAATTTCAGGGATGGGCAAAATTCTTTTAAATACTTTGCCAAAATATTTTGTATATATGTATTTAAATACATACCCAAAATACATTAGGTTTTGATTTGCTAAGTAAGTACTTGAAATACTCAAAATACTAAATACAATTGTATTATATATTTATAATTAAATACACCTATTTTAATTTTTAAATGTATCTCCAAAATATCAAAAAATCGAAACTATCATTTTTCAAATACAAAATGTATTTAAAATATATATTTCAAATACAAGTATTTAAGTACTGGCCTACCCTGGTTGATTTACATTCGTGGTTTATAGTTTGAATGTAAATATTTTTCTTTGAAATCACTTCTACTTACAGTATTATCTACACCCTTTTTTTAACACTTTCTTATGCGATTTTCTATGGCTTTCATATATTTTGACGACAATGTTTCGTGTCATTTCAGATAGTTTTGGACCATGCAACAAATGAATGGGTTTTGTGCAATGTGCAAAAGAAAACTGTAAAGCGATTTTAATTTACAAAGGCAGCACAACAGCCATGAATCAGCACAAGTGTTGCGCAAATACTAATGCACAAAAGTCTGATGGGGTATCAAGGGAAGACAGAAAAGAATTGAATGATAAATGTGAATGTGCGCAAAGGATTTTCGTCGATTTAATATTGTAGGGGGTGATGGTTTTATTGATGTTGCTAATGAGTTAATAAATTTAGGAGCTCAATACAGGCAACTAGAAGCCTCTGACCTGTTGCCTCATTCAAGAACAGCATCTAGACATGTATCAGACATGGCAGACAAAATGAAAGTAGATATCGTGCCAAAAATTAAGGAAGCAATTAAAAAGAAACAATGTGCCATAACTTGTGACTTATGGTCTGATAACTACAGGAGAATTAATTATCTGACTTCAATTTCCAGTCACTTTGAAGAAAACGACAACTGGGATCTTGAAACCCACATGCTTTAGATCACCAAGTTTCCCGAAGTAGCAAAAACATATTGACGAGCATGAGTAACACATTGACAAGCAGCTGCTCGAATGAAAGAGTAAAAAATGTCTTTCTGGTGCCACTTAATTATTAGAAACGTTTCTAAATTAAATTAAAATAATACTTTATTCAACAAATTTGTGCAAATTAATTGTAGGGCAAGCCCTAATTCCATTGCAGATTGCAAACATTATTTCATGTATTTATGGAGTTCAATAATACAAATATTACTACCATTTTTTTCTAATTCCTCTTTACTTTTTGCGGTTACTCGTTTTCCAATATTTCAGAAATTAACAAATCGTTGATAAAAGGAATGAAGTTTGCAAAAACATCTAAAAATGTAATGTTTTCTTGTTTTCCCGCAGAAAAAAAGATGCTCATTTACATAAAAACTTCTCAAACATCAAGAAAGCCTTTAGGATTTCACAATGTGTGAAGCATGTTCCCCTTATCCTTATTCTTTTCAGATTTCTTCTCCATCTTCTTAGATTTCTTCTTCTGTGTTACGGCACCATTCCAAGGCAAATAAAAGCTTTCATTGTCCTCTTTATTTGCTCCGAAGCCATGGCACACTGTAAACGCGCAAAACGCCTTGTGTAGACCGGGGCTCCGATACGTGGAATCACCTGCCTGCCTGGAGTTTGAGCGATAAATGGTGGCGGGAGATTTGGTTGTGTTTCCAGTTTTCATTCGATGCCGTCTAGGCACCCCGATAACAGGTCAAGTCACGGTATTGTTCGTTCTCGATAATGGCAGTGTCGGAACTGGGATTATCGGAACAGCAGTATCCGCGTGCCTGGTCTCGCCACCGACAACAAACAGAACTCAGGGCGTTTTTGCTCGGCCCTAATTTGGTTGTTTTCCTATTCTTGATGATCCATGCATTTTTAACAAGCTCAAACAAATATTGAGAACTTGAGAAGACAATGAATTTGAATGAATATCTGAACTTGAGAAGACAATGGGACTTCTCATCATTGGACAATTTTTTGTTTCATCAGTAGCTAGGAATTCACAACAGAAGTATCAAAAAGGTATGCAAATATAGGAATACCATTTTTGTAGTTGCATTCTGGTTCTGTAGTTGGTCACCATTTGGTCCATAAATCCACCCCATCCCTTCCTTTATTGTATGAACTAAAAATTATAGGCTCTGGAACATTAATTTGACAATTTTTCTCTTTTGACCACTTCGTTCCCATTCATTTTCTTCATGATTAGTGGCAATAGTGACATCGCTGTCTTTCCATCTAAGAAGCATAATTTCTGCAGAAACGGGTGAAAATCATTGCTCGTAATTGTTAGTGCCTTCTGCGTGTTCTCCTTCCAAAATATTAAAAATGTCAGCAACAGATAGTCTGACAAATTATCATTTAGAAGCAATTGCTTGAAATGTAGAGAGAAAAAGCATAGCCATTCTGATATATTGCGGCAATAAGAGTCCCCTGGGCATGTGATGTCCAATATTTTGGGTCACAAAAATTAATTTGAAATACAGTCTACTCCAATTATAGTGAACTTGGATATAGTGAACTAGTTACTGGTACAGTTTCACTTACATTACAAATAACATAAGAAGACTCAGCTATAGTGAACATGGGAAATACATCCTGGAAAAGAATATATCACCTTAGTGACACAAATTCCAACACTAGGCATCTTAAAAAAAATGTGGCCGTGTCCTGTGTGGGTTGCAACTGATGGCGGTGGGGCGCGATTGCTTCTTCAGTTTCAATTTTGGTGTTACATGATATTCCGTGGGACAAAGCAAGTTGAGTTCTACATAGGTGACAGGAAACATGCGACTGCTGCAGCCTGACAATATCTGCCATGACATGCGGAAAAGCAATCAGTTTCATTAAGCGCTTGCGCCTTCCCACTACTGAAAACATATATATTATTAGGGGAGTAAAAGGGCCTTCGAAGAGTGGGACAGTATTCCAACAGTGGAACAAGCAATGAAGGATGTCAAGACTGCATCACGATACTTAGACATGGAGGACACTGTAGAATCAATTATGAAGAGAGCATGAACTCTGGAGAAGGATCTAGGGAAATTACTAATGAAAAAGTCATGTTAGTTATGAATTGTGAAGTGTGGATGATGTGTTGATACAATGTGCTATTTTGTAGAGCTGGTATTATTAACTGAATAGCTCTGTTTACTTTTGTACTCAAGGGATGAGAGAAGAGTTGAAGACATGCTTTTGAAAATAAAGGTGATGAATTTTATTCCAAATTGAAAGAGATAAATAATTGGAAAGTCTTTACTTAAAATCCTAGCCTCAAAACAGACAAACTTAATCTCCAGACAGAGAGAAGTGTAAATCAACTGAACTCCGGTAGAGGCGTATCTGGCGTCAAATTTGAACACGCACCTTTTCAAACATTATTGCAAGTCAGCACTTACAAATGGAAGTACGTCTCTGGAGGCAGAATCCATTCCGCTGTGAAATTGATTTAGACTCCCCTAATGAATCCATTGTGAAATTGGCCATTCTAGTGACGTGTTGTGCGTTATATAATGAAGATTGATATAGAGTTTATTGTGGCTAAGTGAATGCTACAGAAATTTACTTGAGAGGCACATAGTGCGAGACATATGCAAGAAACATACTACCAACTGTCATTACCGTAGAAAGCCTGCAATCAAAACCATTGTCTGCTGCACGAATTGTCACAAGTCATACCACCCCAGTTGTGGAGATAGAGTGAAGATAAACTCAAATTCAAACAACTTTATATGCTGCAAGTCGGTACCGAGAATGTCTGACTACGACGAGCTAATTCAAATTTTTAAACAAGAATTACAAAGCAGCACTAAAAGTCTTAGTGATAGAATATCTCAACTAGAGGTAGATCTGACCAACAATCAAAACGAAGGTCTGAAAACAATTCAAAAAGATGTCAAGAAATTAGAAGATTCGATTAGTATCTTTTGGAGAATGATTTGAAGGTAGGTCATTTTTAAGCTTGATTTCAGATACAGACACACTTTGAGGTGTCTGTTGCACTCACAATTATCTTTCTCTCATGCTAGATCACAAATGGAATAGTAAATTGATATCTGCAGTCAAATGTTCGGGGAAGACTTAAAATGCAATGCTGAAGTTAGTGTTTTTTGTATTTCAGTTTCGCAACTTATGGTAGATTTGGACTAACTCAGGACCTGGCAAAACTGGATAGGGCCACCAAGTTTCTTATCTGGTGGCACTGTCATGCTTCAAGAATGGGTCCTTTCTTAGAGACATATTTTTTAAATCTCTCTTTCCATTAAAAATGTGGGTATTCGTTAGAAGTGAATGGATGATCCTCAGAGCAGTTCACATGTTCCTAGCCAGTAAAATGTATCATGAGAATCCTTTCCACAAACTATGCAGACAATATTGCTCATGCAGCATTGCTGAGTATGGGCAAACCTCTAACACTTAAAGCTGTACTGAGGATTCAGCATATACCCACTCAATTGAAACTATCACATGCACAGATCATAAAACCCACATGAGATCATCTCTAAATGAGAAGGGTGGTTGAAATTGAGGATCAGTGTTCAGGTGATGATTACTCCTTTTTCTTTCCGCTGGTTGCAGATATTAGTAATCTCTGCCTGAAAGAAGGTTTTCATATCTTCCTCAGTTTCACTTGAAAATTCTCCATGATTTGTCCTTCCAGAGTTTTAAGGCAAGGTGAGTTAGTGTAGATGATCTTGGCTGTCCAGGTGACGCCGCGTCGAAGGCTGTGTTGCCGACGTTTCGACCATCTTATCGTGGTCTTCCTCAGGGCTGTTGTGAGGAAGACCACGATAAGATGGCAACGCGCAACACAGCTTCGACGCAGGCACCTGACAGCCAAGATCATCTACATGACTCTGGCCGCGGAAGCCTACGACTTCACTCAAGGTGAGTTAGTTTCTAACTTTTCGCCCATGCTTTAGGAATGTGCTCGAGGCACCTGAACCTGAAGGCCTACCATTTCCTCTAATTACAAAAGTTTTTGTATCAGTTTGTCAGATTGACATTCTAGAATAATAGTTTTAGTGTGCTGATGAACCACTGCATGGAAGATCCCAAATTTTGAGACTACCATAGCAAGCTTGCTCTTTATTGTTTTTCCCTTGTTTTCCCATTGCATTAATAAATGCTTATGGTCTTTATTGTTTTTCCTTCTTTACAAATCAGAAATAGAGGCTTTGCCAACTTGCTCATTCAATCTCTGCCTCCTCCTCCTCACAGAAGAGGGCAGGGATGAGGGTTTGGTACCATAAAGAGTACAGACATACCATCCCTGTGAAGTGAAGGTGACATATGGAATGGAGAGCAAGAAAATGGAACATGAAAAAAGGAACACATAACAGCCTTTTCTCCACCTCTCTATCAAATCGTGGACCAACCCACCTCGATGGGTAAATAATAATAATAATAATAAAAATAATAATAATAATAATAAAAATAATAATAATAATAATAATAAAAATAATAATAATAGATAATAAAATAATATAATATTATTATTATCATCATCATCATCATTATATTTTAAAAAAATTAATTTTTGGAAGCAACCCATTAAAATAATAAAAATATTTTTTTCCAAATTTGTAATAGTGCAAACACAACAATATGATAGTATAAAAATACTTTTTAACTAATAAGATTAATAGGTATTTACCTTAAGAATTTCTGTGAAACCATAGTTGCCGTCCTTGATAACTTTCTTCTCGGCTTCTAATATTGCAGCGCAGATAAGCAAGTGAAAATTTGTACATGGTAAATCTGTCCACAAAACCTACATGAAATTGAATGGATATTAGAGAAATATTGTTACTGTTTTTTAACACTCATGCATGGAAACTCATTTTTACCTACACTGTTTATTTATAGGAAAGTGTTACTTTGCAGTATAAGTATGGCAAAATTGACTTGCTGTACACACACCGCAAACAACTCATGACCATATAAAACTACTGGGTACTGCAAAGTAAACAAAAAACTGGCACAATACGAATTGACATGGTTGCTGTCTTATAAGAATTAATTGAATAAGAATTATTGCCAGCTTATTGAGAATGATCCCAAGGGAATATACTTGTAAGGTTCCATGATTTGTACTAAAAAATAATGGACACATTATTTTCAGAAAGTGTCTTTGGCACACTCATTTCAAAACACTGCAGTTCCTATTATCGCCTAATCAATCAACATTTCATTTGTACCTCTCAGACTCACGCTCTGTACAAGTTACGTAATTCATTACTTCACACTAATTATGAATTGTTTTCCACATTTTTAACAAAAATTAAAATATTTGTGGAGTACTTTTAAAAAATCAACTTGGTTTCCAAATTTCAAGCTAGTCTTAAATAAAAACCAGTGTAATGTCATTGCAAAACATTCATACTTGCTCAATAATTGGAGGTTTTGGTGCAAAAACCAGACAACTCCACTTTCAGGAGGGATTTAGCTCTAAAAAATCATCGCACATTACTAAATGTATTAGGATATTGTTGAAAAAGATGATGAAACATAACTACTACCAGAAGAACACATAACTGACAAAGTCAACGATATTGAAGTTGTAATGAAGAAGTATGGAAATAATTATTTTTTAGCTTTCCTTCAATAAAAGTTCCTAACATTTTATTCTTTTGTTTGATTTTATTCTGAGGGTAAAAACTAGATTGCTGCATTTGAGAAAAAAAAAAGAATTCTATACATTACTCTGAAGATGCAGTCTGCAATATTTTGGAATTTGAAATTTCATGGACCATGAACATAATTCTTAGAGGAAAGTATTGAAGTTATTGACATTTTTCCAAATATAATACTACAATTATCTTAATTTTCTTACATTTAACTACAAGGGTCATTCAAATATAAACTGGAACTTCGTTTATTTGTCTTGCATATTTACGTGATCAGCATGGCATTCTTGGAAATCTGTGATGGGAACACCGAGTGGAGATAGCCATGCACATGGCCCTCATACCCTGCGATTGTATGTCTGCCATTTCAGTATCACTACAATGAACAGAATGTATCCGTGTGTATTGCGCAAAGAACAATTATTTGTTTTTTACTTATTTATATATTAATTTATTGAATTAATGGTGACAGCAACAAGCAGTTGTACACAAATTATATAAATCTATAATTCAATTCATGGGCATGTATTAATCACATGTCTTGTTAGTTCATCACCCATGTTTCATTCAGCTTTCTCATGTTTGGTACGTGAACTTCACTTTGTCCACACTGTTTTTGAAGGCATTTAAGGTCGCCTTTCTGATGCATTCTGCCGGAAGTTCATTCCATGTGTTGATGACCCTATTGGTGATGAAGTGTGCTCTCTGTCCTATCCTTGTTTTTTTCTTTCTTTAGTTTCATTGTATGTCCTCATAGTCTGTCATCTGCAGGACTTGTGAAGATATCTGCGTACTGTGGAACATTATAGTGGCCATTCATAATTTTACAAGTTTCAATTATGTCAGTTCTACACCTTCTCTGTTCCAATGTGAGTAACAACATTTCTTGGCAACTCTCTGTTGGTAGTCTTTTCTATGGCACTTTCTTGGAATCCTGGTGATTTTCCTTTGTACTTTCTCTAGTTGTTGTTTATCATTTTCATAATATGGGGACCAGTCCACGACTGCGTACTCAAGCACAGTTCTGATGTAGGTTGTATAGATTCTCTTAATCATTGTGTTGTGCAGTTTAGAGAAAGCCTTCCTCATCATACACAGAATGTTAATTGCTTGTTTGGCGACCCTGGTGATCTGACTTTCCCCATTTCAAATCTTGTGAAATTAGTACACCCATGTTTGTTGTGCTGTGGTCTCCAAGTTGTGATTTGAAATCATACACGGCAGTCTTGTTTGTTTGTTTGTTTGTTGTTGTTTTTTGCCAATATGAAGTTCTTTGCATTTCTCAGTGTTCAACAGGAGTATCCATGTTTCAGACCAGTTTTCCATTTTAGTAAGATCATTCTGTAACGCTTGGTGATCATTCAATGGATTAGCAAAGAGTTTTGTATCATCTGCATAGCTATTCCATCCCGTAGCTATTCCCTCACCAAGGTCACTTGTGTATAGAACGAACAGCATCGGTCTCAAAATGGATCCCTACTGGATCCCCACTTGTAATAGATGGGAATGTCGATAATGTGTCTCCAGTACATACTTGAAACGTTCTATTTGAGAGGTAATCTCTGGTCCATGCTAATAATTTGCCTTGTATCCCCATGGCATCTAGTTTATAAATAAGTAGCTTGTGAGGAACTTTGTCGAAGCCTAGAATAGCCCAGGTTAATTACGTGCATAGGTTGTCCTCTGTCTAACATTTTGGTCCACACATCAAGTGAGCTGTTCAGGTTGGTGATGGTTGATCTTCCTGGTACAAACCCATGTTGCTCTCTGTACTTGTCAGACTTAGTAGCTTGTAATTCTGTGTTAGCCATGTCATCTTTTTTTAAAAATATGTGTAACCTCAGCTATTTTCCACGCAGAAGGATGTTTTGCTGTGTTGAGTGACTGTTTGAAGAGTTTATTGAGAGATGGGGCCAGTTGTTTTGCACAATTGTTTAAATAGATTATTGAAATATGGTCTGGGCCACTAGAAGAGCTGTCGACCAGTCCGAGGAGTGTTTGGGCTATCTCTATATTTGTAAATTCAATATTTTTTATCATTTCTGAGCATCTGTTTCTAATGTTTGGTAGTTGATTCAATGTTTCCATTGTGTAAACCTCTTCAAAGTAGTCTATAAAGTGTTCTGCCATTTCCAAAGGGTCAGTTATTGTGAGCCCCCTGCATGGTATGATTCTAGGTGGTCCTGTCTTGCATGAAGTCCACCAACAAAGTTGTAAAATTGAATGAAATTTTGAAGAGACTCAGAGCACAGTTCACTCAGGCCTCTCTGAGTAAACACTAAGTGTTCTATTGGGACAAGAAGTGTTGAAATGGTCTTAGATAAAATGGAAAATGAATGCAATAAATAGTGTCCGGCAATCACCATCAATGAAGGCAATAATCAAGCAGCGCGTGAGCTTGCAGAAGAAGATCATGCATTGTTGCCCAAATTACACCAGAGATTGGTGTAAGTTTTGGAACTGTCCATACCATTGTATCAGATGACAACTACTGGTGGCTGGATGAGATGGCGGCTACCAATTCATGATGTCATCCTCTGTGACAATGCACAGCCGCATAAAGTAGCTCCGACTCGTTAAAAATTCACAAAATTGCCCAGGCTACTTCTAAAACACTCACTTTAGAGTAAGGATTTGTTCTCATGTTACTACCATATGTTTGCTCCACTAAAGGAGGCATTTAGGTGGAGAAAGATTTAAAGATTATACTGCAGTCAAACACTATGTGCACAATTTGCTACTGTGGCAGCAGTCTTTTTTTTCCTTTGTGATGGAGAAAATATATTTCTGTTGAAGAAAACTAGTGAAAAATAAGGGAATCCATTTGTATTTTTATGCATCACCAATAACGCTGTGTTACAAAATTCTGCTTCATATTTGAACGACCTTGGTATTAATACAAAAAATGATGGTACTATGATACGCCCATAGAATGGGCTTAAAATCATAAATAAATTTAAAAAATAATGGTAAGTTTTCATAATTGTAGAGCAATCTGGCAACATTGGGCAGACATTATAGAAAAAGAAATCAAATAAGATAATACTTCCAAGAGTGCAACACTTCTGAGAAACCTAGTTACACACACCAACTTTGAGGTAGATGCTTTGCAAGATTTGTATTTTGCAACAAATCAATTTACAATATAATAGTCTTGTTCTATTTTCAGGCTCACAAGCCTGATCGTTTGCCCAGTCCTTCTTTCCAAATCTTATATTTCTCCAACAAGTCAGCTGTGTTGACTTTTTTCTTTATGTTCCTACCTTAATTTTGGAAGAATTATACAATTATATTTGCATGAATACATATAAAAAATTAAATTAATAATTCAGTATTGGTAAAAAAGTGAGGTTTGGCACAAAAACTGAGGACAGTGAAGGTGGTAAGAAAAAAGTCTAAAAAGGAGGGGAAAAGTGAATCACTGAGAGGCCAAGGAGTTGATCAGTTTTTGCCCGTAGCCCTTCAATTGATGATTAAACGTTTCAACATCACTTGCAATGAAAATTTTGGTACTTTCTGATCTAGAACTAAGAGAATACCTTTCATCCCTGAAATGCTTTTTTTAATGGATTTTATCCTATAACACACAACTACACTTTTCAAGGAATTCTGCAGCCCAAATATCAAATTAGTTTTCAAGTGTTCTACAGTGCATATCTTACCTCCCAAAGCTTCATGACATCAGCTTGTGAAAATTCTCTCTTGAATAAAACAAGAAGCCAGCGAAAACAAAAAAACATGTTGCCAGAATCGTGTTGTCTAATATAAGACGTCAATTCAGGATTCACAACACTCAAAAGAGTTTGCAATTCATTTAATTGACACTTGATCCCTGACTGATCCAGATCAAAATTCCTGTACTGAAACAAATGAAAAAGGCACAAATGGAGAAGGAAATTTTACATACTTAAACATAGTCTTCCATGGTTGGAGTCAATAGACATTTGGCTGTTTGGGAGACACTGCATCCCAGGCACAGTTACCAATTTTGCAATGGACATATTACCACTTTCCTCCTGGTGATATTCTCATGACATTTTGCCCTGAAGAAGGTTGCAGTATGATCGAAATGTTGAGAATGGTGCCTAGAATGTGGCATCATCCAGAGAGCCAAGTATCTGTTCACACGATTAGTTTACTTCACAAGAATGAAAATTCATATATGAGATGAGGAGGGGAAGAAAGAAAAGGTGATAGAGAAAGAGAAACTAAATTGGAAGTGGGACAAACAGAAAAAAAGTCGGAGAACAATACTGAAGAGAATGATAAATTGATTGATTAATGAGGTTTAAGGGTACTTCAACTTCTGTTAGTTGATGCCCACGTCAAATTATAAGAATACTGAATCAAGGGCAGAGGTGAGCTAAAATCATTTAACAATTAAGCAAAATGCATTAAAATAAAATAATATAGTCATACAGCATGTAAGGTAAAATAATATAATATTATCATCCCTCAAATGAGATTGTAGAGTCTATTTTCCCAAAGAAAGATGAAAAGTGTACAAAAACAGAACTTGTCAATATCAAGCAGGTCTTTCAGAGAACTAGCAAGGCAATGCCTACACTGGCTAGTTTTTGGAAAATTTGCAGTGCATGAAGACCTGCTCCACTGCAAGGTCTGTTCATTGTCTATTAGAGATAAAGAGTTTATACTTCAGATGAGTCCATAAGAAAAACGAAGTGTGTGCTGTGAAGGCAAGTTAGAATGATTTACTCATGCCTAGTACTAAGAGATGAGGCCCAGGGCTTTATGATTTCATTGAATTACAAAATCTATCAATTCATGTAATTTACAAGATTACAGATAAATACAGAAATAGCATAAAGATCATAATCTCAATAATAAACAAAATCATTCACAATTATCAGTAACTCAAGGAAAGAATTGCAAATAAATCACATTAGGATTAACACAAATTCATTAGTATCAATTATCATTCTAAAAAATCTTGAATTGTAGGTGCATGGTTTGTAGGTTGGAAGATCACATAAAATATAATGTCTTGTTTCCAATTGTGCAACTGCCACGAGAATCAATGATTAGAGTTCATTAGGTTTAGTTGGAGGGGTGAAAGAGGGGAGAAGAATGATGGGGGGGTGCAAAGGGGGGAGAAGGGAGGGGACAGGAGGAGACAGAGGAGAGAAGAGAGGAAAGGGAGAAGTAGAGACCGAGCATAGAGTATGGGGAGAGGAGAAGGAGGGGATAATGGGAAAGGGAAAGAAGAATGAAATTTACATCATAATGAAACACAGCTAAATCATTTTAGCACAAAAATACAACTTTCATTATGATGTCCATATGAAACTAACCTCATTAATAACTATAAAAAAACAGCATGTTCTATCTATCTGAACAGAAAGTAATGTAACTTTCACAAGTAAATAACACACATACCACTCGATTCATAAAACCCACAAAGCACCAGAACGCATCAGCTTCATTTGTCATCAAGCATAAAATTGGAGATAGTAGATCACTCATGCCTTGGACATATCCCAGATCAAAGTTATACATAACGTAAGTCATGAGGATATCTGACAAAACTTGTAGATTTGAATTGTTTTCGCCAGCAAAAAATTCAATAGTGCGGTCAGTTCGTTTTGCATCTTTCTCTGAAAAACAAATAAATAAATAAATTTTATAAAAATTATATGATTACATTATTTACCAATTCAATAAGACAGGTAGAAAGATGGCACTCAACACTCCATTTTTTTAATGCTAATCAAAACCTTCTTTTTTTTTAGTTTGCAATAGCCTCTATTTTTTATTATGTAACTATATAACTAACATAAGTCATGAATGCAATTAAACGTTTGCCAGAAAATGTCTTGCAAAACAAATACAATGAAATTGTCAAGTGGTCATCTGACAACTTTTATTTAAATTTATTTATCTAAAACTGGTGTTATGCATTTCAAATCACCACATAAGGCAACACAAACACATCATTTAAACTGTATACAAAACTTAAATAAGAAATGCCATTCTGAGAAAATGTTTGTACTTAATATAAATACTTGGGAATAATAACTAATTCACATCTAAAATTTCATTAATGTTACAACTTTGTATCTGATAAGATTAAAATATTACTGGGAAGTTTTTATGCGCGCGCGCGCACGCACGCACGCACGCACGCACGCGCACACGCACGCACGCGCACACGCACGCGCACACGCACGCGCGCACGCACGCGCGCACGCACGCACGCACGCACGCACGCACACACACACAAGCTCTAGTTGAATCACTTGAGATATAGAATACAACTGTGTGGTAACACAAGACAGACTCATATACATAACCTGAATTCTTTGCAGTTGAAGGTATTAAAATTAGTTGCAGTAACTAAAAGTTGGAAGAAGAAACAGTTATTAGAATATTGTGGAGCATTAACTCCAAAAGAATAGTAAATATCTATATTTGCTTCAACATCGCAATGATACAAATAAAATAGTAAATAGACATGGATTATCACACAAAAGGTAGGGCACCCTGCACTACAATTTTACAAAACTTTTTAATTCTGCACCAGCAGACACTGAAAACAAGAGCCTGTCAAAAAATATAAGGAAAAAATCAAAAAGGCATAAACACATTTAGATGTAGACAAATTTGTCTCTTTTGATTTTTTGGGGCATTCTTAGTATTTGTCGTGTTATTCATTAATAAATATATATATATATATATATATATATATATATATATATATATATATATATATATATATATATATATATATATCTGCTTTATTCATTATATAATATATTGTTCATATGCTATATTTACATTAAATTTTGTTTAATTAAGAACAGTATGCATTTATTTTTTCATTCAAATTATAATATATTTGTTCTTGCATCCATGAATATATTTATTGTGTTTTTCAATTATTAACCTTACATTCTATGTACATTGTAGTGGCTGGTACGGTATTGTCTGCATGTATATAATAAAGAATAAATTATAAACAATTGTAAAAGAAAGTGCAGAGAACCTAATGCAGAAGTCCTTGGACTTACCAGGACCCAACACTAACAAAAAATTCATTTCTTAATATTGTGATAACGATTACCTTCATGAATTAAACAAATTATTGTTATTGTTATTACAAATAGTATTGTTATTGTTTTCATTGCTATAGCTACGCTGATCATCGTAACTGTTATTGAGAAAATAGCAAAAAACGCACTACTAATAAAATACTAATGGAGTGAAGACTTACAAGCTTTCGCAAACCACGCAGTATTCTGATAACTAATATACACAACATACCAATAAGACTTTTTCGTTCTCGGTAATCAGAAAATCGTTCCTCTTGTCCAGGTGACATCGTCTTCCACTGAAGTTTCATTCGAAAATATTCATCAGTCTTCTGTTTACGAATGTTTTGACGATCTGTATTTGTTGAATCCCATGGAAAATATCCTAGCAAGAATTTCCAAACTTCATAACGTAGCGAAGGAACAATTCCCTAAAACATTGGAAAAGCATTCTTTCTATTGACAATACAAATGGATTACAATCTTTAAGGATTATAGTAATGTTTTTCTTTGAGTTGCTATGAATGGGAACCCGAACAGAGAAACTATCATTACTGATATGGACTAGTTCACTTTTAAACTTAATTCAAAACCCTATACATTTTCCTTGGAATTTTGGGAAAAAAAAGTCATAATCCAATTTCGGTTCTATAACTTACTCCTTTAAAAATTATCATCTTCAGCATATCCACATCTGTTACTCTTCCTTCATCATCTTGCAATTGTGCCCACTGTTCTACAGTGAGGGGTGTGCTACGTGTCACTGGTACTGACTGAGGTAGAGGTATGCCTCCGATAACTTCATATTCTTCAGATCCAATATGCGTTATTTGATCATCGGGAGTCCAACTCTGAGTAAATAACTCCGCTACTTCATCTTCTACTTTTTTCTCCTCACTTGATCGCCCATATACTAAACCAACAAAGTATATCTTGTACAAGACAACATACAGAAATATCAAAAAGAAACCAACCTTTATTAAGAAATAAATCATTTTCCAAAAACTTGTTTTTTCGACAATACAAACTATCTAAATCTAAGTCAAAAAGAAGATTGTGAAAACTAGTGGTTTTGTCAACACTAAGTATTCATGAACAGGAGTTGATCAGAAACTTATCCTTTGAAGCAAAATTGGAAAAAAGGTTTATATGAATGAGGCACATAATGTGGTACTACTAATATTTGACTGTAAATATATAGTAATTAATATTCTCATATATTAGTATCTACAGTCTCAAAATTTTGATAAAAAAATGTATCTGTGCCCGAGTCTCTTATGAACTAGGCTCTGCACAACAAATAGACAAAAGATACTCTTTGTCTCTTCCTTACATAGGAGGGTAAGTTCCTGTCTCTTTGAATTCCAAATATTATAAAAATTTTCACTGACATTTTTCCGAAACGTTTACCAAACAAATGTGATCTGGACACCAAGTAACTGAAAGATATTCAAGTTTAGTTCTCATAAATGCAAAAAATTCAATATTTAGTACTCAGATTTTTCTCCCAAGACTTATGACAAATCCCAACATTCTATTTACATTATGTATAAGTTCCACTATATGAAGCTTAAATGGAAGTTGCCAGTCAAATGTAACAGCAAGATTTTTACTATAAAAATCGATACAATACAACTTCTTTCAGAGAGTAAATACTCAATTTTCTGGATTCTGTACAATGACATGATCTTGCATCTTTTATCCGGTAACTTACGTTCAATACAAGACTTGCAGAATAATTTGAACATATTTTATTAGCTAATGCAATCCTGTGTTGAGTTGACTAGTAAATATTGTACAATTTCATGTCATCTGCATAAGTCAATAAAAAACTTGACAAAATTGTTTGCTACTAATAATAACAAATTTTTAAGACAAAAATAAAAACTTCAAAAATTAATTCAATTACTGCAGTAATAATACTTACACCAAGCATCTGTTAACTTGCTGAAGGCAGTCATTGTTGTTTCATAAGGACGATACTGAAAGTCTTTTACGAACTTCCACACATAATCTGACTTGTGTTCAGTGAAAAGTTCCAACTCGGCAAACGATTGGTCAATGACTTTGGCTTCAGGAGAACGTACAACTCTATAAGAATGACGATCCTTCTTAAACCTGAAATACATTAAAAAGCCACATACCTTTAAAAACCTACTTAATACTAATTTTAATCATTAACGCAATCAAGTCAATAATGACTAAAATCTACAATTGGGAAAAGCAAAAGCAATATATATCAATTACAAAAATACATTTCACTAGAAGATGAAAATGATTACATATGGTTAAGTCTGTCTCAACCAGAACCTGCACAAGTCGGAAACCTGCCTTAACGGGAAAATTTCTCTGGCTTGTGAAGTTAAAAGGCATCTTACACAGCATAAAACAGAACGTGTCCAATGCGGAAACAGAAGGGTTTTCAATGTCCTGCAGTGAAAGAAAACCTTATATAACGAAATTTCTATGAATTTGATGCAATTGGTAAAGACACGCAAGAATCTCTTAATGGAATAAATACATCTGCAAGTCTGTTTTTATTTCTCCATCCCTGTGCTATGCATTTCAGTCATGGCAGCCAGGCAAAGAAGGTGAGGAGCTTAAGCTTTTAGCATAGAATTCAACCATGGGGTCGCTTGCCTCTCAAGGTGTATGCAGTAGAGGAATTCCCTCCCTCCCAGCTCTCTGGGCATGAGAATTTGTTTGGACAGAATTCTGTTCCCACATCTCTCGGCCTCACAATGAGAATCACAAACCCTCGTCCAGAGCCGCATTAGTCAAGGTCATGTGAGGTTATCAGAGAGACAGTATTTTGGGCTGTGATGCATTGTGCATTGTGTGTTGTGTGTTGTGAAGAGACAACATTGCAGCCATTGGAGTGAGATGGTGTATTTAACCAGTTTAACAATGGTTGGAAAAACATAAATATTAACTCTAAATATTACAGTTTTTTCAACTTGAGAAAACAATAGAGAAAGTGTTAGTAAGGGGAAACCAAAACGCAAAAACATCTAGATGAATGTTGGAAAAAATAATATTTTTGTGAATAAGTTGTGAAGATTTTCCTTCCATTTGTCATAAATATATTTAATATTAATTTGTTGGTGATTTCTTTCATACATACGTTATTAATATCTTTTAATAATTAACAATAAAGGCATGTAGTTTACTAGTTTCAGAATGGAAATATCAATAAAATAAGTGACACGAAATAAACAACCCTGTAGAAAACGGAAACCTCCCTAAACCATAATTTTTTTTGTCCCGATTGATTCCAGCTTAGACAGATTTTATTGTATTTGGTACAATTCAGTTCTAAAGCATTGTTTAATAATAACAGATTACATGTGAACAATCTATTATCAGTAGATACATATACAATATTTAAATTAGAAGATCAATGCAAAAGAGAAAGAAAGAATATCAATGAAGATAAAATTTGTTGTGAAAATTTTTTCTTCACAGAACTTTAGATGATTGATGGTATTTGGTGATTATGGTGATTTTGGTAAAGGCACTTTAACACAATTAGTATACATTAAAAAGCTACTTTTGAATTGAATAATACTCACGCAGATTTCAAAATGCCACGTAGTGCTGCAACAAAACTGTCAGCATTGCCATTTTGAAAAATGAACACACTCTGTAGACCTGACTCACTCTGGAGAAGCAGTTGATGCCCATGCTTGATCACTTTAAAACTGTGTAGGTCAGCAAGTTTCAAAACAAACAATTTTGATCGAGAAGACACTTCATTACATCCTGTAAATTGAAGACAAATGGAATTGATTCGCATTTATTTAGAAAAACAATCCTAAGAACCTGGAAAGGACAAAGTTAAAACATAACACATTATAAGAGATATTTGTTTACCTCGAGAGAAAATATAAAGCACATGTATGAGGGAAAAAAATTATTACAAGTTCAAATGAAATAATAAATCAACTTGAGAGTGATTTTACATCCCGGCCGGCCGGCCGGGCAGACGGACGGCCGAACGGTTGGACGGACAGACGGAGAGCGAACGGAGACCGGGAGCGATAGCTCAGTCCATCAACTGAGGTCACTGCAGCGCCTCTGCCCGGGAGGTCCTAGGTTCGAGTCCTGACGGCGACAGGATTTTCGACACCAGCTTTTCAGCTAGGTCGAATTCAGTCGCTATCTGGAGGAGAATAGTAGCGGCTGACTGTTCTGGGCGGTAGTTTTTCGTGGTTTCTCCGATCAACACCAGGCGAATGCCAGAGCAGTACCCTAACAAACGAGCCACGGACCGCACGATCTTTCCTTCCTCTTCCTTGTCCTATCCTCTCCCCTTACACACACACACACACTAACATGCACTACACTACCACATATTCCGGGAGACCGGTCGGGAACTTAGAGCCTGTCCCGGCTGGGACAGTGCCCCGTTGTGGAAGAGTCCTGGTTAGGGGTACACCTTTTTCAGTCTCCTCTGTTAGTTTTAGATTTTAAATGTGAACAAAGCATCACTGTGTATTTTCTCAGGTAAAAGAGTCTTTAAGGAACTATAAATAGGTTTTTACATGCACACAAGGAAAATAGGGAGAAAAAAATCAAGAAATTGCAATTTTTCATCCCAAATGCTCTACAATGATCCCAGCTTCAACAACCTTTGAAATGCTTTCTTGACATTCAAATACCTCAAAGCACGATTCCAGTCAGGAGAGATTGAAGCAAATATATTTGATACAAAGGAGAAAGGAATAAAGATCAGTTGGCAAACTGGGAAGAACAGTCAGCCTTACATACATACTATCATTCTTACATACAAACTACATATTATCATATGCACGTATAAAAAAACTCATATAAAAAGTTAACTTTCAGAAAACCGGGGAAATTTCTTTACATACATTATAAAATATTTATTAAACTAATAAATGAAAAAAATATATAAATAAATAAAAATTTCATAAAGATGATTCACCAGACAGCCAATATACACAATAAAATAATGGTTTTTGCTGTCCAAGTAAATGGCTCTACTCAGATTAAAACTCATTAAATGCAGTTTTCACAATTTCAGGTCAAATCGATTGTTATCATTTCTCCTCTCTGACCTTTATTATGGTTTCTGCACTTATTTCATTCACATTTCTAGGTTGCATATATTATATCATCTGTCCTCACTCATGGGGTTTGGTTTTCTAAACTATCCTGGGGATGTAGTAATTAAAAAATTGGCAGGAAGTACGACACACCAAGGTGCCTGGCTAAAACACTAGGTACAGTCTCAAGTAGAATGCACTTCTGACAAGTTATTTTCTGCGCTTTCTTTGAATTTTCTGCACCTTATTTTCCTATGTTTTTCGAGGTTTCCCAGTTTCTCCAGAAATTGGTTGACCAGCTCTTACAGTTTATGCATACATACTTCCAAAGTACATTAACACAATTTTTTTTCCTTATTAAAACTAAGATGTGCTATGAATTGAAGAGGTTGGGGAACGTAACTGTAATTCCGTATTTCCACAATTATGATTTTAGAATTTTCACAGAAAAGAAAAGATTACAATCCAAACACTGTTCAAATGTGATCATAGAACTATAATAGGTTTATAGAAATCAGCAAGAAGACATGTTTGGATTTATAAAACTTTTTCTGCTGGCTAACAAAATTTACAGAAATGAGATTTATTACTATATTGCTCAGACACCTTGAATTTCAACCACTAAAACATTTATAAATGCTTGTTTCACCATCGCCAATTTGACTTTTAAGTCCTTTAAGGTATGATTTGCACACAAAGGTAATAAATGCAAAATATTAAAATCAGTAGATCAATATAGACAAACGAGTCAGGGATCTTTCTTACAAGAAAACATACATGAATATCTCTTACAAAATAAGTACTGAATATCATGTTATACTTGGTCTACAATCGAATTACACTAACACAAGATACTAGTGAATAAGAAAAACCACAAACCAACATTTCTAATTTTATCACAAATTATTTTCTTTTCAGCTGTAAGAAATTTCTCAGGTCATCTGAAAAACATTAGTCTCACTCTGCATGCTATTCACAGAGAGCTATTAACCTCTGGGCAATGACAAGGGGATAAAACCAAAGTTAGTGATATAGATAGTGATATGGCAGATGGATGGATGGAAAAATGACCATGACCACAAAGATAATATGGGATACATGGTTGTTAGTTCTCAACCTTCATTCTAAAAATTATTAAGCAAAAATATATACAATTAAATTAGTATCAAACCTTGAGAGTTTCTCCTCTGTTGGCCAGTGTTAACCATAGTCCATTCTTGATCATTTGTGTCTGAATCCACCGACACTTCTGATGGCTTCCATTCAATACACATCTCACATTTCTATGAAAGAAAATACCATGCAAATGCAATCAATTTAAACTTCTTTCTAGAAATTTAAAGCAAAATTTTTTTTCTAGAAAACAATATGATTGTCACATTCGACATAATGTTGTACCTACTCACAAACAAAAGTATTTACTGCTTAAAAAGTATGTTAATTTTGATGCACAACACTATTGCTTAATTGTTAAAATTGGAGGTAGATATATGAAGAAGCTTACACTTTAACAGTAAGTTTCATCAGAGCATATGCCATTGGAAAAACATATTAAGATTTCATAATTCTCTTTTGTCAAAAAGTATATGAACATAACAGCCTCCTTTTCCAATTAAGGAGTAACTGTACTGCTAAGCAAAATTGGAGAATAAAATTTGTTTTCCATAAGACAAAAAAATCTAAGGAATTTACATAGTCAACACAGATAATGTAATTTTGAGTAGGCCCACAACTTTTACCCAAATCTCACTTGTTATAACACAATTTTAATCAGAGTATCGAAGTCATTGGTCCAATTTCTGCATAATAATTTGCAATGTTATTTTGGACACACACTACATTTTTTTCGAACAGTCGGTCATGAAACCATGAATATAAAACAAAAAGACCAGGGGCCAACACTCTCTAACCATTGAAACACACTGTAATAAATATTTTACGATCCATAAAATGATATTAAAACAGAAAAACCAAATACTTCCAGAAAATAGACATCATGGAAAAATTTAAGAAATCATACAGTGTTAATCAAGAGAAATTTTCAAGATGCATACAATACATGAACTTTTAAACATATTTTTTCACATGTATCTCACTTAATACACACACACACATTTATAGTTTTCACAATGGGACTAGACTGAAATGTTGCAAACACTATTAAAATAAAAAAATCTGAAGAGTTAAAAATCTTTACAATAAATTATCTAATACAATATATTATACACTAAGTTTATAAAAGAGCATTACATAGCATTTTCTCCTCTCAATTTTCAATCGATTTCACTGAACTCCAGCATAATTAATAAACTTTTTATATAAAATAATATTTTTAATTTTAGTGGACATTCTTAACAGACTGCTTTCAACAACCAATTTATAATAATTTTAGCATCTCTACCATGATAATTAATCCAAATTACAGCAGATATTAAATCAACAAAATTCAACATAACTCCTCCACAAATGACTTTAGAGACTTAATATATTTAATAAAATTAATGTAAAAGTACTTACTCATATGATTACGTAGGCTACTTACTCATATTTATAGTACCAAAATATACAACTTGCAAAAATGTGAAAGAAAACAACAAATTCTAACAATGTCACTTACATAGTCAATAATACTCAACGTTCCAGAATTATCATCATCTTTATGACCACTGTAACTTTTCCACAATACTCCATGGTGACTATACACTTCCTGAAAAAACAAATTCACAATGTATCTTAAGACTTCTCAATGTTCATTTTGTCACAATACCATTTCAAACACATTTGCATTCCTTCTTTTGGAAACTAAATCAGTTAACAAAGAAATGAGAAAAAAGTCAATTACAATAGTTCCCATTGCATTGATAACGGCTTCAATTTCACTTTCACACAAATATTAAGAAAAACAGTGTCCAATAGCCTAAATCTTGACATCAATAAAGATATTTATCATTGCTTCCTTAATTATATTATATTATATTTCACGCTTAATTAATTAATTAATTCATCAACACAGAGTCACTACTGTATATATTTCAAGGAGGATCTTTTTAATAAAAATATCTTCAGAAAACAATTTAGAATAATTCATCTATGTATTCAATATAATTTAATGCATACGTACTTCTCCATTTTCTTTAACACCATTCATCTTGAAGGTTAAAATTTTTTTTTCAGAGTTCTTCAAATGATGTTAAGAAACAATACAATTTTCTATACGCCTTGTTGCATGTGTTATACTCAAAACATTATCCGATACTACTCCCATAATTGACAAACCTCAAGAACAATAACAAATGTCATATCATTTCGGGCAAACTCATGTTCATTTCTCGATTAAAAACCTTTCGCAAGGATATTCATCTGCGCAGACACTCTGAAGCACAATATCAGCTGTTCTCGTAGGGTATTTACTACGTATGAGTTCAATTGACAGTTACCATCATTTATCCTCAATTTTGGTAAATGACAAAAGGCCAGTTGTGACTTCTGTTATTTCGACACGATTCTGGAAACAAGGTTCGAAAAGTTGCAGTCTGCACAAACAGTAAGATCAAACACTCTAACCAACTGACCAGCTCAAGTCAACAGACAGATCGCCACCATCGAATATTACGTAAACATCTGTAAGCAGAGCGTCATCCAATGTAGTTTCTCAAGATTTCCTACACACAAGAGGGATTTCGGATCTTTTATTGGGGGAGGCAAAGGGTCCCCCGCATACGATAGTCAAAAGTTCCCCTTAACCAAATGACAAATGAGTAATTACACTCTAAATTAATGTAAAAAACTAATTCCCCATCCGACCCCCCCCCACACACACACACACACCCTAACACGTGTTTTTTCGTATATTTAACACAATTTTATCTATTTGAAAAAATATACTAAAAATTTGAAATAAAAAATATGAAATTTATGCTATAAGAAAAACATTCTTACTTTCTATTTAACTAATGCTGCGGAAAATCGATTTAAAGATTGCACGTTCTGGGGTCCCCTGATTACAAAAAAGGTTGTTGTTTTTTTTAACGTCAGTCAGTCTGTGAAACACCACTAGCGCGTAAATCATAGTCGGATTTTTTCCAAAATTGATATTTTCCAGTCGATCTGGCTCGACTTGAGGCGCTGCGATTTTGAAAAATTCTTCAAAATTTGGGGGTTCCAAGCCTCCGACATTTTCTAAATTTTTTCAAAAACGGTTTCAAATGTTTTCTTTAAATTTATTGTAAAAATAGAGTAAAATACTCTTGTAAATGTAGTATATGTCCGATTTCCACGGACTCTGAATTTCACTTCAACTCCGAATTTTCAAAAATTGCAAAATTTTGAATTTTTCGGTGTCTTCCTACAACTACAAAATTGAATATAGATATATTTCCTTCAAATGAAATTTGTTGTCCAGAACTAGTTTTCTCATTTAGGTCAAGTACTTAAAAAAAAAACCTTTTAATATTGCATGCAATACGCTGAAATTTTATACGTCATAAAAAAACTGCTGATTGTTATAAAAAACTTTGGATACTTTTATTTAAACATATATTGACAATCAAGAAGAAATATTGATTTATTATTGCATGCAATATTTGCAATTTTAAAAAATTTGAAAAACAAGATTTTCTCAAAAACGGCAGAAATTTTTCTTTAAACATTTGGTAGGGATATTGCTAAATGCACTCTATAAGATGATATAACCGCCATATTGCTCTATTCTTTTGCTTTTTCAAAAATTACAAAACTAATTTTTTAACATGTATCTCACGTTGTTAGTATTTACATTAGCGGCAATTTGTTCATATTAATGTATTTATGAGTTCATGCATGTGCTTCAAATAATGACACTAAAGTTTCTCGAAAACTCAACAGTTCTCTGTTAAAATTTGTTCCAAATTCCGCCATTTTCAGAAACGCACAAACGTCATTTTCTCAACATGGCTCCTAATTTGTTCTTCAAACTTTTCAAACGGGTAGTGCTAATTGTACTGTTTTAAATGACATAAAGATCATTTTAGGGCATTATTTTGTTGTTGTTTTTTATTTAAACACTTTTTTATTTTTTCCATTTTTTTAAAATCTCTCACGCCTTTAATATACACATTTCCAGCGATTTGTAAGAACTATTGCATTTGTGAATTAAAGTGCCTCAAATGTCTTTAAATGAAGTTTTTCGAAAACTCGAATATTCTCTGTGAAAAGGAGCTTCAAATTTCGCATCTACAGTAACGGTGAACCGCTGGTGAAATTTCTTTAAAACGGCTCCAAATTTTTCAATGAAAATCGCCATTGACGAGGTTTTACTCTTTTTTAATATTCTTAAAGTCATATTTCGGTTCTAGGAAAAAATTGAGAAAATGTAAAAAAAAAAAAATGTACTGTGGGCGGCGATAGGCGGCAGGTGGTAAGAGAATGCGGTAAGAGCGCGAAGCTAGTCCACACCAAGGAGATTAGAAAGCTTCACTAGGAGATCGTCTGTGTCATTCTATAGTACCACTAGTTTGATATTATCTCAGAGCCAAACTCAAATGAAAAAAAAAAAATTTTCACTGTCCTAGAACCCTGAAACACGCTTGAAAAAATCTCAAAAGTTCCTCTCAAAACACAAATCGTGTTAAGAGATTTTCAGCAGAAAAACTTTTATTGTCGAGCCCTGATAATGAAAAGTGGTTAATCCAGTTGCTAAATTTAGGGTAAAAAACTCTTAACACGTGGTATAGCCAGAATCCATGTTTGTGGGTCCTCTATACCGAAAAGTCGACTGACGGCAAAACGTCCATCTTTCTAGTGTATGTGAACAACACTAGCGCGTAAACCATGTGTAGGATTTTTCCCAAATTGAAGAAATACCTGCTGATTATGACGTTAGTCGAAGAACTACGATGTTGAAAAATTTCATTAATTTTACGGGTACTGTACATGAAGCCCCAGGAACATATTCAAAATTTTCTCAAAAATGCCTTCAATTTTTTCTTTAAATTTCTTGTGAGAATAGAGTCAAATACGATTATAAACGTGGCATAGGTCCGATTTTCACTGTTAACACTGAATTTTCGATAATTGCAAAAGTTTGCATTTCTTTCGACTTCTTACAAGTACGTAATTAAAGATAGACTTCAAATAAAATTTGTCCTTATTTAGTTCTTTCATTAATGTCATGTAAATTTTTTGAAAATGCTAGTAGTTTTCGCGCAATATTGCGTGTAACATGTGCAATTAAAAAAACAAGATTTTCTTAAAAAAAAAACCAACCTTCTCTTTAAACTTTTGTTAGTGATAGTGCTACACACAATCTATGAGATGAAATAAATACCATATTGGTCTATTCTTTCTTTCCTTTTTTTCAAAAATTACAAAAAAATACTTGTCTCTCACGTCGATAATATTTGCATTAAAGGCGATTTGTTCACATTATTGCTTTTAAAAATAAATGCGCTTTAAATTATCGAAGATAAATTTCCTGAAAACTCAAAACGTTTCTGAGAAAATGAAGTCAAAAGTCCGGATTGCTTACAAACGCTCAAATGCCCTTTTCTCAATAACGACTACTAATTTTTCTTCAAACTTTTCGTACGAATAGTGCTAATTACATTGTTTAAATCACATAAAAGTCATTTTGCTATATTCTTATACTTTTCCAAAAATTTCACAAATGTACGAGTATTTTTTTTAATATCACACCTTTAATGAATTTGCGGCGATTTGTATACATTATTGCATGTGTGGGTGGAAGAACTACCAATAATGAACTCCAATGACTTCCAATGAAGTTTTTCGAAAACTGAAAATATTTTTGTGAAAAAATTTCAAATTTTGCATTTGCAGTAACGCTTAAACGCCATTTTCTTAAAAGCGGCTCCAACTTTTAACAAAAATTAGGACGAGATTTCTCTTCTTTAGGACGAGATTTTACTCTTCTTTAATATTCTTAAAGTAATATTTCGGTTCTACCATTGGGAAACAGAAAAATTGAGAAAAGTTTGAAAAAAATTACCTTTAGGACGCGATAGTTGGCAGCTGGCAAGAGGATAGGGTAAGATTGCGAACCTCGCCCAGATCAAAGAAATTGGAGCACTATTTAAAACGAGAAAGTCTGTGCCATTCCGTAGCACCGCGAATTTCGATTGCTGAACTGTAGTTAAAAAAAAATAAAAACAATTTTTAACAAATCTCCGTCTTTAAATCACATTGACTTTAAATAAGCTTTGAAAATGGCTCCAAGAGTTCTGTGCATTTAATTTTATATTTATTATAAATTTGAAATGAAAATTGTTCAGTTGTTCAAAAATGAAACTTTTTTGTTTTAAAAATGGAACTGACATTATGATTAAAACAACAAGATTCGCGTTTATAATGGCAGAAAAGTGAAATTATTATAATAACATTGAATTTAACAAAAAGTATTCAGTTGAGATAAAAAGTTCGAATTTTTCTCAGTGTACTCTTGGCATTAAGTAATATCGAACGTTAGTTACATTATAATTCCATTATAATGGAAACACATACAATATATAAGAAACTGTTTTACACAACATCATTCGTATATTTTTACTTTCTTATTCTTTCAAAACTTGTGAATGCTCAGTATTTGGTCTCTAACACTATATTTTCCACCCTAGAACTGCCGGATCGCAGAAAAGGTAGTCAGTCGGTGCCTTTTTCGAATCCGTACGTTTGGCAGCGTAGACAAATTTCTTCTTTTTTTCAAAATTCCGTTAAAGAAAATACTTTTTCTACACGGACAACGCCTAAAGTTTTCAGTTTGCCGACTACGCTTACGCAAATTACAAGAAATGCTGAAAGAAACATAAATTTTATCGCACCGCGGACCCATGAAACGTTTCGCGAGAAGCACATTGGAAATATTGAAGAACGCTAGGAAATTTATAATGGAAATAATTTATTTAATCATAACATACGTTAATTCGAGTGTTATGACTCGTGATTTTTGGCAAGAAACTTAATATTCTAAGTAAATAACGTTTAAAGGCAATATAATTGAAAGATGATTTATTAATATAGGATATATTTATTACTTTCCATAATTAGAGTAACGCTGAACATTATCCCGCGCGTTTTACAGAACTGAAGTTCATCAATTTATTAATGTATCGTATTAGCTCAGCTTAATAAATGATTGTTCGTTTAATTATTATTAAATTTCTTTTCAAAATACAGAAAAAAGTAAATCGTTGATTATAAAAAATTGAAAATCCGCGAAATGAAATGTTTAAAAAAAACGTATCCCAACGTTGGGGGGCAGTTCCCCCCCCCTCCCTGAATCCCGCCTCTGAATATATTGATAGTACCCTGGGAGAAATACAGAACTATGCTTGTACTATAGTACGTAGCAGTGGCGGCTTGCGCTTAGGATGCACGGTTGCACAATCCTCAGATAATCGAAAAATAGTTTATCATATGTTAGGAATATACATATCGTTTTAATGACATTCAATATTCAAGATATTGCGGCAATATTGATACGTGTGAAATCATTTTGAAACCAAGGAGCGCCTAACAGGCGCTCTCTTCGGAGTCTGAGGCCTTCCCTGGTATTGCACCACGCCCTTGGCAGATGCATCTATTACTGTGTTTACTATTTTCCTTTTTGGCACTATGCTTCAACATAGGGCCTTCGGAGCGGGAACCACTGGGTGAAAAGTTTGGTCACTGAGCGTTGAGCGGTGTCTCGAGAGAAATCCCAATTTTCTGTCTTCGTCTGACATTAGCTGTAACTTAATTTTATGAATTTCGCGTGTTATTGAAAGTGCATAAGCTCAGTTAATTATCGACGGTATTTAATACATTATTTATGTTGGGAGAATTTGTTTTCATTGTGTATTGATTCTAAATGTACACTTGATAAATCCTTTGTGTTAAGTTGACCGTTCTGGAAGGAAGTCCCTTTATAAGATCCTGCTGATATTTTGATAATTCATTTATTTTTGGAATATAATAATCAGGACATAGTGGAAAATCTATAAATTTGTCATACACATGATCTGGAATAGTTAAGTCTACTATAAAATGTATATCCTTTACATCCACCATCAGATAAATTCAAAATCTCATTGATTGTAAATATTTTTGTTTCTTTTTTAAAATGTACTTCTAGTAATGATCGGCTTGACCATAAAATGACCATACATTTATTTGCACCTAATTACATAATATAACTTGAATGTTTCTCAGTAAAACAATTATGTTAAATACCAATGTTCTCTGCCGTTCCTGATTATTTTATTTGCTTTTTGGACTTTTGGATCACAGAAATAGCAATCATTCGCTAATGTATATCTGTTTAAAACCATCTATTAAAACCACCAGACATTCCTTTTTCATAGAATCCATATAAATCTTTATCAGCAATAAGATCAAGTTTTTGACCTGAGAGTTAAAAATACTTGATCAGGTAATTGTGGTGCAGATGTACACATCATACACTGTACAATACAATACAGATGTACACATATTACAATACACTGGATCAGTTGCTGCTCGAGGTGATGCCATTAAGGTGTGCAACGTTTCTCTCTTCCTTCCTACTACCTTCTCTCTCTCTCTCCCTCTCTCTCCTTCACACACATACTATATATGTGTGTACCTACTATACTATACCTGTGACTATGTATGTGTGTATGAGAGAGAAAGAGAGAGAGAGAGAGAGAGAGAGAGAGAGAGAGAGAGAGAGAGAGTAGTAGGAGGGGTAGTTCCATCAGCAGCGAGTATTGCCCACATTTCTATTCACAATTCGCGCTTCCACTTCGTTCGGCAAGGACCCCTCCGAAATATTTACTATTAGGTCTGCATGTTCCAAACAGGTCAGCACGCATATCGACTCAACTGGCTCGAGAACCGTTTTTCCACGGATGTCATGAGTTCAATAGGACACATTGATTCAAAACATTTTTACTCGCACTTTTGCAATAGTATTTTACATAAGCTCGCTGTACAAATTTAAGGCGAGAAGTACAAGTTTCTTTACCCAATACTCGAAATAATCTGGATAACACAGGTCAACATGGTATTTCATTGTTTTAATTTTGAGACTTGTTTTATACGTAAGTTGGTCACCAGAAACCCAACAATGCCCTTACTTTTCTTCCATGACATCACAATATATCATAATTTCAGTAATTGTGATCTAAAATATATTGAAAATATACAGATAACTTCAATGAGTTAGAAAAGCTAATATATATTATTCGTGATAGTTTATTTCATTTTTTGAAACAGATTCATAAACCAGTGTTGACAAAGATATTCGAATGCATCTCAAGCAGTGTGTTTCGAAGAACTAGTTCGTTTGTTTAATATTTGTTGTGCTATAACCATGCAAAGAAGAAAATGTGTGAATAATCCAAATACATTTTGTTATATTTATGGACGTTTTATGATTGCAAAACAGAGTCAGAATATAACCTCATTTGTTAGAAGTGTTTATAAGGCTTATTCTGGAATAAAACTGGTGGATGAGGATAAGCCGTGGGCCCCTCACAAAGTGTGCAATGTTTGGGTTGCAGATGTTAAGAAACTAGTCGAAGGGGAAGAGGAAGGCATTGAGTTTTGGAGTTCGTATGGTTTGGCGCGAGCCAAAGAACAATCTAGACGATTGTTAATTTTGTATTTGCAAAGCAACCAGATTCAATACAAAGAACAGACACGGAATGGTTTATCTTGCTTTAGAGTCTTCTAGAAGACCTGTACCACATGGCACTGACCTATACCTGAACCCCCTTCGAACCTCGGATGTACTGCATTCAAGTTCAATGCCTGGTGAGTCAGCTGAAGAATCTAATTGGACAAGCACCGAACACAAGCCCAAAACTATAACACAAACAACACTGAACGATTTGGTCAGAGATTTAAATCTCTCAAAGAATGGATCTGAAGTTTTAGCTTTGCGTCTGAAAGAAAAATCTTTAAACTCCAAGAACGTATGTTACAGTTTAAAGACATAGAAAGAAAGACTTAGGACGGTTTTGAGGAAAACTCCTTAGTGTATTGAACTTACATTCCAAACCTCATTAATAAGTTACAAGGAGTGTATAAAACAGATGAATCGAGGCTTTTCATTGATTCAAATTTAAAAGGTCTGTTGCTATACGGGCATTGGTAACTCCTTAGCATCTGTACCAACCGTACATTTCATCCATCTTAAGGATACATATGATAATCTTAAAATGCCACTCAAAAACGTAAACTATTATGAATATAAATGGATGGTCTGCGGTGATTTAAAGGCTTTGCGCATGTTGTTAGGACAACACGGTTACACCAAGTACCCGTGTCACATTTCTGAATGGGACAGCCGAGATAGAAAGTGTAGTATCCAATAACAGACAAGGATTCTTAAAATGGTTTTTATTCCAGAAAACAAAAAGAAATCAGCCAAGTAGTCGAATATCCGCAGGAGAGTTCCAAGTCCGTAGCACAAGTCGTCGTAGTTCGCCACATTTCTATCACCAATACACTAGCCAGGATACACTCGCCTACACTGCCGCTCGCTGTCTGCCCTGGCGTCGAGTCGGAGCCCTCTTTTAGCCCGCAGGGCTATAGGCCCGCCGACTAGCTGGGGGGGGTCGAGTCTCTACCCGCCTGCTCGGGTGTGACGACCCGGTCAGCTCGCACCGGCTGCCTCCCTCTTTCGCCAGGGGCGGTAACGCTCCGCTGACGTCACTCGGCGGCGGCTGCTTACACTGTGTGCGGCCGGTCACGACAGAAGGAATCATTGGACAACACGAGAATGTCCTAGAAGAAACACAGATTCCAGGTTTCAAGGACAGTATAAAAAACAGCTTAGTAGATCCTGACAAAATTTTCTTACCTCCCTTACACATTAAATTGGGATTAATGAAACAATTTACTAAGGCACTGGATAAGAATGGAATTAGTTTTAAGTAGGTACCTAACCAACACATTTCCCACCCTCTCAGAAGGAAATCTCAAAGAAGGTATTCTTGCAGGGCCGCAGATCATAGAACTAGGTAAAGATAAACATTTTGAAGCATGTATAACATCTCCGGAAAGAGAAGCTTAGATTGGTTTCAAAGAAGTAGTTCATAAGTTCTTGGGAATTTATAAAGATCCAAACTATGAGTATTATGTAAATAATATGCTGAAGAAATATGAAGATTTAGAATGTAACATGAAGCTAAAAGTGCATTTCCTTCACTCCCATTTAGACTGCTTTCCAGGAAACCTGGGACAGTGAGTGAAGATCACGATGAGAGATTTCACCAAGATATTAAAGACATTGAAATGCGCTCCCAAGGGCGATGGAATACATCAATGATGACTGACTAATGTTGGTTACTGCGACGAGATAATTCTAGTAGACTACACAAGAAAACAAGAGGAACAAGAAGCTTTTTGTCTAAGCGACAACGGTTCTATTGACTGCTCATACACGTGGAAAAAAACAGTGATTTTAACAATAAAGTGTAACAGTAACAGTAAAGTAATGGCCTTAAGTTAATGTGTTTAATTTTCATTCCCTTCACTCTCTTATAAAAATAATATAAGGTAAACTGTATTTCAGTTCTTAATTTTGTGTTAATCAGACAATGTTTTCAGATTATATTATAAAGATTTTTAAATGTATTTTTTAAAACCTGATGTGATACGGGAAAATGGAATTAATTTGTGTAATTCTTGCACTTTAAATATATAAAATCAATTATTAGATCTACAAAATGTGCCAAAAAGTTTTTTGTAGACCTGTGTAATTTCCTGTCTACATTGTGTGACGAATCACAAAGTCCATTCGTTACTTTCTTTCCAGCAAAATTTTCTGTAACTTTCAATTGAAGTCATTGATTTATTGCGTTTAATGTTTTCCAGGATGTTCATTGTTAATTGCACAAACACAATTCATAGAAAAACGAAAACTCTAATTTCCGGTTTTCAAAACGCATTAAAAAGTAGCTTACAGCATAAGTTTTTCAAAATACATTCGGATTTTCAATACTTCGAAATGGATTTGTAATTGGAACTCACTTTAAAAACACAAGAGATGTGCATATAATTAACATTTAATAAAATATATACATATAAATAACATTTTAATTAAATAATAATACACATATAAATATAAATAAATATAATTAAATTATAAATTAATTAAATAATAATACACATAAATATACACATATAAATAACATTTTAATTCAATTAACATTCTTATGAATGCAACACTGCTCAGCAAAGCGTTCCTGTTTCGCGCACTAGCGAGAAACTGCTATGTCGGAAGGGATGAGAGTTCATTTAAGTAGAGAGATATCTCACACTTACTTCGTTCGATGTCACACTTCTATTAAAAACTTGTGATAGCGGAGTGCTATATCTTCGAGGCATGTCAAGGCACTCGCAAAGATCGTCACTGCTTCTGCACAGTAATACTGTCATTAACGCCGGTATGCTCCATCTGACCATAAGCCACCGTGGTCCCTCCTTTCTCCTTCAGCCCTCGGCAGCCTACGACGCCCTTTCCTCGTTTGCATTTCCCGAGTGTGCTCCGGTTGGCTTTCAAAAAGAGCATGTGCAGCGAAATGTCAATCACAGCTTCCGAACGACGCGTGTTTTGAAATGCCAAGTTTCAGGAACGCTCCCAGAGGACTAGTGTTCCCCTCTTGTTGACAGATGTTGAAGAGATATTGCACCGAATTCATTTGAGTTTGTACATGAGAACGTGCGAATACCCACGAGCCGCCGTTGCACTGGATCTAATCCATAATGCTTATAACATCGTTTTCTTACATTATAAAATACATCCTTTAATAAGATAGTATCTAATTTGGGATATAAATAATGATAATCTCCAAAACTTCTACTATTAAAATGTTCATATACAAGATTTACAAATTTTCAATTTACATGTGTATTATTTAAAACTGAATCCCAATCTACCTCTTCAAATGTTCAATTTTGTTGACATTTATCATAATTATCAACCCATTAATATGGATAATACTCGTTTTGTACAAGTAAATGTATATTCTCTTTGCTAAATGTTTGACACAGCTGTAAATAGTTTATATTCATTTATTTTACAAACTCGGAGATAACACATTTTACAAGATTAAATAGCTTTTAATAATCATCTTCTTCAAAAAATGTTTTATCTGCAATGGTTTGTTTAGATTTTCATTGATAGCAAGCAATATGCAATATTCATTTCAATATTTCGTTTATAAATTACATTTTGTAAAATGGAAATTATTGGTCGTTTAATTTAAAAACCAATCAATGCTCCTTCCTTTTCCTGGAACTTAGTATCCGATATTCGATATATATGTACTCCGACGCAGCTGCCAAGTCTTGGAAGGCGCATTTCGCCGGACTGGATCCCGCCAGTTATCGGCAGCCGACCGAGCGCCCGTCTCCTGCGACCGGAAGCCCACAGCCGACTGCCACAGTCGGCCGATTGCATGGTTTCGAGAGAAAGAGGAGCGAACGTGCGGACCGGTAATCGAGGAGAATGCAGACCTCTACCACATAGTACGAAACAGATCGTTCTTGGCAGTTTTTGACGTTAAATAAGTCAATAAAGCGGATTAAAATTTGTCTGGGGAATACAATGACGATTGAGCGATTGTGTAATTGTGCACCTTCGCAATGCTGTTAATAATGAAGCAATGTATGCGTAAAATTAGTAATTTTAATTAGAGTATACATACATCTATTTACAACGAGTTATTTTAAATTACATGTTTAGCTATACAACTTAAGAAAAATTGTGTTTACAAGTATATGACAATTGTAATGATTATAAGACAAACGACTTTACAAAACTTTTGATTAAGCATATTAAAATTTAACTTGGCGTGCTCTTATTTTCGCGATTTGTTTCACTAATTAAGTTAGATCAAGCATTGTAACTTAAACTTGTTCGCTAGATCCAACAACGACTTTAGAGACACTCAAGTTGTCTTATCTCTCTCATTATTCAGTCCAAAGGCAAAATTCAGAGGGTTTCTAAGTCTTCTAAGCTTCTAAATCATTCTCAAATACAAATGTCGCTAATAATGGCTCGGTCCTCTACAGGTTAGGATGCTGTTCGCTTAAATCTTTTAATGTATTCTGATTATTGTATTTCCATTATATTACAGGTGTCCATAAGCTACCAGTACAAAAGAAAACAGATTCTATGTTGACATTAATGAAGAATGGCAGAGCCAATTTTTCCGAAAAAAAAAAAAAAATCAAGAAAATTTAGTTTAAATGTTACTTCCAGGCGCGGAATTCAAATTGGCTACCGCATCACGCGTGGCGTCTGCCAAGGGGGCTGAGCCTAGAATCGTTTCTTTCCTTTTCCGGTAAAACTGTCCAGTGAGGCAAATATCGCTTCCCGCGCACTAGAGTACTTTAATAGCATCAAGTATTATATATATATATATATATATATATATATATATATATATATATATATATATATATATATATTCTTTAATACGTTAAATCTAATAAAAAATAATTTTTGTTGTGATATAACCACGGTATGCAGTGGCGTAACAATGAACGCTGAACATGAACCAAGACTTATGGAAATTTACAAAATTCCTGTAATGCTCGAATTATGTTTAGCATAACTTCAGTGTGAACTAATGCCTTGTGCTATATACAATAGATTATAGTTTTTCCAATTTCTTTCCTCAAAATCATGACATATGTTAACAGCGTTTTGCAGCAAAAATGCTCATTAAAATCTTTTTTGGGCTGCAATATTGACAAAACTCAAAAAATGAAGTTTCGAGATAAACGCGTTTAAAGTTTTAAGTGGTGGTTGAATTACAGGTATTACACTCGTAGTAACTGGTGCATAAGAATTACAACTAATAGGATTCATAGGAGTTCTGTTAATAATAACAAAATATATTTGAAAAAAGTGCCATATTCCTTCTTGATCATGATGCCACGCTAGAAAAAAACAAGCAGAGCGGTAGCGACAATGGCAGTTATTGGAGGGAACATTTGACTGGCAGTAAGATTAGAACACAAGTCCTTTTGTGTCATTTGTTGCTGTCGGGTGGTTTTCCTTAAAATCCGGCCAATTCTTTAGTTTAAAATGTCTAGTGAATCAGAGGTGGAGTTGACAATTCCAGAAATAAGATAAAGCGAAAAGATTATATAAAAGATATTAATTTATATAAAATATACAATATATACAATTATAATTTATATATTATTATAAATAAGATTAAATAAATGTTATCCACAATGTTCAACTTCTTTGTTTTCATTAGTCATAGAAAGGTTTTTAATGAGTTGTATTGTAGTCAACGGAACTTTATTTCATTGGTAAGTTAAAAATTGACTTAAACTTGTAATTTTTTACTTACTCGCAGCTGTCCGCTAGATGGCGCTAGCTGTATCCGGCATACAAAATATACAAAATAAAGTTACTTTTTTTGTAAATATCAATTATACAAAATAAAGTTACGAAAGATAACACCATATGTTTTCCAAAAACTTCTTCCAGTGAAACCTTAAGAATACCCTAAGTGAAACCTTAAGAATACTAAAAGGAATATTCGGCTAGTATAGGGCATTGATGAAACGTATGTTCAAGAATCCCATCTGATTTCTAACTGCTGGATATCACAAGAGGAAATTGAAGTAATCAGCAAGATAGGGAAAGGAAAGAGATTGTCCATGCAGATAGTAAAGACGGATTCGTTGAAGGTGGTTTTCTGATGTTCCCATCAGACCAGAAAAAAGGACTCTATCACACTGCAATGAATTTTGGGAACTTCCAGAAGTGGCTGGAGTCTGAAATTCTTCCATAGCTGCGTCGTCCTCGGGTCGATGTAATGGACAACGCATAATATCATTGCGAAGAAGCAGACAAAAAGTCAAACTCCATTTTCTTGGTAAGAAGCATCGTAGAATGACTAAATACCCACGATGTAACTGCTGACGCCTCTCTTACTAAGACTCAACTATTGAATATTGTGATTAGTGCCATTCACTAAGACAAGGTAAGGTACATTGTTGACGATTTTATCATGGGAACCGAGCATGTACTCCTTCATATCCCACCCTGACCTAAATCCTATTGAACGTATCTGAAAGTACACTAACGAACATGCAGGAGCTTAACGCTAAATTATTCACTTAACGCTAAATTATTCAATGAGTACTCCTCTGAACAATGGAAAAAGTGTTTTGACCGAGTGAAAAAAACATAGAAATACCTTATCGACTGTCAGACAATATTATGGATGAGGAAATGAACCAGATCATCGTTACTATGAGGACGCATTTAGTTAGCAGTAGCGAGAACAGTATCACTGACAGCTATGACTGTCTCCCGTAGGCGAGAATGACAGCAGCGTCGTCATTAATTAAGAGCGTGGCGTGAGAACAAAGTTGCAAGAGCGAATCAGCTATTGTGGTATGCGGTCCTTGAGTTCAACTGAGTTCCTCCTTGGGAGTAGTGGGGGATGGCTTCGGCACGCCTCCTGAGATAAGCGAGCAATACTAATAAATATTTAATTATCTAACTGGTTGTATATCATTGTACCCATTCGTACTGCCTATTATAAATATTCACGAGTCTGACATGGTAGCTGTAACGGTAACCTAGCAATTCGAGATTCGAACTACGTATCCCTGCGATGCGATGCGTCACTGCTTTAAGTTGTAACAGAATTGTGCTTATGAATTAACACACTAGCGTGTGCTTTTGTGATCAATAAATGATTTTGTCATTACCCAAACCAGCATGCAATGTTAAAGTAGCAGAACCTTAATTTCGACGTAATAAGGAGCAGAATAAAATATGTTTATTTCCATTGACAAATTAATTTTTGGAAATGTTGGACTCTTTTATAATTTTCTACATGATCACCCACCGTTGCAATCGACGCATTTTTGCATGTGGTATACCGTCTTTATGCCTGCCATAGAACTCTGCTGCCGCTTTGCGCACGACCTCTTCTTTCACCTTCTAATCGGTATTGAAATTTGTTCCACTCAGGTGTTTCTTCAATTAAGGGAAAAGCTAAGTTACTTGGGGTTATGTGCGGACAGTAGGGTGTGAATGTGTGTGACGGTATCCCATTAAAATTAGGCGATGAGAGCGGTTGTTGCGTGGACGGGGTGGGAACGAGCGTTAGCATGATGCGTAAGCATCTTTTCCACTTTGCATTGCGTTTTCCACTTTAGCAATTGTATCGCCTGAAATCAATGGTCGTCCGGCACGCTCATCATCATGAATGTCTGTACGCCCGTTTTTAAATTCTCTCGTCAATTTTCACTTTTTTTCGCGCTCATATACTGTTCTTTGTGCACTTCACGTAACCGAGTATGAATTTCTACCGAGTTCTGTTTTTCAGACACAAAAAACGAATGACAAGAGTAATTGACACCTGGCGGATGCGGCTAGTGGAAGCGCCATCGCGAAAGGCTGCCACATTGAGACGCCAAGTATTGCGGCGAGCTCAGTGTGTTGGGGATTTAAAAAATATGCCTACCTGAAAATTTACCCTACGCGTAAATGCGTCCCCGGCGACCGCGTCTTGGAGAGCTTATTTTATGGACAAGCCTCGTAATAAACGGCAAAAGTAATACATTTATTTTGGGTTAATAAATTAGTAATAAATGCTTATTTAATTCTCTCATTGGATGTTTTTCATTCTGCCTGTTCGTAGGCTTTATCATACCTATTCAAATGTCTGGCATGATAACATAACTCTCATTCCGTCGTAACAGTATGTATTTTAACTTCTTTTAACAGTAATAATAAATTGGTAATTAATTAAACAATTGATTCAATTTATTGTGCTCCTCGTACGTCTATTGACATTTCGATGGGCAAAAAATATTTACTTAGTAAACGGAAACAGTAATAAAATTACTTTGAAGTAACACATTAGTAACAAACGTCTATTCAATTATGCAATTGATTGTATATAATTGTGTCGATTCCTATTCTATTATACTGGAAGGTCTGGCATGGTTGCATAACTTATTGTGTGTTAACAATTTTAATAAACGGCAACAGCAGTAAATTAATTATGGGGTAATAAATGGGTATGGGTAAAAATTATGGGTAAAAATTATCTAATTAGTTGTATTCGATTGTGGCTGCTCTTCCTATTACACATTTTGGATTATCTGGCATGATATCATAACACTTATTCCACTGTAACAATATGTATTTTATAAATGGCAACTGTAAAATTTTAATCTTGGGGAAATAAATTAATACTAAATAGTCCAATTTGTTTGATGTGATTGGGCTATGATGGTTAAGCCAGCTAGACAGTCCTATATTCTTTACAAGTGGAACTGAAATATAATCATTTCTAGGGGAAGTAAAATTTGAATCTTAATTTTTTACAATTTCTTACTTTCCTTACCACAAACGGTGATTTTTCGTTGATTATATACCTCTTATTTATTTTAATGCCTTTTTATTTAAAGGAATATGAATGCCTGATTCACTGCACCTGGGCCCAGAGACATTTTTTAATGTTGTTAGGGCCTCTCATATTCATTTACTGTTATGTCTTCCACGTCATTATCTCTATGCGATGTATTAATATTGTAAACATTGATGAATTCTTTTGTTTTCTTTCATTTTTTCTTAATAATATTGTTTCCATTGTTGCAGGCTTATAAACTTGTAGGGCTGAACATCGTTTCTCATTTCTTCTTACAATTTTTAGAAGTTTCCAAGACTATCTTGCTTTCATATTGCCAATGAATAGGACAATTTCATTTCTTTGCCCAAATAGCATTCTTAGCTTTTCTAATTCCCCTACTCATTGGACTGTACATCTTGTTATCATCGTCTTCAGCTGTTAAAAAATAGTCTTAGTGTTCTTCTCAAAATTCTCTGCCAACTGTACAATAGATGTTTAAGGCTAAATGTACCGACACTAGTTCAATTTGTCGCCACCACGTGGCAGCACCAAAATAAGCAAAATTTACTAGACCGATAACGTCTGAAGAAATGGTTCGATTTTCGATCTGTAAACGGCATTGGACGCTTTTTTTAAATAAAATTTACGCTACGAAATCGTTTTTTTTTCAAAAAAGATTTCCAGAAAAGAGTTTTTAAAATGTTCTCATAGTTTCGGGAAGAAACTAAAAAATGTGGGCTTATAGCGCGATGACGACGTGCTTCCTGAATCCAATGCCGTGTCAATCATGCAAATCGGATGAATAGGAGCGGCGTAAAGAGAAATTTGAAAAACCCCTTCCTCCCCCTTCACGCTCCACACCGTTGCGTCACGGCCCGCGGCGCGAAAGGAGGCCGAACTTTTAGGCAGGCAAGCCACGCAGTCGGTTTATGCTTTCGTCCCTGTCAATCTCAATATATTTTTCTCCACATATCTAACTAGTGATGCTGTAACACAACCAAACGGTCTCGTATCATCTGTAATAGTCGTATTTTGTAGGTATATATCTCGTTCACATATTTCCGTCTTCCTTCGAATACCATCAAAAAATTATTTGAGGCATTACTTAAAAAATATCGTTTCCGATTTGGAAACCGATTTCAAAAAGAAAATTGAACTAATTGTGTAGATATCACCAATATTCCATGGCCTAACATCTTATTTTACATACATTTTACTTCTAAGATCTTCCGTTATCATTCCACTACCAGAAAGAATGAGCCGAGATTACGCACGAGCTCTTTTAACCCGCGACTCGATTTTTGATCTCAAAACGGCGTTTGTCTCCTTGATAAATTTCACCTGATGAATCTGTTTTCCCAAGTAAAATCGCGGAAGCTAATTTTAAAACTGTTTTCGTACTTTCGGACAAATTTGAAAAAGTGGTAAAATAACACGCAGGCGAGATGCATTCTGAATCCAAGGCTGTAACAAATAGTGAAATCTAATATTAAGCCTAAATGTACCGACACTAGTTCAATTTGTCGCCACCACGTGGCAGCAAAATTTACTAGACCGATAACGTCTGAACAAATTGTCCGATTTTCGTTCTGTAAACGGCATTGGACTTCCTTTTAAAACAGAATTTACGCTACGATGCCGTTTTTTCAAAAAAATATTTCAATTTTTTTTCTCGTACTTCTGGGAAGAAATTAAAAAATGTGGGCTTATAGCGCGATGACGACGTGCTTCTTGAATCCAACGCCGTGTCAATCATGCAAATCGGATGAATAGGAGCGGCGTAAAGTGAAATTTGGAAAACACATTCCCGCCCCCCTTCCCGCTTCCCCATGCGTCACCCGACCCATCTGGGCCCTCCCTCGACGAGGCCGAACGGCCAAATCCGGCGGCCTGCGGCGCGGGAGGCCGAACTTTCAGACAGGCAAGCTGGGCGGTCATTTTATGCTTTCGTCCCTTTCAGTCTCAATATATTTTTCTCCACGAGTCAAACTAGTGATGCTGTAACACAGCCAAACGGACTCGTATCATCTGTAATAGTCGTATGAAACTATATATCTTGTTCACATATTTCCGTCTTGCTTCGAATACCATCAAACAATTATTTGAGGCGGTACACAAAATATCGATTCCGATTTGGTAACTGACTTCAAAAATAAAATGGAATTAATTGTGTAGATATTACCAATATTCGATGCTCTAACATCTTATTTTACTTCTAAGATCTTCCCTTATCATTCCTCTACCAGAAAGAATGAGCCGAGATTACGTACGAGCTCTTTTATCTTGCGACTCGATTTTTGATTTCAAAACGGTGTTTGTCTCCTTGATACATTTCACCTGATGAATCTGTTTTCCCAAGTAAAATCGCGGAAGCTAAATTTTAAAATTGTTTTCTTTGCTGTTAATTTTAAAACTATTTTCGTCAAATTATGTAATCGGGTACCGGGAAACTCTTATTGTCGGGCCCTGGTAACGTAAAAGTGGATAAATCCTCTTGCTAAATATTACATTACTTCTTCTAACTCGTGGTCTAGCGAAAAAATACAATACATGTGTCCTTGATACCTAAAAATCGATTGACACCAAAACATGTCTGTCCGTCAACGCTAACGCCTAAACCGCTCTGCCAATTTTCTCCAAATTTGATCTTCCCGAATCTACCTGAAAGAACTCGATCCTTTGGGAATTTCAAACGGATATTTTAATTTTTGAAGGTACTATACATTAAGCCTCAAAATCATTTTCAAAATCTTCTCAAACCGTCACCAAATTATTTGATTAAATTTTGTCCTCGTGTTACGTACAGAACGCAAGAGAAATGTGATTTATGGTGTTTGTTGACATCACTTATTTTTAGAAAATTGCTAACGTGCAATGTTTGGGGGCGCCTTCCTTCAACTATAACGTTGATGATATATATTTTCCTTACTGAAATCTGTTCTGACAGATCTGAAAATAAGATCAAGTTTAATTTTGAAACATTTGAGTAGTTTTCGTGCAACTTGGGGCGAAGTATAGGCAATTAAAACAATCGTAACTTTTTCTCAAAAAGAGTCTATATTTTGGTTTAAAGACGATACAAAATATGATGGTGGTCTCATTTTCGCCCACCCCGCCGTATTTTCGAAGATTGCAAAGGTCATGTAAGTTCATTGCAAAACCGCGTAGTTTTAGAGTAATTTAAGAATGAAATTGATGTATATATTAAAAAAACTCAAAAATCACAACATTTTTTTTCCACGGATAGAAGGGACGCTTAAAAGAATTACCATTTTCGTTGAACTCTATCAATTTTCGAAAATTGAAAATTTAGAAATAATGCCAGAAAGTATGTGATGTATCATCCCTAGCTTTTATTTGAAATTGTATTGTAAGGATACATACACAGTGTAATTGTACTAAATTATTTCTAATGAAATTTGATGTTACATATTGCAGGAAAATCTGATTTTGCATATTCGTTTATTTAGTGTTCTCCTTATATATTTATGTCCATATTTTGCAATTTCATTCTACACTTTTTTCCGGACTTACTCGTGGCATATGTATTAGTACTACGCTCAAGCTGTGAACTGAGTTTAGTACATTGCTGATCGCACATACTAGTTTATAGAGAGGGTTGGACAATATTTAAATACTTGTATTTGAAATATGTATTTTTGTATTTAAAACTATGTATTTTTTGAGTTTTTTGAGCATGTATTTTGAAGATATATTTCAATACATAAAATAGATGTTTTTAAAAAAATAAATACTTCAAATACTGTAAATACAAATGAAAGAGAAGATAACAAGAATAGTTTGTTTTTCTTTGGTTCTGCTTGTGAACAGCGACCGAAAAGGTATTGAATTCCGGTATTTTTTCCAACCTTTCTCATAAACCTTTATTGTTTTATACCAGTAAAATTCCTCTATTGGACGTCTTTACCCGTATGGACGTCAATAAAGGTTATTATACCGGTATTTCCAATGAAAACAATAGCTTACCATCCATACATCTTGACAAAATAAGTTACTTTTGTTAATAATATCTAAAACAAAATTTTATTAATCAAATATAATTTATAATTTTGTTTATATATCTACATCTATATC